>OY283145.1:50570087-51170087 GCA_958299785.1 Medicago lupulina | reverse complement strand
ACCTCTTCCCAATTCAGTAATCGCCAAAAACAACTTATCCATATCCTTGACTGATTTATAAGAAGTAGTTGCTAGTGAAATTTGGTCAGAAGGAATCGTAACATTTCCAGATTTCCTTGTCTTATCCTTCCAACCAAGAGGATCTGTATAACAATCCAAAACATGAATCCTGCAACGTAACAAATTAGAGAAGGCATTACACAAGTTTTTGAAAATGAATTTCAAAAATATATTGAATATTTTTGAAAATTTTGAAAAGTTTCAAAGCATTGTTTTCTCCTTTCCAAAAATGCATTCAATCTTATCACAATTAAAAAGGAAAAATCCATAACTAGGCTTTGTTTGGCAAGGCCAGTTTTTGAGCTTATAGTTTATAAGCTCATAGGACTAAAATATACCTGTTTCACAAGCTTGTTTTTTTAATAAGCTACTACAAGTAACATTTGAGCTTATATTTTATAATTTTTTCTATTAATTTTACTCATCTTACCTTAATTGAAAAAATTAAAATATCACTTTATGTCATTTCATATTTATTAGGTACTTCAACCGGTACTTTATGTCATTTTATATTTATCAGTACTTCAACCGCTTATGACATATTCAATCCACTTTTAGCTAGTTTATCCCTATATGCTACAAGTTCATCCACTATCAACAGCTAGTTTTATCGAACAATACAAATTCAATTAACTAGTTTATCCTCTATCTGCTATAAGTTGAAAATGTTATTAAAGAGTAAAAACCAGAAATATAAAGAAGTTAAAAATTGAGAATAATTACCATTTGTTAGAAGAAGAAAGTTGGATTCCCTTGTTTTTCAACAAATGAGTATAAAACGACGGACTCCGAGAAAGTGCAACAATAACAATAGCAGTGTGTGAGTGAGATTTTGGTGAGGAGAGTTGAAGAAGAATGTGAGAGAAAACGTTGAATGCGAAAGGTGAAGAGAGAGTGTCTTTGATTGTGAGAGTGGGAGAGAGTTCTCCTTCTAACGCACCGTCGCGTAAGGATCTGCAAATTGATTCGGACATCGTTGGTGAAGCGATGGAAGTGGCAGTTTAGTTTGATTTTGATTTTGATTTTGATTTTGATTTTGGGGAGAAGGAATTGTATGAGAACGATTGTAGTATGAAATAACAGTGATAGCGAAAATTTGTGTGAATTTGAGTATGTTAGATATGGATTTGTAGGGTGACACTGCTCTGCCCTGCCGGCTGGGTTTTCGGCGGAAGGGGTTTTGATTTTTAAGCCTGGGGAGGTGTTTATACAGTCAAAACAAATAAGATGTACTTCCCATTTATTTATTTAAATAAATAGACACATAATTCAAAAATCTATGTTGAAATGGTTGAGGATTAAACTTAAGTTCTTCTATTTATGCGTGTAAATTTTTAATGTCGATTGTCGTGTTGTGAATTACGATTTGGGTTAATCAAGGTCATAACTCGAGAAAAAATTTACATATAATTGTTAAAAAAGTTAAGCGTCTCTGGTTTTAGTGGTTAAAGGCAAAGATCACTAACTTGTCCTTTGATTACCATAGACGGTGGGCTGGTGGCTTAACCCTCTATTGTGTATGGATATAGGTTAATTTTGGTTCTTATTTTTTCATCCTTGGTACTCTATTTATGTTGTTACGCTTTTGTAAACTTTTGGTGATCTCTTAGCGTTCCTTGTGTTTGGGAAGTTTAATATAATCCATTTTAGTTTCTTAAAAAAAAAAATCACAATGTCTTGTGAGATTTGAATTCATTTGTTGCATTATAAGTGAATCGACTTATTACCAACTGACTCGACCTACAACAACAATTTAACCAATAAATTAGCCTAATTATACAAAATGAGTTTATAATAAAGAATATGATGCTCTCATAATGATTAATTTAAACAAATATTTATTTATAATCTTACTGATCTTTAATCTCACTGATTCTCAAATTTGTGTAAATCCCTTTGGTTGAGTCAAAACTCCAAGCGATTGCAATCTCTTGCCAAAACTGATTTATCCACCAAGGTTAGTAAGTATGTTCAACAGCGTTTTAGAAATATATAAGAAATAAAATATCTATAATGAACTTATCAAGTAGATAAACAAAAAAATAAAGAACAACATACAGACACATATTTAAGTACTGCAATAATGTAACCCAAAAATAAAGTACTGCAATAACAAATACTGTTGTTTAAGTGAATTGTAATAATTCTCTTAGAAACTGTTATTTGATGAATTTTCCTCTAAAGTGAAAAGAAAGAACAGCATTTAGACTATTCCCAAGATTCTAGTTCCTTCATCCTTGGGGATATTGCATTGCATTTGCTTCACGCTAAAGAAAGTAACCATTGAATTGAACAAATAATAATAGTAGTAGTAATAATCTAGTCAAAAAGAAAATAGTTACAATAATAATCAAAAGAGGTGAAAAGTCCACAAAAACCTAAGTGGCAGCGCTGACCGAACATATTCAATTCCAACTTTGTGGCAACTAATCAACCACTGATGCAAATTCAATTCAATAATTTAACAAACATGCAACAAAACCACATGAAACCTTCCTCGACCTTTCTTCTTCGAGTTACCTGTCCTTGTGGCAAATACAAAGTTGAATACGAAAACTATATGTTAAATTATTAATAAACACTCCTAAATTTGTTGTAAGTATAAATAATTCTGTTTTTCATCCAAAAAGTCATCAAACATTTACATTCAACATGAGAAACATTCTACTAAGGTCAACTGCTCGAGCTTTGTTCCGCGATGGTGGGAACTACCACCGCAGCTTCTCAACTGCGGTGATAGTTCAGCCGAGACAACACCAGCATGGCGGCGGTGCTTGTGGAAGCTTCTACTGGCAGAAGATGTCAACTTTGCCGGAGAAAAAGGATCAGCAGACAGAGGAAAACAAGAATGATGCCAACAACAGCGGTAATAACAGCAACGCCGTTGTTTCGAGTTACTGGGGTATCAGTAGGCCTAAGGTTCTTAAGGAGGATGGAACTGAGTGGCCATGGAACTGCTTCATGGTAAGAATACATATATAGAAAGAGGTATTAACTCTAAATTGATTTAGGGTATCTTTGGATAAAAACACAAACGTTTGTATAAGTTCTTTCTATAACAAAGTTAAATTAGTTTTGTATAAACTATAACTTGTTTTTATAAACTATCTTAAAGAATTTATAAAGATAAGCAAAGAGGAACAATGTCATATCTTGCTTTCATAAATTCTTTCGTACAATATTTCAAAACTTACGTCAAAATATTGATTACTTTCGTACTATATTAATAATCAATAGTGGAAAGACGGACACTAATTTACTCGTCTGCCTATCCGTATTTATGATGCGTTTAATAGAAAGGGATATTAATTTTGACATATATTATAATCTATTTTTTTTAACAAATAAGATTAAAATAAAATCTTTTTAATATTATTCCTATTTGTAGATCATGATTTCTCATAGGACATGTTTTCTATGTATGATTTATGTTTGCAGCCATGGGAAAGTTACAGCTCAGATGTATCAATAGATGTGACCAAGCATCATGTACCAAAAACATTTGGGGACAAGTTTGCTTTCAGATCTGTCAAGTTTCTAAGGGTGCTCTCTGATTTGTATTTCAAGGTATGTGGGATATCTACTGCTACATAAAATATAATTCTATCTGTTACTATATGTAAAAAAAAAAAACGAAACATAAAATTTATTTAGGGTACTTCGTTAAGCTAAAAAAATATAATCCCAACATTACAATCCAAGAAAAATTTGCTACAATATGTGCTCTTTGGTACTGTTGTTAATAACTGTGTGTATTGCTTATAATTGTGTATGAAAATGTGAAGTTAGTTGTATTTTTTATGTCTTCCATAATACCAACTGCACTTGAAGTCCTGTATTTTTGGCCCTTTGAATTATTGTTGGATTGAAGTGAATCAAAACAAATAAAAAAGAATTTAACTGACAAAGTTTAATGGTACCAATATTGATTCACTAGAGTGGTTAATCAACTTCAGATAAGATCGAAATATTCGGAGAAACTCAAATTTGGATTTCGGCTAAAATATTTTTTACTAAATTTTACTTATTTTTCACCGAACTTTGGTTTACAAGAGGAAGACCCTTCCCCTAAAAAAACTGGATTGCTGAGACCAAAAAACAATATGATGTGTTGTAGTAAAGTTTAAAATAAAACTTTGTATATATAGAAGAATTTTGATTGATAGGTCTGCTTAATGGATTTAATTCATATACACCGTGTGTTGTGAGTGTAAATTTTTTTTTGCATAACATTGTAACTGTAAAAAATTTTAACACCGGCAACCAATGGTAGTCGTTAAATAATTAAAAATATTTCTTTTTAACCATGATTACTTTTAAAATCACACATATGATTGACCATAATTACTTCTACAATCACAAATATGATCGATTATGATTTGTTTATACTGTACAACTTTTTACAATCGTTGGTCTTAACCATCCGGTTCACATGAGAAGAGGCTTGGTTATTCCAAGTTCGGCCTCTACGAAACTTTTTTAAAGTGACACAATGTATTAAAATTAAATTATTGATTTGAATTATAATTACTTCAGGAACGATATGGTTGCCATGCAATGATGCTTGAAACAATAGCAGCTGTCCCAGGAATGGTGGGAGGGATGCTTTTACACTTAAAATCTCTAAGAAAATTTCAACACGCCGGTGGTTGGATCAAAGCATTACTTGAAGAAGCAGAGAATGAAAGGATGCATTTGATGACAATGGTTGAGCTTGTAAAACCAAGTTGGCATGAAAGGCTTTTGGTTATTACTGCACAAGGTGTTTTCTTCAATGGATTCTTTGTGTTTTACATCCTCTCACCAAAAATAGCACACAGGTTTGTTGGTTATTTAGAGGAGGAAGCTGTGATTTCATACACACAACATTTAGATGCAATTGAGAGTGGTAAAGTTGAAAATGTACCTGCTCCTGCTATTGCTATTGATTATTGGAGACTTCCCAAGGATGCAACTCTTAAAGATGTTATCACTGTTATTCGTGCTGATGAGGCTCATCATAGGGATGTCAATCACTTCGCTTCGGTGAGTCTGCCATATTTTCATTATATTTGAATTAACTACGATAGGCAATCTCCACGTAAATATAGAATTTGAATTAACTACGATTGGTAATCTCTACGTTCACAGAGTCAGTCCTTTTCGAGATCAGTTCAAATTTTAAGATCGATATTTTAAGTTTTAAAAATATTAAAATCGCCATTGAATTCTGGACCGTCCTATCATATCTTGATTCAAGAGCTACATGTGTGTCAATTGCATGAATGCAAAGGATTGTCGGTTGCATGCAATCCTTTATAAACCGAAAATATGTGTGGACGAAAATTCGAATGAAAATTTTGTCGACATTAAAAACAAAAGTTGGTATATTTATAGAACTTAAAAATATATTTGACCCATTCTAAATTTTTGTTCTGAATGTTGTGTTCTTCCTTTTGTAGGATATTCACCATCAAGGAAAGGAATTGAAAGAGGCTCCAGCTCCTATTGGTTATCACTGAGTCATTGTTTTTGTCAAATTTTTTATCAAAATATAGTAGTAATTTCTATTTTCTAGCCTTTGTTGTCTCTAAACTTTCAATTTGTGCCTGAATTGTTCAATAAATAAAATGTATTTTCAGTGTGCATTTCCACAATATCTCACCCAATCAAGGAATTGTTTGGTGGTGTTGGTGATGATCATATATCAACAGGGTTGATGCTTCACATAGTGGAATCAGTTATCAGAAATGTCTTAATTTATTTCACTCAAAATAAGGGTAGTGAGAATTTTGTTGTTAAGATATCAAACTCTTTCATCTACATGTACTACTATAACTTTTTTTATGTAGTCCTATGAGATATATTTAGAATATGAGTAATAAATTAATCTAATGGACAGTTCTTATATTCAAGGACAAACAAGTCTTTTAAAGAATCATAATTAGGAATGGGATCAAGGAGGAGAAAATTCCAAAAAGTTTGGCTGCTAACATTTTTAATTCCAACTTTGTAGTAAGTACTAATCAATCATTAATTTAACGAATAATTAAAGATGGAAAGTAACAAAACCACATTGTTGAGACCTTCCAAGACACTTCTTCTTCCCTTTGTGGCAAATACAAAATTTAATACAAAAACTATATATTAAATTATTAATGCACACTCCACTCCTTGTTATTGTATATATGAATATAAATCTCCACTTCTGAGCTACTATTTTCTTCCAAGAACACATTAAAAAACATTCTACATGAAAAACTCTTTACTAAGGTCAACGGCACGAGCTTTGTTCTGTACTATCCGGAACTATCACCGCAGTTTTTCAACTGCGGTGATTGTTCAGCCGAGACAGCAGAATGGCGGTGGCGCACTTGGAAGCTTCTACTGGCAGAAGATGTCAACTCTGCCAGAGAAAAAGGATCAGCAGTCAGAGGAGAATAAGAACAGTAATGACAGCAACACCGTCGTTTCGAGTTACTGGGGGATCACTAGGCCCAAGGTTAAAAGGGAGGATGGAACTGAGTGGCCATGGAACTGTTTCATGGTAAGAATATATACTATATAGAGGAGGTATCAAAAATTCATTATAAATATTGAATTTATCTATGTTAATGATCATAAACAAAAAATTCTTATCAACCTAACATTTGGAGATAGACTTATTTATATTATATGTTGATTTGAATTTATTTAATAGAGCATCAAGTAATTTTATTCAAATTTGTCGAGTTGAGCTATTCGATAAAAACTTTTGATTTAAGCATTAGATCAATGAAATTCAATGTTCATCTAGCAGTATTGTATTTCCGTAATGTCTCATATGATATGTTCTCTATATATGATGTTTGTTGCAGCCGTGGGAAAATTACAGCTCAAATGTGTCAATAGATATGACCAAGCATCATGTACCAAAAACATTTGGGGACAAGTTTGCTTTAAGAT
The DNA here is from genome assembly GCA_958299785.1 of Medicago lupulina. Classification (NCBI taxonomy): domain Eukaryota; kingdom Viridiplantae; phylum Streptophyta; class Magnoliopsida; order Fabales; family Fabaceae; genus Medicago; species Medicago lupulina. The sequence continues at coordinate 51,163,103 of OY283145.1, read as the reverse complement.
CTGTCAAGTTTCTAAGGGTTCTCTCTGATTTGTATTTCAAGGTTTGTGGGCTATCTACTGCTACATAACATATAGTTCTATACATTACTCTATGAAAATTATAAATGTCACATAAAAATTACTTATTGTACTTCATTAAGCTATGTTTAATGTGTAATTAGAATTCCAATATTTCAATCCTAGAAAACTTAGCTACCATGACACATGTGTTGGTGATATTGTCCTTTGTTAAAAATTGGCTACTAAAAAATTTCTTAGTTATAAAAAATTTTTATTCTTAGTGGTAACTTATTGATTTACTAGTTGTTAATCAACTTCAGTTAAGGTTGAATAGTTTAAGAAAAACCGTTTCGATGTTGACAAGGACAATCGTTTACTAAAATTTACTTACTTCTCGACTGAATGCCAAATTGCCTACGCCTATTCCCACTAGGAACTAAAGTGTTAAGACCAACAACAAAAATATTGATTCCCTCCCTAGTAATTCAATGTGTTGTAGTAAAGTGCAAAACTTGTGCATACATAAAAGAACTTTGATTGATTAGTTTGATTGATCTGAAATATAACTGCTGCAGGAACGGTACGGATGTCATGCAATGATGCTGGAAACAATTGCAGCCGTCCCACCAATGGTGGGAGGGATGCTTTTACACTTGAAGTCTCTAAGAAAATTTCAACACACTGGTGGTTGGATCAAAGCATTAATTGAAGAAGCAGAGAATGAGAGGATGCATTTGATGACAATGGTAGAGCTTGTAAAACCAAGTTGGCATGAAAGGCTTTTGGTTATTACTGCACAAGGAGTTTTCTTCAATGCATTCTTTGTTTTTTACATCCTCTCACCAAAAACAGCACATAGGTTTGTTGGTTATTTGGAGGAAGAGGCTGTGATTTCATACACACAACATTTAAATGCAATTGAAAGTGGTAAAGTTGAAAATGTACCTGCTCCTGCTATTGCTATTGATTATTGGAGACTTCCCAAGGATGCAACTCTTAAAGATGTTATCACTGTTATTCGTGCTGATGAGGCTCATCATAGGGATGTCAATCACTTTGCTTCGGTGAGTGTCAATTGTAATTATTTATTTTTGAATCTGTCAATTTTAATTTTGTTAGATGTGTTTTTCGTCTCTATAAATATATAATCTAAGTCTAAAAAATAAGGATGAAAAACATTTTTAAGTCATTATAATCTGTTTAAAACACTCTTGGTTTTAATTTCTTTCCACTTCATTTGCCCTGAATGTGTGTTCATTTTTTTGTAGGATATTCACCATCAAGGAAAAGAACTGAAAGAGGCTCCTGCTCCCATTGGTTATCATTGAGTTATGATTTTATCGATTTTTGATCAAATAGTAATTTCTATTTTCTGGCTAGCCTTTGTTGACTAAACTTTCAGTTCGTGTCTGAATTCTTCAATAAATAAAATGTATTTTCAGTGTGCATTTTGTAACCTGAAAATTTATCAGCATTCATTACACAATATCTCATCAAATCAATGAATTGGTGGTGGTGTTTGTGATCATCTATCAACAGGATTGATTTGGCAGAATGGAGTTAATAGGACTTGATAATAGTTTGGCTTGGATAGAGATTAATGGAATCAGTTATCAGAAATAGTGGAGCATATTAGTGTTGAGATATGCACCTCTTGTCTTGTACTAATATGACTTATTTTGCTGTTCGATATGGCAAATCTTGTGCCTGATTGTATTTTTCTTTCATTGATTAATTAATAATAGTTTCAAGTTGGATACATTCTAATTCTAAATCTACCAATACTTCCATCCCACCAAGAGTTTTGATTCCTCCTGTCCTTTCTCAATTTCCAATGAGCAAACTAGTGTCAGGAAAAGTTTTTCTGTCAATTATAAATTTATAATTATAATGCATCAAAGGGCAAGGGAAAGGCACGATGTAATATTTCAAAAAGAATATAATCTCAATTAAGCTTCAATCAACAGAAGGTCTCTTCAAAAGAGATCAGGCAAACAAATAATGCAAATGAAAATATAAATTAGTCTAGATAGGTCCTCCCATGTACAAAACTCTGTTAAACATATTGAAAGAGGATTTTACACATCCATAAAATGTGTGCATAGCCATTTGCAGGTTCTTTTTCTTTTGATAATATAATTTTACATGTATCTTTTTTTTTTGTCCAAATTCTACATATATCTGTCTATTTCTGTTCTCGGCCTATTTCAATTCCATATATCCGCGGCGCATGCTCATACTCGTAAGGAAAGTTGAAACAATTTCCAAAGGTAGAGATGGAACGATGTTCAATGTGGGGATATTATTGGATTGCAAAATTGATGGTCAAAGTCAAACCATGTAAGTCATTCCAACCTGCATTAGATGTGAATGCGGTACGCTTAAATTTGTGACCCCCCTTCTGCAGTTCTTTCTCAAGAAGGCATAAAAATAGTTTATAACTAGCTTCTTAATAAACCAAGAGTCTTTCCTTGCCCTTATATCTCCATGACCAAGAAGATAAACCAATCCAGATTCTTTAGCATTGCGTATAAAAGATAACTCTCTTTCCAGAAGTTGCTCTGCATCGAGCACAAGGGGTCTGGGAGACGGAGGGCCTGCCTCTTCTGATGTGCTGGGTTCAAAAGTGGGCATGAATGATTCATTAAAATCGGCCAGAAGAGGAACACCAAGTGAGTAAACACTCCCATTGGGAGCTATGAGAACTCTAGAACCAGCGTACTCGTCCTCTAAATCAGTATCCTCGTCCCCTTCACTTTCAAGTGATCTCTCCTGTGCCTCCCGACGTATAAACTTCTCTAAGCTCTCCATTAGAAGCTGTTCGAAAGCCTGGTGATTTTCTTTGCGAGCATCTTTGTAACCATACCTGTTGAGATATAAATGTTCAGATCAGACACGTAAAATAAAGAAACATTTTAATGACAAGGACCAAAATTACAAAACACGATATCTCAGATAAAAATATTGCATCTTCATGAACTAACAAACTACCCCAATGAGCGAGCATGAGCTGCTAATATCTTTGTTAAATTTTCCCAAATTGTTTCCTAACCTATTCCCTTGATAGAGAGATATTTGAAGCTATAGCACTATTAGAACGTTTCTAAAAAGTATTATGCACTTATAGCACTTACTACCTGGCAATACAACGAAATAAATGATAGCTTCTCTGGCAGACTCGCCGAAATAGAAACCTTTCACTTTGAGGCACCATAGCAACTGGAACGTACTTGATACTCACGAATATAATCATGGAATGTATTGCTGGAAGTGTGGTTAGAAAATGCCCAAGAATTCCTGGAATTCCTTTGACCAACTCATTATAAAGTAGACCAATTCCAGGAGCCCGTATTGTCCCCAGATTGCAGCCCAGTTCTCGCATTAAATCCGGTGACAACTTTTGCTTGACTTCAGTTTCATACTTGAGCTTGCTTCCATAGTTCCATACGAACATTATAAAAAACATAATTGCAGCAAAGACCAATATAATCCAACTTCCATCTGTTATGCTCCACAAAACCGATGAAAAGAAAACCAACTCCAAACCCAAGAAGACTCCCAGGAAACTCAGCACTATGATGATGTGCATCTGCCATATAAGAAGCATAACAAGAGTAACTAAAATGGTGGTCATCATCATCACCCCCAGCTCAGCAATGCCTGAAAGATGACAAAGGAACAGGCTGAAAACAAATACATTTTCATATATAATATATTACAACAATATTGAAGGAATTCAGTGTCTTAGTTAGAACCAAAGAAAAAAACTCCCTTCCCCTATCTAAGCTTGCATAATCCAATTATTATCGACATATTCATTTTACAAGCTCAAACCTCGAGGTTAAAGCTTTTCCCTGGATAAAACAGAAATATTTTGCCAATGAGGATTGGTTAAACCAGTAGAATCGAGTAGCCTAAACATAAAAGGTCTTGGGTTTTGATTGGTATCAGAGCCTAACACTTGTTGAAGCATGCCGCATGTTCTAACCATGGTTTTGAATTGCAGCTGTGGTTGTTGGCTCGTTGCGATAGCGGTCATTGTTGTTGCTGCGACACACTTTGTGGCGTGAAATAATATTAAATTTTCACCCACTACACTATTTACCCACCATAGCAGAGACTCAATTTGCTCTGTAAATGCTGGTTGGTAGGTCTTTGAAATACACAGTTGAGAGATTGTTAAGGGTAAGATTTTCATTAGATCTAAAGCAGATTAGGATTCGGGGTCTAAAATTTAATTTTTAGTCACAAGATTCGAACGAACATGGCTGAAATATATTATAGTGATTGAACTTTATGTGATGTGGTTGTACATGTGATCACTGCAATTGCAGTGAGATGCCGTTGTGGAGGATACCACAACAGCAATACTGCGGCGACAATTGCAGATACCGACCGCAATTTGAATCCATGGTCGTAACCTTGGAACTTGGAAACCTCTCTTCCACCCGAACCATTGTGAAATATTGGGGAGGGGGGCAATGCTTGATCTCGTCCATTTGGAATAGAATTGTTGGATGAAACCATGTATACCTATATTTACATCGTGTTTTCTGAGCATACAGCCAGTGTTTGAAAAACTGCTAAATGAACGATTACACACATTCAACAGATTTCTATGGTATCTAAGCTAGGTAAATTTATGATACTGGTGTAAATTCAGGTCAACTGGCAAAAGCTAATTGGGTCCTCTTAAACAAGGCTCCACCAACACTATTAGTATTCTTAGACTATATTCAAAAATATCCAAAGAGAAATATCAAGAGAGAAGCTCAGTGCCTTTCCAATTAATTGCAGCACCATAAGCTTCTCGAGCAATCTATTCTGCATAGTCAATCCCACTAAACTTACAATTTGACGAGTATTTAATGCATGTGGCTGATGAATTTGAAAAATTCATCAAGATAAAATAAATATTTTGAAATAAAAGAATTACCATATGCATTTCCGATCTCATCAATGCTGGATATAGTGCAGACAAATACCAGAGAAACAGCCAACAGGAACCAGTTTATGACAGGGATATAAATTTGGCCCATAAATTTCCGAGAGGTGTGAATTATTTTAAGTCGAGGAAAACAACCAAGAGCAGTTGACTGTTTTATGCAAGAAAATGTAGCTGTTGTCATAGTCCGACTTGCAATTAGTGCAGCAATGTTGGCGATGAGAAAAGTTGGCCAGAATGCACCACCTGCAAATAAAGAATAGTATTACACCAAGTTTATGGGAGGTGCAGAGACGAGCCATTGTAAAGCATGAAAACACTGCACACACACACACACACACACACATGTACTGACACCTACTTGGAACAGAAGAAAAAAAGGCTTCGCCAGCATCGGCATGGTGTTCCATAAGGTATGCAGCTTGACCCAAATAACCCAACAATAGGCACGGCAAAACAAGAAATAAAAATGTAATCTGCAAACAAACCACCATCAGTTCCATCAATATATAAGTTGATATGACAAAAGATGTGAAAGAATTTCAACCAGACGCCATAGACATGATTCATTACCTGAACTGATCGAACAGAGAAGTAGCAAAGATCTGCAAACATGGCTTCAGAGCCTGTAACATGATCCAATAACAATGTTAATTCATAGTGGAAGAGGTTTGAGCATGCCAGCAACAGTTAAATAAAAAATGCATATTTACCACATCTCAACATCAATATAATGGGGAGGATAATGTAATAGCTTTTTTTGTTTGGCGTACAAAAATCAGACTATGTTAGGATATGTAATGATGGGGTAGAATCGAATAGATTAGAGTGGAGTTGAATGAAATAATTTTTCATACCATTGTTTAAAAAGCAGACGGGTAGACAACAAGATTAATGAATATAATTTTTTTTTCAATAACATACCCCAAGAAGCGCAGAGAAAGATAGAGGTGGTGTATGAAATAGAATGCAATATGTCCCATAACATTTTATTACAGTTCAACTTATTTCAAACAATCCAATCCACAGCCTTAAGCGGAGTTTGTCTTGCTACAAGGTCTGGATGCCCATAAGCCTCATCAAAAGCTTACAATGGTACTTACAAATGACCTATCAATGGAAGACCACTGGCTAGAACCAAAACTACCATTTTATCGACTCTATCTAATTGTACTAATTCAGCCAACTCTCATGGATATAATACATGTTTCTCAAACAATAGTATAATTTTCCCATGAATTTCACAGACCTGTTTTGGATTGGCTTATTTGGAATTATCTACTAGCAAAGTTTTATCAGACCGTTTGGGAGAACTTATGAAAACAGCTTATGACAATTTTCATAAGTTTTTTTCAACTTATTTTCATAAGTTCTCCAGTATAGCTTATGTAAACAACTTATAGCATATACAAAAACAATATGACGTTATTTTATCTTTTGCTATAAAAATAGCTTATGCACAAAGCTTATACATAAGTGTTTATCATGATAACATGGTAAACTGTTTATCCAAACAGGTAATCAAAGAAAAAAACTAACCAACCCACAAATCATTACTCCTACTTTTTTATACCAGATGCATTTCACCACTATTCCTTGAAAACAGGGTATTTTATTCAGAATCATGAATTATCTATGGCACACAACAGCAACACTATAGCGGCTACACATTGCATCACTAGGGTGCTCCTATGCATCACATTTTTGGGTAGCAGCTGGTGTCTGCATACTCAGACTGCTATGAAAGAAAAATGCAGTCCCTCATATATAGTAAACCAGCTCCCACCCACCCCAACATAAATACTAACTATACAAACATTTGTCATTCAAAAAAAAAAAAAATAAACCAGCTAAAAAACCACATTTTCTATTGATTTTTTTGCTTCAAATTTTTTGTATGGTTTGGTGATTTCTTGTGTTTTATGCTTCAAAGACAACATATAGTTTGAAACCTATATTCCTTGACCATTCATGCAAAGACATGTTACCAAGTTGACCAGTGGTACTCTTAACTATCAACACCTAAACACTTAAACCTGAATCTATTCTTCATGCACCACAGAAAAGAAAGACTTAGGTCCCAAACTCCATTGAATCCCAAAATTATGATAGATGCCAGTAGGCATTTCACTAAACTTCTGATAGTAAATGGAAAAATCAATATTAGCCATTGTGATTGCTACCAGCACATTGGCTTAAAAATAGAGAAAAACAGAGACATCAATAGAATCAAAATATACACGACAAGAGAGACTATATATTATTACATCTACCATATCAATGATTCTGCATATATGTGTTTACCAGTTGCACACAGAAGACAGCCCCCAAGAGAATACCATGCTTTAGTTGAATTCCTTGCAAAGAAATAATATATGTGAATAGGATTAAAAGCCCTAAAGACACTGCTGTCATATTTGACAAGATTGTATACACCATTGCCCGCAAGAGAACAGAACCATATAAACAATGCAGGTCCTACAGCAAGCCCAACTTTACTTGTGCCATACTTCTGTACACTGAACAAAACGACAAGGCAAGCAACAGAAATCATCACCACTTCATCTGCATAATCAATCAAAAAGTAGAAAAAATTAATCCAGCTACATAAGTAATTCTAAAATTGAAATATTTAACCAATTTTTCCCAGTTTCCACCAGATTTGCCTAAACTATAGGAACAACATCTTGTACACACTTAGGTTGAAATAATATACAAAGCATAAGCACCCTATCAACACACGGCTGAACTTTCTCACTAATAAGACCAAAGCATAGTTCAGGCAACTTTACACACCAAAATAACACCTCAAAAGCTTAGTACTATTATTATTTATTTCTAAGCAGAAAGAAAGATAAAAGTTATGCTCTAATCATAATGTCTGGGTAATATCAAATGCAGGTATTAATGCACAAGAGTTTGTTAATAGGTTAACACAATACCTTGTTGAATTGCATCTACCCCAACCTTCAAGCCATTAACAGATGATAGTACTGCAAGAAGAAAATTTTGTAGAATCAATATGAAGTAAACAAGAGCTTATTGAAAACAACAGCTGGCCATGAACACAAGCAGCAAGATGTCATTACAATTTACAAGCATGATACTATTATCAACCTAAATTCTAAACATACTATGACAAAAGCAATTGTGTAGAAGTTACACAATACATGATACTAGAGCAGTAAGTAACCTGACATTGCTGGTGTAACAACCCCATTAGCTATCACCATAGAAGTACCAGCAAGAACTAATAATAGCAGAACCTTCTTCAGAGTGAATGAAGACTCTAGCCTTTCCTTGATTTTTAAAGACCGTTCAAGCTCAGCAGATGGAACCTTTAGCCTAAAGCCTGATATACGGGCATCTGATGGCAACTGATTGGGAAGAAGATTCACCTTAGCATTTCGACAAATCAAGGAATACAATGCAAATGTACCACCTGCAATAGTTCGAAAACAACTATAAACAAAACCAAAGACAGAGTATATAAGAGGAAATGAGAAAGAAATGTTTTATCTTTAAAAGACTATATTCACCACCATACCTTCGCCGTCATCATTGGCCCAGAGAACGACAAGAACATATTTGAGGAAAGGAATCAAGATTAAAGTGTACAAGACAAGTGATAATGCCCCAAGAATGTCTTCATTGTCATTAATAGGTGCCTTTCTAAACATAACACTGAAGGTGTATAATGGGCTTGTTCCAACATCACCAAAGACAACACCGAGAGTTTGAAAAGCCAACACAATTTTCTTTCCCGTGGTCATATCCTGCAACAACAAAACATGATGAAGAAAATAGATACAAAAAATAATAAAATTGACAAAAATTGATTTTGTAAACTTTATTTCAATTAAAAGTGAATTGAACGTGAAGTGATTTATGTTTACATACATTCGCGTAAAAGTGAGTTAAACAATAAATTTGAGTGTAAAAATCGCGTTTTGAGTCAAAAACTACAAATCCTAGCTTCAGGTTAGAATCAATTCTAGAGGAAAAATTAATCTCAATCAACATCGCCCAAACATGTCGAAATCAATTTTATGTGTTTGGACTCACTTTTGGCTCTCTCTACTATAAAACTATACACAAACAGAATTCACATCACAGCTAAAAGTGTAAAATTGATTTTGAATGAATTGATCATGTAAAATTTTATGAGCACCGTGTGTGTTCGGTTCTGCAGTGACACAATGATTTTGAATGAATTGATCATGTAAAATTGATTTTGACTAAAAGTGAGTTGAATGTAAAGAAATTTATGTTTGGATACATTCATTCATGCAAAAGTGAGTTAAAAAATAAATTCTAATTTAAAAACCAATTGTAGAAGCCAAAAGCTACGATTTCTAGCTTCAAGTTAAAATCAATTCTGCTCGAGAACAACCAAACATATCAAAATCAATTCTATACTACTAGAATCAACTATGACTCCTCAAAAATTGGAACTAAACATACACTTAAAGTATGTTTGGTTCTGCAGTGACACAAATTAATTTTGAAAGAATTAATTATGTAAAATTGATTCTCGCTAAAAGTGAATTGAATGTAAAGTGATTTATGTTTGGATACATTCATTCATGCAAAAGTGAGTTGAAAAATAAATTCAAGGCAAAAAAATCAAATGTAGAATCCAAAAGCTACAAATTCTAGCTACAAGCTAAAACCAACTCTTGAGGCAAAATCAATTCTATTGGAGAACAACCAAACATGTCAAAATCAATTCTACACCAACAACATCAACAACCAAGACTTATCCCACTAGGGGAGGCCGGCTACGTGGATCAAATTATGTCATAATGTTCTATCCTAAACCAGACTTATGTCCAACTCCTTAATCTCTAAATCTTTCTTAATATATGATCTACTCTCCTTACATGTGTTTGGTTTTGTGGAGGCGAGAATTGATTTTGAACAAATTGATTTAGTAGAATTGATTCTGACTATAAGTGAGTTGAATGTAAAATGGTTTATGTTTGGATATATTTAGATAAAAGTGAGTTTAACAATAAATTCAAGGCACCCGTTTGGATTGGCTTATTTTTGAGCTTATGCAAAACAGATTAAGCTTTTACATATTATTCATAAGCTTGTCAAGGTAGTTTATGAAAAAACAGCTTATGATGATACGACTTTCGTTAGTGAGAACTTATGAATTAACAAGCCAAATCAATTCTACTTTAAAACATCCAAACATGTCAAAATCAATTCTACTCCTCTAGAATCTATAGGTCTTCTCTCAAAAATAATTCTACATCACTTAAATCAATTTTGACTCATCCAAAAATGGAACCAAACATAATACGTACAATTACTACTTGAGAAACAATTTAATTAAATACCTAATCACTAATAATTGCTAAAAATCAATCCATTAATACAAAACCAAGCATTAAACAAACTACCAAAAAATAAAAAAATAAAATCACCACACCTCAAAGTGATGAGTATTAGCACCAGGAACCTCAAGAGCTTCAACATCAAACGAATCAATTCTAGGACCAGTACGAATAAGCTTCATTTCAGCATTATCTTCATCTTCAGAATCGAACATGGATTGATGACGCATATCAGAAGCATCGTAATCCTCGATCTCAGATGGATCCTCGTCTTCTTGAAAAACCCATCTTGATTCGGTTGAGTCGAAGGATAATGCACTTCCTGGATCGTCTTCTTCTTCCGTCATTGAATTGTTGTTTCTAGGGTTTTCCATTGGAACCAAAACGATTGAAGAAGATGAAGGTAGTTGTTGTAACTGAAAAATTGTTTCAAATGGAATGTTTGTATGAATTCAACAATTGCACCATTTTTAATGTTTAAAAAAAAAAGAAAAAAAAAACAACTAGTATGTGCTTTGTTATGATGATGGTAAGTGTGGATTTTTCACGTGGCAAAGCATGAGATTTGCCTATGAATCATTTTGAAAAAAATAATAAAAGGAAAATGTGTATTTTTTTTTACATATCATTTAAAATTGGAGTAAATCATCCATTTAAATATTTAATATTTTTTTTGGTAAAAGTTTAAGATAGTTTTTTTTTTAGAGAAAAGTTTAAGATAGTTGATAACTGATAATATAGTCAATGTTTTTATTATCTTTTAATAATTTTTTATTAGCAAAAAGAAAAGCTATGGTCCTCCAACAATTTTTTTGAAAGAGAGATCCTCCAACAATGTTCATAGATATTAAGTAAAATAATTGTAGTAAAAATTTATCAAAATGTTATGTTACTTTTATATATGGCAATGTTAACCGAGGCACTAGTTAAGGATCTTAAGTGGTAACTTTTTATAAAAGTTTGTGTAATCAATGCATTGAAAATTGAAAATTTTAATTATTTTTTTTAGAATAATTTCTTAATTTAGCATGTTTAAAGAGTGCCCGGGGCACTCGTTATCAAGATCCTTTATATATTTATCAAAAAGTTAAATAAAGGTATTTTTGTAAGAAAATCGTTAGTGCATGTGAATTTTGAAAATGGTTTAAGGTTGATAGTCTTTTTCCTCCGTGTAATATAAGTTATTTTTGGTTTTTCTCTGTAAAATTTCCTTTTTGGATTTCGTCCTTGTAATTTGAAGTGTTTTGGTTTTGGACCTTCATGAATTTTGACTTTACAAAATTGATGATATGGCAGGGGTAAACCGAAATTTGATCAAATTAACAGAGGGGTAAACCGAAATTTGCTCAAATTACAGGGGGTAAACCGAAATTTTCACAAATTACAGAGGGTGGAATTTTTCATGAAGGTCCAAAACCAAATAAATTTTAAATTACAAGGACGAAATCGCAAAAAAATATTTTACAGGAGCGAAAACCAAAAATGACTTATTTTACAGGGGATAAAACACTATTAACCCTTATATTTAAGGTCAAAAAAGTGGAAAGTGGTCTTATAGTTAGGGTATAGGAAGTAGTAGATATAAGATAGTGAGATGAATTTGTAGCTTTTTGATAAAATAAGTGGTTAAATTAGTTAATAAATATGAAATGATGTGGAAAAAAATATTTTTAATTAAAGTTTTAATTTTTTCAATTAGATAAGGGTTAATCAAATAATTGGTCCACATAAATATTTAGATTTTATGTTTTTAATCCCTAAAAACGAAATTATACTTTTTAGTCTTCGTAAAAAAAATTGTTAGCATTTATAGCCCCTGTAAAATTTTCCATCAACATTTTTAATCCTTATAAATTTTCCGTCAATATTTTTTATTCCTAAAATTGCTAAATGAAAATGTTTGCGAGGACTAAAAAGTGTAATTTATGTAGGACTAAAAACAAAATTCTAAATATTTATAAGGATTATTTACTTAATTAAAAGATAATTATGGTAAAATTGAGATAAAAAATAAAAAGCTAAAATGTTATTTGAATTTGCTTATCATACACACAACTTCCCCTAAAAAAAATAAAAACATTGTTTTATCATCTTAAATTTAAGTAAAAGTAAATAGTATTTGGTTCCTATTTAGAACAAATACATTTGACTTTTATAAAAAAATAAAAATAAAACACTACTTGTGATTTTTTTTTCACTACTTAGACAAAAAAGGAAAATGTATTTGGTCTCTATCTATAACAAACACATTTGACTTTTATTGGTGGTTTCTCAAGATGTACTTGGATCACTTTATTGAAGGATCATTCTGAATTATTTGGCGTCGTTTTAGATGGTTTGCTTAGAAATTAAAACTCACTTTAGAAAAACAATCCGAAATTTATGGAGTGACAGTGCAAAAAAATATTTAAGATCGGGGATTATAAGTTGATTAGGGGTGTACAAAACTCTTGACCTCTTCATTTTCCCAAAAGCTATGAGTTGGGTTTGACCCTGACCCGAAATAAAAACAAGGACAAAAAGGTGTCTAGTGACTTGGCCTTGTGGAAGTAGGGGCTGAGTTCAAATTGGCACGCAGATAACCTATCTCGTTTCATTGATTTGCGATGACACTTTTTTTACTTGTAACTTGTTTCACACTCTATACCCTCCATATTGTGGTTTCACATTTGACTGTACGTATATATTGCTTTTATTGGTGTGATATGTTATGTCAAAGTTTATTATCCCTGTAATTGAAACTTTTGAAAGTAGCATGTATTTTAAAATGTGGTACCTGCATTGCAAATTGTGTTAATATTGGACTAGAGTTGTCATGTTACCCATGTGTAACGCCCGTTTGCATTATTTAATTATTTAATATAATTGTGGAGTCTAGAATATATTTATATGAATTATGAGATGTGAAGAAGTATGATTTATGCGATTTATGTGATTTTATGAGATGTTGTGACTTATTTTATTATTTAATAGAATAAGATATGAAAATAAAATAAATATAGAGATAAGGGGCTGTTTTGAGATTTTAGAGAGGTTTGGGGGAGAAAGAGTAAATAAGATAAGATTTGATGGGAGTATAAATAAGGAAATTAGGTCTGTAGAGTTTTTACTTAACGTTTTTGGAAAGGGAGAAAACCAGAGAAGAGAAGAGAAACCAAGGGAGAGCTGCGATTTTGCTTAACTAAGGTAAGGGTGAGACTAACTCTCATTAAAATTAAGTGTATGATTGCTGAGATTACAATTAACATGTTAGGGATTAGTTTTGAAAGTTTTGAGAATTAGGGTTAATGATGATTTTGATGGTTTAATTATGTAAAGCTGTTAATTCGATGTAAAAATGATGTACAGACCTTAGATAATCCATAGGATGTTAATTGGGATTAGTTTTAAGGTTAGAACCATGAGATTAGGTGAGTTTTGGTGATTTTAGGTTTTCTGCCCGTGCTGCTGTTCATCGCTCGCTGTAGCGAGCGTTGATCCTCGCCTGACGAGCGACTCCTTGTTGCTCGCCAAAGCGAGCAAACCTTCCCGCCTCGCGAGCGACGCTAAGTTGCTCGCCACAGCGAGCAAACCTTCCCGCCTCGCGAGCGACGCTAAGTTGCTCGCCACAGCGAGCAAACCTTCTCGCCTCGCGAGCGACGCTGAGTTGCTCACCACAGCGAGCAGATCCCTCGCCTCGCGAGCTATGCCTTTCTAGATTGTTTAAGTTGGATTCATGTGCTGTTTTGAGTTGTTTGATTATGAATTGAGTTTTGATATGAATATGAGATTTGCTAGTATTTGAATTGTCTTTCCAGTACTTGTGATTTGATATGCAATTCCTTTATTTTAATTGATTGCACATGAGATATATGATGAAGTTGTATAAGAAGTCAAGTCGTATGAAGTGTCTAAGATGTTTTAAGTTGTAAGTTGTGAGTCCATTTGCATACTCATTGCTGAAGGCTTATGCCCTAGGGGTATTTACTCCAATACGTTGAGGGCCCATGCCCTGTGAGCTTTTGCTCTTTATGTTGAGGGTTTATGTCCTATGAGTGTATTTATGCTCTGAAAGAAGGGGGCTCATGCCCCGGATGGTACCACATGCATATAAGATGTTAAGATGTTTAAGAAGATGAAGTTGCATAGTCGTGTCGAGTTGTTGAGTTGTCAAAGTGCTAAGATGTTTTCTATACATGATTTGTGATGAAATGTTTAAGATTATATTGGTTGATGAATATGACGAATTATGATGAGTTGTTTATGATTGTACTTGTTGAAGAATATGTTGATTTGATGATGTTTTAAGTTGTTAGCTGTAATTGATGAATTATATGCATAACTTTAATGTTTGTGAAATCTCACCCCTTCTGCTTGAAAATGTTGCTCTTCGTATGGGTAACTTGCAGGTGATCAAGATTAGCTGTTGATTTTGCTGTTATGAGTGGCTACCTCTCACTGTGTCCTTATGTGCTCTGATACGTAACGGGATGGGGAACCTTGTTAATGTTTTCTATTTTTTACGTATTTATTTATGAGATTTTATGAACATGATGTTGAGTATTTTGATGAGATTTTATGTTGAGGCCTTCGTGCCAAAGTTGTTTAAGATTTTTGAATTAAATTCCACTGCGAAGAGATTTAAGAATTTATTGAGATATTTTGAAGGATAAATTATTATTTATTCCATTTGTGATTTTTGAGAAATGTAGCATTCCGTTTAAGTTGTGAATACTCTGATTATTATTTGAGAAATTTTATGTTGGGAAAACGGGGTGTTACACCATGCACCCAACACATGTGTTACCCTGAGTTCCCTTGAAGGCGACAAACATTTAAAAGATTCATGTTGATCCAAAGAGGCATCACAATCGCAATGGACCAACAGTCCCGCAGACTAACAAAAGCCAAAACTAGCTAGGGAAAAAGTTGGAGGATGATCACCTGTCCCTAAAGATGGACCCCATAAAGGACAAACGAACAGAGGAAGAGAAACGATTGATCCACGAACAAGCATGAAGTACCTCTATAAATATAGGCGGACTCGAGGAGCGTCCCCCTCAACAACTACCTATTTTGAGAGTCGCGACATTGATCTTCTCTGGCCCCCTTATGCCACAAGACAGAATCGCAAAAGAAGCAACCAACAAAAGAGTTAGAAGGTCAACAAACCACTTTCTACTACATGTTATTTGGCCAAAGAGGGAACATATTATCGTCTAGACATGACCGCAAGCCCTTGGAATGAGAAAATTGAAGCCCAACTCCAAGAATAGATTGGATGCACCTATTGAGGTCCATAAATAGTATCGTCCATGATAGACCATGAATCCCTAGAAACATAGAAATTATGAACCTTTGAGGGTCATCCGAAACATGTTTGGTAAAAACCAACAAGATCTGAGTTTTCGAGTTCAAAGGATCGCCTGATTTCAAAGGTGTGCCCCTAAAGACTTATATCAAGCTACAACTTGACTTCCTCAGTTCGGGGGGCAATTGTTACAACTTGAATCTATTTGATTTATTTGGTGCGTTTTTCAAGGCTAGTATATTGGGTTTAGTTGGTATTTTTTTCCTAGTAACTATGAGTCAATCACCATGTAAGTCTTCCTATTCACCTTTATTGGCATTAAAATTTTCGGTTTCATTTTCCTTTCGCAATAGTGTGGGCCCGACTGATGAATGTGTTGTTTGGATGTTCAGAAAAAAAATTGGGGGTTGACTGGGGGGTGACCTTGGTGTGGGACGGTGGGGATGTGTATGTTGAGGTTGTTCCGCGACTTCCGACATGTTTGGGGCGGTGGGGCAGTTTCGACCAAGGTAGCCATAACAACCCCAATTTGTGCAAATAAGATGAAGACCTTCATACTGAAATTTATACCAAAGACCATTGACCCAAATTTTACCAACATCATGGACAGTAAGATCCACATTGACACAACTTCTCTGTGTTTGAGAACATAATTCACTTCGACAGAGGTTGACCCAATTCTGTTCATCAAATCAGGACCCAAATTTTACAATTCAGGACACAATTCTTTTTCTTCATTCCTTTTCTAGACCATGAATTGAGAACAGAATTGTAAATAAAAACTAAATACTGTTTTTCTGAGCTGCTTGATCAAGATCAGACGATTAATAATGGAATGGATGTGTGACTGTGTGAAAAAGCTGATTGCAGTAAATCATAATTAGCCACACACATCATGTTCTCCCTAGACTAGACCATGCACATCAAGATTCTTTTCGAGTGTTTTTGTGTCAAATAGACTTTATTCAACACGCTCTCCGCCTATAGATAATAGTCGTTTAAGGTTTGTGCGCGATTTTTATAGAAATGATTAATTGTGTTAATTTTAATGATAATATTAATATCGTTTACTAAAATACAATTATTAATTGTAGTTAGTGTGGTAGAATCGTTTACTAAAATATCTTTGTTAATTGTAGTTAGTGGTATAATAATGAAAAAATAATAAGTATTACATTGATATTCTAAAGTGACAATTATTTTTAAAAAAGTGAAAAAATGATAAAAGACAATTATTTTGAGACGGATGGAGAAAATGTCCTTGTAATTAGTTTTATGATTTTTTTTTTGATGGTGCCCGAAATTCAAACCTAATATTACATATATTATGCATTGTATTTGCCAACCAAATTAATCGTGGATTTTCATATAAAGAAAGATGTATAACAATTTTCATTCATTTTTGTTACGGAGAAAATGAGCGGAAAACGAATTAAACGTTGTTTGTATTTATTACCAACAATCATGAACAATCGTCTCCGCCATCTTCATTTCCGAACCGAAAAAATAGAGAAAAAATAGAGAGAGGAAAAACACAGAGACGAGAACCACACATGCAAAATCAGATTGTCTTCAGTCGGTAGCTCATCTACCTATGGTGTTCCCGCCGTCACGATTAAAATCACAACCATGAACAGTAATAGAAGCCACCAGCAAAAAGGGTTATGAGCTAAAAACTCCGTCGTGCAATTTTATGGCTCCGGCGGAGGGTGGACGGGATTGGATTCCGTCGGATGAGCATCGTTAACGACAAGGGAACAAGGTGGTTATCTGGATCTGAAGGTTTGTATATTTTTTCTTTTGATCAATGAAGTTTTGTATATTACTCCCTCCGTTAGGCTCTCTTAGCTTTTTTTTTTTTTTTTTTTTTTTCACATTGTCTATTTTCTGTGTTAATATTACTTAATTGTACTTTGTTCACATAGATAAGTTAATATTATTAATTAGGGGTATGTTTAGGAAAAAATAATAAATATATCTAATAATTTAAAAAGGGTCTACAATTAGGGGCAAAAATAAAGTCAAATGGATGCTTAGATTCAGGGACGGAGTAAAATGCATTGATTTGAGTTAAATTGTTCTCAGCCATTGATAAGATTTTCTGTTAGATATGAATGGAAATTGAGATTGTCATTTTCTCTTCAAATGGAGAGTATCTGGACACTCATAAATTTGTGATTGAAAATGTGTGTCCTACAAACACCCGATCAATAATGGAACCAGCTCAACTTAGAGGATCAACCTCTTTTAAACCAAAGAACATCATGTTTCGCCGTGAGATCGGCAACAGGTTGAACGAGATTACAAGGAAATTGGATGATATTGCTGATAGTAAGAACAAGTTTATTTTACGGGAGGGTACTACTGTTAAGGAAAGCTCAAATGAAGTAGCTGAATGGCATCAAACCAGCTCCATTATTTCTGAACCAAAAGTGTTTGGACGAAAAGATGATAAAGAAAATATTGTCGAGTTTCTTCTCACCCAAGCAAAGGACTCAGACTTCCTTTCTGTCCGAATTGAGAATTTATCTTTTTATGGCACCCTAAGGGCATTGTTTAAGCATCTAAAAGTAGCAATTTATCTTTCTATGGCTTTGAGTCAAAATTTTGTTGAGAATTTCATAGTACTAAAATTGTCTTGGTATGTTTTTTGCTAATTTTTAAAGAATATTGATGGCTATTGAAACATGCACTAAACTCTGTTGGTGCATGCATATTTGATTTCTAAGTATTTCTTAAGACAGTTATGTAGAAGAAGATGTATGCTAGTTTTATCTCTTCCCTGCATCTTCTTAACACCAAATTACTTTCTAATTTAAATTTCTATATGCAGGAATCACTTTCTTTCTCAGTTTTTGTATGGAATGTCTACGAGTAAAATTATTGTGAGAATCGGGCCATATCTTTAGAATTGACGCTGAGCTTGTTAATGCAACAAATCAAAATTCTTGGTTCAAGCTATTAGCCAAGTGTGTATACAGCTCTTCATTAGGAAGGTGTCATTGTATTTCATAATGCTAGTTTGACTTTTGTCGGAGAAGAAATCAATTAAAGACGTCAACCTTATGGGTCAGATTATTGTTATCGCGTCTCCACTTCCGTTGATGCTGGTTTTGATATGGTATAGATCTTCAATTCCTATAGTATTAAGATGTTCAACTCCATATACTACTAGATTTCAATTTAATTTCACGTGTTCATGAAAATATGCAGGTTATAGTCCTTCATTTAGTAAATAGTCCCTTCATGTATGAAATATTTATGGAAAGTTGGAGTTTCAAGTTCGATCAGGGGAAAAACCCATGGCCAGAATTGGCGACGTTGTTGAGCATAATTTTAGGAGTTCAGTTTGCTGCTGAAGATTTCAATTTCCTTTAACTGATAGCTCTTTGCTGGTTATGGCTGGTTTCAAGGTAATCAAAGTTCATATCTTATCAGACTGATTTATTTTAACATACATATAGAAACTTTAGTCGGCTTTCTTTTTATTGCATGCTTCGACAAAGTAATGCTAATTACCTTTATAGATCATTTTTTTCACCAAACATATTTAAAATTCCATCCTTATGGCAAAGAAAAAATAGTATATTTTAGATGGATGGTAAGATTTGATAAAGGAATTGAATGTATTTTGGTCATACATACAGGTAAGGGATTGAATGTATTTTGGCCTGAAAAATCAATCTCCAAAGAAGGCTGTGAACAAGCTATTAGTCCATCAAATGAAGGAAAGGAAACCACAAACAATTAGAAAAGTAAATATAAAATTGATATGCATGGCATGAAAGGAGAGGATGTTGACAATGGTGACCCAACAGACGAGCCGAACTTAATTCCAACTCACAACGGATGTTGAAAAGAGTTACATATAGCTTCGCCTAAGCCTCAGGAGGTTGTCCTTGATTTTACGATATCTACTAGTACTAATGTTGCTAGCATAAGTGATTCTTTATATTAATCTCTTTCCCATTCCTCTAGTGTAGTTTTTTGTTAGTGAGCTTATAATCAGACATTTTGTGTCTTGGTTGTTCCAAACAATGTACATACATTATTTATTTACAAGGGACAAATTCTTTATTGAATTCATACTTGATCAAATTATTGCCATATGGAGCTAAAATCAGTGACTGCAAGATCATTTATAAAATTTACTTGTAAACAGACAAAGAATTCAATAAACAAGGCACAAGTTATTAATGATGTGAATAACTTGGGGTAGCAAAATATAGTAAATGGAAGGAGGGTAGAGAAATATATACGGTTGATGTAACCATCCACTAAGCAACACAAACACACCACAGAGGACTTGAGGAGTAATGGGGTTCTTTCTGTTAAGCAGTATATTTCTGCATATTATATTTTATCAAAAAATTGGTCTAATAGAATTGACCGTCAAAAAAAAAATTGGTCTAATAGATAAGACTTGTTCAATACATTAAATTAAATGCATAAAACAATTGTTGGACCGATAAACAACTGGTTATCGTCCTTAGCTAGAGTACGAAATTAAAATGCCAGTGTGGCATGAAATTTCAAAGAATAAAATATCACTAAATGATGTTACACCAGAACTGGAATGAAATTAAATTAGTATAAATAATGTAAAATATTTATAAAATATAGCATTATAAGTTTTATAACCTGTCCCAAAACCCAAATCAAAGTTTTCGTAAAGTAAAGTTATTTCATTATTTTGTCTGCCACGTTTTAATGGTTAAAGTAGATTCTTCCTAACAATTATACAAGCCAGTGGGACATTAATAGAATAAATAATGTAAAAGTAGATTCTTTATTCGTGCTCCAGTATCAAAACAAAGAAAAAGAGACAAATAGAATCAATAATGCATCCCAGTAACATTAACTTTTACATCTTTTTCTATTCATGCCGACATTAATATTTTTTTTTATCATTGCACTATGTAATATTATAACCGATTAAAATGCTCCTACAACCACTGCATTTATTCTCAAAGTTCTTCTGTTTACTTCAACACTCTATCAATCTAAACCAATTTCTCATTTCCTTATATTTTCAACTCTTTCTTTTCACACAAAAAAATGGCCGATGCCTTGCTTGGAGTTGCGTTTGAGAAATTGACGTCTCTCCTACAAAGTGAATTTTCTACCATTTCTAAACTCAAATCAAAGGCTGAAAACCTATCAACCACCTTAGGTTACATCAAGGCCGTTCTTGAAGATGCTGAAAAGAAACAAGTCACAGAACTCTCTATTAAACTATGGTTACAAGACCTCAAAGATGCTGTTTATGTGCTCGATGATATCCTTGATGAATGCTCGATCAAGTCTAGTCAACTGAGAGGATTCACCTCTTTAAAGTTTCGCCATGAAATCGGTAACAAGTTTAAAGAGATTACAGGGAGGGTGGATGGTATTACTGAACGTAAGAAAATGTTTTCTCTACAAGAGGGTGGAACTCTTAGGGATAGCCCAAATGAAATAGCTGAATGGCGTCAAACCAGCCCCACTATTCGTGAGCCAAAAGTGTTGGGACGAGAAGATGATAAAGAAAAGATTGTTGAGTTTCTTCTCACTCATGCGAAGGACTGTGACTTCGTTTCGGTCTATCCTATAGTTGGTCTAGGTGGTATTGGAAAAACTACTCTTGTTCAATTGATCTACAATGATGATGGGGTGAGTGACAATTTTGATA
Organism: Medicago lupulina; assembly: GCA_958299785.1. Lineage (NCBI taxonomy): Eukaryota > Viridiplantae > Streptophyta > Magnoliopsida > Fabales > Fabaceae > Medicago > Medicago lupulina. The sequence goes on along the minus strand of OY283145.1, from coordinate 51,141,852 downwards.
AAAAAGTTTGGGTTTGTGTTTCTGAGAATTTCTCGGCCAAGAGGATTTTGTGTTCTATTATAGAATCTCTCACAGAAGAGAAGTGTGCTGACTTTGAGTTAGATGTAATGGAAAGAAAGGTGCAAAAATTGTTGGAAGGTAAAATATATTTGTTGGTTTTGGATGATGTGTGGAATCAAAATGAACAATTGAAAAATGGCTTAACACAAGATAAATGGAATCATTTGAAGTCTGTGTTGTCGTGTGGATCAAAAGGTAGTTCCATTTTAGTGTCCACTCGTGATAATGTTGTTGCAACAATCATGGGAACATGCCAAGCTTACTCTTTGTCTTGTCTCTCTGATAGTGAATGTTGGTTGTTGTTCAAACAACATGCATTTGGATATTACAGAGAAGAGCGTACAAAGCTTGTGGAAATAGGAAAGGAGATAGTAAAGAAATGTAATGGACTGCCTCTTGCTGCAAAAGCATTGGGAGGTTTGATGAGCTCAAGGAATGAAGAAAAAGAATGGCTTGATATTAAAGATAGTGAAATTTGGGCTTTACCACAAGAAAATTCTATTTTGCCTGCATTGAGGTTGAGTTACTTTTATTTAACACCAACCTTAAAGCAATGTTTCTCTTTTTGTGCTATATTTCCCAAGGATAGAGAAATCCTGAAAGAAGAATTGATTCAACTTTGGATGGCTAATGGATTTATTTCATCTATGGGTAATTTGGATGTTGAAGATGTTGGAAACATGGTTTGGAAGGAATTGTACCTCAAATCATTCTTTCAAGATAGCAAGATGAATGAATATTCTGGAGACATTTCTTTCAAGATGCATGATCTTGTCCATGATCTCGCTCAATCAGTAATGGGACAAGAATGTATGTATTTGGAGAATGCAAACATGACTAGTTTGACAAAAAGCGCACACCACATAAGTTTTAACTCCGAAACTTTGTTATCGTTCGACGAGGGTACCTTTAAAAAAGTTGAATCCTTGCGAACATTGTTTAACTTGAAGCATCCTTATAGTATTGGAAAAAAATATGATCACTTGCCATTAAACTGCTCTCTTCGAGTTTTATGCACATCCCAGGTATTATCACCAGTGAGTTTAATTCATTTAAGGTATTTGGAACTTTGTTCTCTTGACATAAAAAAGTTGCCTGACTCAATTTACAACTTACAAAAACTGGAAATCTTGAAAATAAAAGACTGTCGTAAACTGAGTTGTCTCCCTAAACGCTTGGCTTGTTTACAAAATCTTAGACATATAGTCATTGAAAATTGTCGATCTTTGTCTCGAATGTTTCCTAACATTGGAAAATTAACTTGTCTAAGAACATTAAGTGTGTACATTGTTAGTTTAGAGAGAGGGAATAGCTTGACAGAGTTACGTCATCTAAACCTCGGTGGAAAACTGAGTATCAACGGATTAAACAATGTTGGCAGTTTATCTGAAGCCCAAGCAGCTAATTTGATGGGTAAAAAAGACCTTCATGAAGTATGTTTGTCATGGGGATACAAGACCCCAACTATTAGTGCTGAGCAACTGGTCGAAGTGCTTCAACCTCACTCAAATCTCAAGTGCTTGGTAATAAATTACTATGAAGGATTATCATTACCAAGTTGGCTAATTATTCTTAGTAATTTAATTTCTCTTAAACTTTGGCGATGCAACAAAATTGTGCGGCTTCCGTTACTTGGTAAACTACCATTTCTAAAAAAACTGATATTATCTTCAATGGATAATCTGAAATACTTGGATGATAATGAATCTGTGGATGGTATGGAGGTGAGGGTTTTCCCATCTCTGGAGGTACTCTGGTTATATGATCTACCAAACATAGAGGGGTTATTGAAAGTGGAAAGAGGGGAGATGTTTCCTTGTCTTTCTCAGTTGGATATCTCCCATTGCCCTAAACTTGGACTGCCATGTACTCTTCCATCTCTTAAAGTCCTCAGTGTATCGGGATGTAACAATGAAGAGTTACTGAGGTCAATCTTTACCTTCCGTGGTCTTACTGAGCTTTCCCTAATATTAGGTGAAGGAATAACATCCTTCCCAGAGGGGATGTTCAAAAACCTTACTTCTCTTCAATCTCTGTCTATCTGTTATCGTAATGAGTTGGAGTCCTTACCAGAGCAAAATTGGGAAGGTCTTCAATCCCTTCGAACTCTACAGATTTTCAATTGTAAAGGATTGCGATGCTTGCCGGAGGGTATTCGACACCTCACTTCTCTTGAGGTTCTGAATATTTGGGGATGCCCAAGATTAGAGGAACGATACAAAGAGGGAACAGGGGAGGATTGGGACAAGATAGCTCATATTCCAAAAATACATTTTGAGATTCAAAGGGATTAAGAAGCAGAGACGTTTACCGTCGCAAAAATCAATTTTCTTAATCATACTTTTATTTCTATTTTTTAATTCGGGATTAACCGGAACAAACATACCCAGTGATGAAGACGACGTCTTTTGGAGTGGAGGAGGTGACAATGAGTCCCCGGTGGTGGTATCGAGGATTGCGATTTTGACAATTGGGGCATGGGTCAGAGCTCTGTGCCATTAGCAAGTTTGATCATCAACCTAAGAAGGATATATGTTCTAATTCAGGTCATTTTCTTCATCACACTTTTATTTTTTAATTTGCTATTTTTATTTTTTTTAATTTTGCTGATTTTGTGGAGATTGATTTGAATGGTTAGGATTGCCTTCAACACACAAGGGATTAACCGTAACAAACATACCTAATGATGAAGAGAACGTCTTTTGGAGTGGAGGAGGTGACAACGAGTCCAGTGGTGGTATCGAGGATTGCGATTTTGACAATCGGGGCATGGGTCAGAGCTCACGTGCCCATTAGCAACTCTGATCATCAAGGTTTTCTCCACTTTTATTCTTAAGTTTTTATTGGTCTTTTTTATTTATTTGTTTTAGATTGTTTATTTGAATGGTATATTGTTTGGGTTCCTCTTTGCTTAATTTTGATAATAATTTGAAGAAATCAAAGTTTTTGAACGACATGTCATCAATATGTAGTGCTGGTGCTATGTTAATTTGAATGATAATTTGTTAATTTTGATAATAATTTATTAAAATGAAGGTGTTTGAACGTAATTACATGGATCGGTGTCACATCGGTATTTGAAGTCTGAACATCATACATATTGGGGAATGATTATTGGGTGCAGAACAAAGATCATGGCAAAGGATGCAATTACTTTGTTGGATCATTTAGCTTGGAAAAAGGCTCATGTTATTGGGCACTCAACGGGTTATTATTTTGTGTGCGCTTTTATTTTATTTTTTAGTGAGCTTTTGATTTACTTTAAGTTCAGATGGTTTGTTCTAGAGATTTGATTAGGTTAAGTTTATTTGTTTGTGTTTAATTTTAATTATGTTTGCCTATTGAAACAGGATCTATGATAGCAGTAATGGTTCCTGATAGAGTTCTCTACTTGGCTTTGCTAAATACAAAGGGTGGAGGTTTTCAATGTTTTCCAAAGGTATATGTCCCTTTTATAGTTCTATGAAATGTTTGATTTGTTTTTACGACGTTAACTGCATTAAAGACTGATAGCCACACTTTCTAATTAGAACCTTAGTTCAGGCCGAGTGGACTAATAAGTATAATTTCTTAGTACTGATTTTAGGTGATCCTTTAGGAGAAATTTAGTTGAGAATTTCCTTTCTTATGGCTTTGAGTTGGAATGTTGTTGAGAATTTGCTGAGTAGTAAGGTTAAAAACCATATGATCAATCAGAATATGCCCAAAATATAACCAAAATGAAGAAAATGGTAATGTTCTGATAGATCTTTGCCAGTTAGAGTTGTTTTCAAGGTAAGCAAAGTTCAGATCTTAGTGGATTTCTCTTTCAAGTGCTTAGGCATTTGAATAATTTTACATGCATTTTTTGTCTTATCAAGCTGCTTTATTTTGAAATACATATAGAACAACTAGTAGATTTTCTTTTTGTTGTATTCTTGAGCAAAGTAATAATCATCTGTCCAACTCTTTGTAGTTGGTGTTGGTTTTCAGCACTTAATAAAGTTGTTTACCTTCACAAATCATTTTTTCACAAAATATATTAAAAAAATCATCCTTGTGGAAAATGAAATAAAAGATTCTATTGTAGATTTTTGATAAAATTTGATAAAGCAAATGAATGGATTTTTGTGATACAGGTAAGGAAAATAATGACAGGCCTAAACAATGAGTCTCCAAAGAAGACAGTGAAAGTGAAGAAACTCCCAAGGAAACCACAAATGATGAGCTAGGGAAATATAAAATTGGCATGAAAGGAGAGGAAATAGACAAAGATGATGCGACAAATTCCTTGTCAGACCATGCAAATGAGCCTAATTCCAAGTAATGCAAGGACGGATCAGGGGAGGACTGGAACAAGATAGCACATATTCCGAACTTAGACTTTTGGTGGTGTTAGTGTTGCTTTTATATTCCGAACTTAGGAATCAAAGAGGCAAAGATATTGGTGTTTCTGCTTCTGACTTGTCACATTTCCGACTAAACTGGTAGGCTCTCTAATCTCCCTCCATCTTTCTTTTGATTGTGTTTCTTACAGTGTAATAACAATCTCTTGTACTCTTTTTGCAGGATATGCCACTTCTGGTTTTTCACTATGGTCTCCTATTTATGTTAGTTTCTCTTTTGTCTTCAGAGGTAAGTTTTGATTATTTTATTTTACTTAATTCATTTTCTTATTTATTATCAGTTCAGTAAATATCCCTCTTTGTTTGCGGAATTAAAATTTATAATTGCATATTTTGTGACAAGGCTTGCTGCCATTGGGGCTCTACAGGTTCATGACTTCATTTCGATGATTGACTGCAATTTCGATGATATTCACTTCAAGTACATTGACGCAGCTTCTAAAACTGGACAAACTAATGAGGTAGAGCATGTGACATGGGAATCAAAGTTATTTGTTTTTGTTCCTGATCCTGATATTCACTTCAAATACTTCACTTTAAATGTACTGGTTGGTATGTAATGATTTAAATGATTAGATTGAAATTAGAATTTTGACTGTAGATGCTTTTGAATATTCATTACTCTAATTACCACTCATATTGCGAGTTCATTACATTCAAGTTAATGAACTTTGTTATTGTTGAAAGTAGAACATTGAGTTATAAGTAAATGTAACAAGTATTGATTAAAACTAGTGTTGTTATTCCAGTCAATCAAAACTTTTCTTTTTATGATCAGTATTTAATGTGCTATCTGCATGTAGTATCAACTTTCACTTATTATGGCTAGTATTATATTGTATTGTAGAACCTTTCTGGTAGATCAAAGAGATCAAGTTCTACTCCTAGAGGTGCATTAAAATTTGGTTGATAATACAAAGTGGAGTCTGCATTAGTTTCTTTTTTATTTTTTTAAAAGCAAAATATATAAAGATCTCTAATCTTAGAAAATTCACTTTGGTTTAACACCAAAAACAACCACAAGTTCTCTGAAAAAACTGTAAATAGACGTCTCTTAATACTGCAAAATGTAAACAATAAAAAGCCACTCCACCTGCATAATTATGCAGGTTGCTTCCAACACAACAGCGTGAACTCTAGCAACCTGATTTAGAGGAAAAATAGGCGAACTGATTCAAGAGAATTTAACGAAATTACAACAGACCATACCACATTTTAATGCTCATAACAGTTTTTGCAAAACACTGTGCCAAAACTGATCCGACTACAGTGAGAAACTGTCGTACCAGACCACACACAATTAGACCAAGCTCTTGCTTCACAATTTCAATCAATTCTGGATCCTTGCATACTCACTCCACCTAAAAAACCTCTCACTTTGAGTTTGTACAACAAGCTATCACATTTGTGTTCCTTTGAGTCTGAAATTTATCTTAGCTTACTCTTATATTATGCATATATGAACCACCAAGTAAGTAATCAGCCACTATTAAAGCTAAAACTCAACTGAAAAATACTAAATTCCATTCCGAATTTTATTCTCAAGAGTGCGTGCAGAAATATCTTCATGACAAACTGACAATTGCAAGAAAACCAAAGAGTTAATGTTTTCTCCTCCAAAAATCCACCACATCGAAACATGAATTTTACCATCTGTACTTCTAACCAACTGGTTATCTTCGCTCAAATCCTAGAAAAAAGTTGAGCTGTTTTTTCAATACCATAGCCACCAATACAAAATTGAGCTTCACTACTTAAGATCCCTCTTTTACATTTAGTAGGTATTCTATTCTGTAAAACTTGCCAAACAAACACTGTTACCTTCGGTGAAGTGAATTTATGCCATAACTTCTAATCAATTTCCTCCACCACATTACCGGTTTTCCTCATTAATATTTTATGCGCCAAACTTACAGTGTAAGCTCTTGATGGTCCTCCTTCCACACCCACAAATTAATTTCCAGTATCAAATGACAATTTGGGCAGGACTCAGAATTTGCCAAATTGAGAATACTAACGTAGAGCTGCACTAATATATTTACATTACAGAATTACAAAGATGTTCATAATGGTATCCAATTAGTCACACTGCACATTCTCTATTATATTCACAATGTAGGAAGTAAGGAACATGGAGCACTACAAGATACATTTTGGCAATACATTTTCTTTTAGTATCTCTGATATGTCTTGGAGGATACATTTTGTGATCAATGGATTGGAAATTACTTTAAGTGGGATCATTTCAGGTCTTGTATTGGATACATTCTGCATAATAAAGATATTAAGACTTTGAAAATTGGCAGTAATAAATTTTCTTTGTATATGACTGAATATTGAGTACAAACTAAATTATAGTGTTTCATTGATTAAAATTAGATGTTTTTTGGGATGAGTTGATTAAAATTAGTTAAATTGAATAGATTTGTTCACAAAGTTCACAACAAGAATTAAATTCACTAAAAGTAATAGCGTATCTCTTTAGGAAAACATAAGCACAATCACTAAATACTAGTGGTAACTAGGTGTGCAAATGTATCATCGAAACAAAGTTGACCATGTAAGTATTTAAGGTGTCATAGTTGTTTACTTACTCCCTCCGGTCTCGAACGTAAGAAACAAAATAAAAAAATTGTTGGTCTCAAATGTAAACAAAAGTATACAAAAATCATCCTATTAAATGTCAATGTTCCAATTTTAACCTTATTAACTTTATCCAATTTGTTTCATATTCCCATGTTTAACGCATTCCAAAGATTTTTCATTAGTAGAGTTCAAAAGTCATATTTCCAAGACAAGGGCATAATTGGAAAAATGGTATTTTTTTTTAGAATTACTTAAAGAGTAAATAGTCAATTACCCCATCTGAAATTGTAAGTTTCGTCAATTACTCCCCTAAAATTAACAAAACTTCAATTAACCCCCTGAAATTACACAACGTTAATCAATTTATCCCCTTCGTCAAATTTTTCTGTTAGTCAACATGACGTTTTGCAAATACCCCTCGAAGTTTTGCACTTATGTGCAAAATGCCTCCTAAACTTGAAAATTTATATATTTTTTTTCTTATCATTAAAAATGACTGCATTATCACTGAATTGTGGAGCATATTAGCTAATTTTTGACGGTATACAACCATATATGTTGCTTTAAACGATCAAACATTAACCATGTATTAGAGTCTAATGATATGAAAGTCAGCATAATAAAGGACAGTCACACTTGTCAGATGGAAAACTAATACATGTCATACATAATGAAGCACATGAATAATATATGATTGACATAACCAATAATTACCAAGATGTCAAATTATATGGTTTTGCTATTGCTAATTTTAACCGCACCAAAAATTTCCACTTCTTTTATATTGTGAGCGGTGCACACCACCAACACACTTCTCTCATTTTCAAGAAAAAAATACATAAACTTGTTACTTCTCTCACTTTATAGAGGATCTTGAAGGATTCATGGTCTTCTTCCCCCTGTTAGGATTCAAAGGAATGGTAATAATATTATATTATGTATATTTCATTTTTTTTAAGAGAATAAAAAAACATGATAGCCACCATCCTTTTGATCTCTAATGGGGTGAATGACAACTTGAAAAAGAAAAAACAATATCGGATGTTGGAACAAAGAAATACTTTTATGTTTTGTTTTGTAAATATTCTTGAGTTTTGAACATTATTATAGGATTTACCAAATACTGCCAATTTGTTCTACCATACTGCCAATATATGGTTGTATATCATCAAAACTTAGCTAATATGCTCCACAATTCAATGATAATGCAATCACTTTTAAGGATAAGAAAAAAAAAATATAAATTTTCAAGTTTGGGGGGCATTTTGCACATAAGTGCAAAACTCCAGGGAGTATTTGCCAAACGTCATGTTGACTAACAGAAAAATTTGACGGAGGGGATAAATTGATTAACGTTGTGCAATTTCAGGGGGGTAATTGAAGTTTTGTTAATTTCAAGGGGGTAATTGACGAAACTTACAATTTCAGGGAGTAATTAACTATTTACTCATTACTTAAATGTAGTCAATCCACTTTTTTTAATATGTGTGATTTTTTTTTGTTTCTTACATTCAAGATCGAAGGGAGTATACGGTAGGGGTACTTGTTAGGGAAATCAAAGTAGTAAGTATGCATTGAATTCAAAAATATTTTGACTTTTAAAAAGTTTAATTCATCATTTTTCTCCATTTTTTAATACAAAATTTTTATTCTCTTAACCAATGTTCTAAGGGCTCTCTAACATTTCTTTTGCTACTAAAACAAACTCTACTGATTAACTTTGCACACCTTCCTGAAAATTTTGGACAAATCATTTTTCCATTTTTTTATATTTATTTTTTTAAACCAAGGTATCCTGTGAGAAAAGTGATACTCGTATTGGAAAATGAAATCTCACATATATTAAATAATATAAAAAGAGATATCTATCAGTTTACAACCCGATCTTGTAATTGCTTCAAAAAAAAAAACCGATCTTGTAATAATAACCGGCTCTATTCTGGTATTCTTTATGTTTATAACCTTTCTGAGAATATTCTTGCAGTACTTTCACAAAGGTAAATAACTAATATAAATCTATTATAAAGAATATTTGATTCTACATTTTATACTTTTAAATATTAGAGAATGTTAACCGATATCCTTGAGATATTGGTTAAACACTAAATGAAGTAAATTTTTATTAAAAAGTAATGTAATTATTATTTAATAAAAACTAACAGTTTATATTTTCAAGACAGAAAATTCGATTAATAGATTCTTTAACCAATACTCGGAATATCGATTAACAAAACCCTTGAATATTTTATAAAAATCAATAACTTTGTGATTGTGACCGTGGAGGAGTTGTCCCTACCTTGTGAGTGCATAAAACAATAAAACAAGTGTTGGACCCACAAAGAGCTGGCTATCATTTTTTATGCTTAATTAATCAAACGCTTCCCAACAATTGTACCAGCTAATGAGATGTTGATGTAAAATTAAAAAATTAAATTAAAAAATAAAGGGAAACATACGATGCTTTTTTTTGTTTTCTTTTTACTTTGTAGAAGCCGTAAATTGATATCTAGAAAATTGAACCTGAAACTTCAAAGAAGAGTATACTCTCAAGTCCAAAACCAATATCACTAGACCAACCCAAATAGATTATGCTAAAAAATACATTGGTTAAGCAATCCAAATAAGTAGTGTGATTTTTTTTTATATTAAAAGTAATGTAATTATTATTTAATTAAAAATCAAAACTTATATCTTGAAGACAATTTTTTTTCTATCTCGTAGTTGGTTTAGGTGGTATTGGAAAAACAACTCTTGTTCAATTGGTTTACAATAATGTTAGGGTGAGTGGCAATTTTAATACAAAAATTTGGATTTGTGTTTCTGAGACTTTCTCGGTCAAGAGGATTCTGCGTTCTATTATAGAATCTATCATGAGAGAGAAATGTGATGTCTTGGATTTAGATGTAATGCAAAGAAAGGTGCAAGAACTGCTGCAAGGTAAAAGATATTTGCTAGTTCTAGATGATGTGTGGATTAAAAATCAACAATTGAAATTCGGTTTAAGCCAAGAGAAATGGAACATGTTGAAATTTGTATTGTTGTGTGGATCCAAAGGTAGTTCCATTTTAGTGTCCACTCGTGACGAGACGAGGTTGTTGCGACAATCATCGGAACATGCAAAGCTCATCCTTTGTCTTGCCTCTCTGATAATGAATGTTGGATGTTGTTTAAACAATATGCATTTGGACTTTATAGAGAAGAGTGTCCGGTGCTTGTGGCAATAGGAAAGGAGATAGTAAAGAAGTGTAATGGATTGCCTCTTCCAGCACGAGCATTGAGAGGTCTAATGAGCTCAATGAGTGAAGAAAAGGAATGGCTTGAAATTAAAGAGAGTGAGCTTTGGGCTTTACCACATGAGAATTATATTTTGCCTGCTTTGAGGTTGAGCTACTTTTATTTAACTCCAACCTTAAAGCGGTGTTTCGCATTTGGTGTAATGTTTCCCAAGGATACAGTAATTGAAAAGAATGGTTTGATTCATCTTTGGATGGCCAATGGGTTTATTTCATCTAGGAAAAATTTGGAGGTTGAAGATGTTGGAAGCATGATTTTTAATGAATTATGCCAAAAATCATTTTTTGAAGACATGAATGAATATTCTGGAAACATTCTTTCAAGATGCATGATCTTGTCCATGATCTCGCTCAATTAGTAATGGGGCCAGAATGTATGTATTTGGAGAATGCAAACATGACTAGTTTGTCAAAAAGCACACACTACATTAGTTTTGACTCCAAACAGTTGTTATCCTTCAATGAGGGTGCCTTCAAAAAAGTCAAATCCTTGCGAACATTATTTCAGTTGAATTATTATACAAGAACAAAATGTGATCACTTCCCAACAAACCGTTCTCTTCGGGTTTTAAGCACATCCTCTCTAATGGTACCAATATGGAGTTTAATTCATTTAAGGTATTTGGTATTTCATTCTCTTGACATAAAAATGTTGCCTGACTCAATTTACAACTTACAAAAACTGGAAATCTTGAAAATAAAAGGTTGTCTTGAACTGCGTTGTCTTCCAAAACGTTTGGCTTGCTTACAGAATCTTAGACATCTAGTCATTAAAGATTGTTTTTCGTTGTCTCGTGTGTTTCCTTACATTGGAAAATTAGTTTGTCTAAGAAATTATAAGTAAATGTAACAAGGAGCAGATAGTTTGTTGATTAAAACAAGTATATTTGTTACACCAGTCATTCCATGCTTTTCTTTTTATGAGATCAGTTTTTGTTGTTCTATTTGCAAGTAATATCATCTTGCAATGACTATAGCTAGTAATGTCTTGTATTGTAGAAACCTTGCTGATACATGAAAGGGATTGAGTTCTAATCCTAGAGGTGCACTAAAGTTTAGTGTGTGGTTTTTTTTAAAAAAAAAAAGCGAAATATATAAAAAAGATTTAATCTAAGCACAAATTATGAGAAGATTATCTAAAGCAGAAACTTTACTTTGGTTTAACACCAAAATACCAACATTGAGAAAACCGGAAAAATATGTCTCCGACTATCACAAAGTCTGAAACAATAAAAAGCCACCCCACCTGCATAATTATGCAGGTTGCTCCCAACGCAGCAGCTTCAACTCGACCAAATAGGCAAACTGATTCCACAACATCATATGAAATTACAACAGACGACACCACATTTTCATACACACGACAGTTTTTGAAAAATAGACAGCGCCAAAACCGATCCGACTGCACTGAGAAACGGCTGTACCAGACCATGCCTCGTATTGCTATTAGACCAAGCTCTACGTTTAAAAATTAAACCAATTTTGGACCGTTTCATACTGACACCACCTATAAAATATCTCAGTTTGAGTTTGTAAATCAAGCAATCACATTTTTTATCCTTTGACTTTGGTTACAATTCAACTGAAACTGAATATTGCTAAATTCCATTACAAATTTTATTCTCAAGAGTGCAGCAATATCTTCATGATATTCCAGTATTCCCTATTTCACTACAATCTACACCCGAAACAAGTCAATGGATTCAAACTCGATCGAGTTATTGAGACCTTTTGTTCGAAGCCATTTCCATGATAAATTTTTTACCTGTTAAACAATATCTTGTATGAGCAAGTTCCTTGCCTTCCATGTTGACAAATTGCAGGCAAACCAAAGAGTTAATGTTTTCTCCTTCAAAACTATACCACCTCAAAAAATTAACCCCATGAAGTTCCAAAAAGGACATTATTACCAAAACTTCTAACCAATTTCCTCCACCATATTACCAGTTTTTCTCATTAATTTTCTATACGCTGAACTTACCGTGTAAACTCTTGAACGGTCCTCCTTCCACATCCACAAATTAATAAATTGGGCAGGCGTCAGAATTTGCCAAATAGAGAAGACTAACTTAAATATGCCTGCACTAATATATTTTTACTAGAGTTACCTTGATTTTCTATTACATTCACAATGTAGGAAGGAACGTGGAACACTAGAAGGTCTCTTAGTTAAGTTGAAAAGACTTGTTCAAAAAGTTCACAACATGAAGTAAAATCAATGAGAGTGTTTTTGAACGAGGTAATTGCGAAATTTTAAAGAAATTAGAATTTTAGGCAATTCAAATAATTCCATTAAATTGTCTTCATTTCTAAATATTCTTGTTTGGATGTAGTAATAAAAAAAAATATTGTTTCCTCAGAAAAAAAATTAGTCATTATTTTTGGACAAATTTTATAAATTTATTTTTTTTTGGATGAAAATTAAAAATTGAAATTGGTGGTCAATTTGCAAATTTTGAAAATTATGAGGGGTCATTGAATCATTTTTGATAAAATTGAGGGGTAAATTTGTAATTCCAAAAAAATGGTCAATTAGCAATTTTTGGGCAATTTATTAGGGTCGATTTAAAGTTTTTAGAATTCTTAAGGACCAAAGTGCAAAATATGAAGAAAAAAAATATAAGAATGAAGAAATTTGAAATTCTTAACTTTTAGGTGTCATTTGAAATTCTTTAAATTTCACTTGAACAACATACTTCATAAATTTTCATCATTTTGAAAATTCTCCAAATTATAATCCAAACGATGGAATTCACCTAAAAACATTTGAATTTTCTCAAAACATTACATTACATTAAAACATTCCACATCCAAACACCTCAAGAGTGTGCTTGGACGAGATAATTGAGAAATTTTAAAGTTAGGATTAATTAAGTGTAAAAAGAAGAAGAAAGAATTCAATATATATTGGCACACCCACAAAGGATAAATGCATGCAACAAGTATATTGTGGTTGTTCTTGTTGAGTTTGATCTGCTAAAAAATAAGGGACGGAACATAACAACTTAAATTATACATTGTTCGATTGTAAAACCGGAGGAAAAAAATGGAGAACAATAAAAAAGACAAAAACTAAAAAACCGATAGCAGTTAACTGTCGAGGGGGCATTTACGTCGTTTACAGGTGTTTTTCAGTCTTCTTTCAAGTGTCAACAACAATTTTCTAATCTTTTTTATAAGTACTTCTTATAAAAGTTACTTTGAGAAAACTTAAAACCTAATATCTTTATTCCTACAGGCACCACGGTAACTTATTCTTACAGGCGTCCTAGTAACGTAATGGATGTTTCTTCGCAACCTCTTGACTTGCAAATGCTAGCTATGCATAGAGGTAGCTAGAATTTCAATTTCTGCAAGTCCACCACACTCCTGCGCCAAAAATATTTGTAAATTGGGAGGTGAGTCCTTGCTTAGGACTCAATGGATCAGTATTAGGGAAAAGCTCAATGGAGGTGAAGCCCAAAACATGCCAGAAATGAATGGAGGTTATGTCGTCTCTAATGCAACGAAGGAAGGATTTACGAGTGGAAGAGCAAAGAGGGGTATATGTGTGTGGGCCTAATGCATTCGTAGTCCTAAAGCGAATTTAATGTTGAAGTCTTTAAAATGTGTTGACAAAGAAACATAAAAACTAATATATGTGCAATTTGATTTAAGGCAAGTCAGACACTAAATATGGATATCACTCTCAGTTAGAGTTCGGACATTGATTCGCGATGTTGTGAGAGTCGAACTGTCCCTTACACTCAACTTCATTAGTGCAATAACTTTTTTGAACAAAATTTCAGTTTGATTAATAATATATGTAGAAAACAATGTTTAACATAGACATCATTTTGAAATTGCAAAGCAACATTGAATTCTAAAACATATATAGATTACTTTTTTATTTTGCATATTTGGGTTGCTTACAACATTTGTTCTTTCTCACAAATTTGTAGTGATGGTTTACGAGTTTTTATTTGTATGTTCTTTTTACTCTGCTAATGTGTAATCAAAATCAATTTCTTAAGAACTACTGTTCATAATTTATACGTATTAGCTTAGTAAAAAGAGCAGGTAAATGAAAACTACTTGTTTGAACGCTGGTATGTATATAATTGAAATTCCTCTCATTTATTTTCCTTTTTCTCGTTGAACCAATCAAAACCTATCAAAACCAAACTTTGATTATTGATCTTTGAAAAAAAAATTAGTGGGACTAAAACGGAAAAAATTGAAATATTTTTAAGGATCAACGTTTTTTTTTATTATAATTTTTTTTTGTATTATTATTATATAAACAATAAACAAATTATTATATAAACAAATATTTTGCATGTATTTGTAAAAAAGAAAATTAGCCAAAAGAAAAAAGAAAAAAGAAGAAGAAAGAAATAGATAATTCACGAACCTTCTTTGCTTCATCCACACCAAAAACCCTTTATTTACTTGTCACCTTTCTTCTTCTTCTTCTTCTTCTTCTTCTCTCACCGCGATTTTCAATTCTAGAGAATCAAACAACCATGTCGCACTTCGGAAGACAAGGTCCTCCAGACATCGCTGACACCTACTCTCTCCTCGTTCTCAACATCACTTTCCGTAATCTCTCTCTCTCTCTCTCTCTCTCTCTCTCTCTCTCTCTCTCTAATTTTCAATTCAATTGTTTCTCTCAACACCAATTCAACACCATACATTGTTGTTTCCTTCAGGTACAACCGCTGATGATCTATTTCCTCTCTTCGATAAATACGGCAAAGTTGTTGACATTTTCATCCCCAGAGATCGAAGGTACTTTTCAATTTTGTTTCAATTTCCCTTTTTATTCATCCATTAATCTATTTCTTTCTTTTGCTGAATTTTTCTGTTGTTTTTAAGGACCGGTGAATCGAGGGGATTCGCTTTTGTTCGTTATAAGTATGCTGATGAAGCTTCAAAGGCTGTTGATAGGCTTGATGGTATGCTTCTTCTTTTTGTTTTTATTGGTTCCTCTTAGGCCCTGTTTGGATTAAACACCTTATTAGCAGCTTACGCAATAGCACTTATGTATAAGCTATTTTTTTGTGACAAAAGATGACAAAAAGTTATATTATTTTGGTTTTAGCTATAAGTTGTTTTCATATGCTATCTTGGAGAAGTTATGAAAATAAGCTGAAAACAGCCTATTAACATGTCATAAGCTTTTTCATAAGTTCTCCCGGATAGTCTCATAAATTTTATGTCAGTAGATTAGCTTGAATAAGGCAATCCAAATAGGTCCTTCATTTCAATTTTTATTGTATATGGAATTTGAAATAATTATTTTTTCAGGAAGAATGGTTGATGGTCGTGAAATAACTGTCCAGTTTGCAAAGTATGGCCCTAATGCTGAGAGAATGTAAGTTCTATCGTTTATTTTTTAGTTTCTGTTATAATGGTTGTGTCATGTCAATTTTTTTAAGAATTTACTTTGATTTTCTGTATACTGTTGTTTATATATATAGGGAAAACTGAGTAACATTGACCTTGTTGAATAGATTATGGCCCTGTTTGGATGAACAACTTAATTTGCAACTTATAGCATACAATGAAATAAATTGTTTTCATATAATCAATCTATAAGCTGTTTTTATTAGCTATCTTGGAGAGCTTATGGAAATAAGCTGTTTTCATAAGTTCTCCAAAATAATGTCACAAATGCTTATGGCTGTCAATAAGCTCAAATAAGTCAATCTAGACAGACCCTATGTTTGAACAAAATAGCTTTCCATATTGTAATTCAATTGCATACTCATAGTGGATGCTAGCTGGTTATTATTTTCCTCACGGCTTGTTCTTTTTATTCTCATGCACTTGTACGTATCTAAGTTAGTTTCTTCAATTTACAGTCACAAAGGAAGGATTATTGAAACATCCCCGAGATCAAAGAGCTCAAGGAGCCGCAGTCCCAGCAGGAGAAGGTGCGTACCACTTCTTAATGTCCTTGCTGTTTCTAGAGTGTTGTGGTAGCTGAAATTTTAGTGTCTTCTATTGTGTCTGGAGAGCCTTGAAATTACCATTTTGGCATTGCTTTTTGTTTTCATACTACAAGCAGGATGATATCTGTTGGCTTTTGTCTGCCCGTGACAAGTCGAATGTGATATTTCTAATTACATGCAATTTCTTAGCCTTTGTTTTTATACTTGGAGTGACCATTTAATTTAATAGCTGAAATACAGTTGTTTACAGTTTATTTGATGTTCAATCAAGATGTATTATGCATTTTAATTTTGCACCTTAAGGAGGGAATGATGTGACCTTTTCAGTTTAAGCATGTTAACTTGTCTAAATGGAAATTCCTTGCAGCATAGATCAAGGTGGCTGTCGCCATACTTATAGCAGAGACCCAATGCTGTACTTTTGTTTGTGTTTGTTATTGTCGGGCAGACTTTGTGAATGCTTTATTTCTTATCTGCTATTGTAATTGACAGTAGTCAGCATTCAAAATATCTACTGGTTGATTTGCTCAAGAGATCCTATGTGTTCATTTTGAAGTTTTGTCATGGTTATTAAAATGTATTTCTTTTACGCAGTGGTGTTTCCACGTTCTTGATTGAATTTGATAGAATATTTTATCGACTATTGTCCAACTGTTTGTAGGCATCACGATGATTACAGAGACAAGGGTTACAGGAGGAGAAGTCGCAGTAGAAGTTATGATAGGTATGAACGGAACAGGTACCGTGGTGGGAGAGACAGAGACAGGGACTACCGTCGCCGAAGCAGAAGCCGTAGTGCCAGTCCTGATTACAAGCACCGTGGAAGGGGGCGCTATGATGATGAGCGTCGTAGTAGAAGCAGAAGCAGATCAGTAGACAGGTCTTCATTCATTGATACTTGGCCTTTTCAGTTTTGATTTTCTACCATCATAATTATTCTTATTGGAGCCTTGTTTGTTATTCTCCACAGCCGCTCCCCTGCAAGACGCAGTCCTAGTCCAAAAAGGAGCCCTTCTCCTAAGAAGAGTATTTCTCCTAAGAAAAGTCCTAGTCCTAGTCCACGTCGCGAAAGTCCTGATACTCGTAGCCGTGATGGAAGGTCTCCTACTTCTCGCAGTGTCTCACCACGAGACCGTCCTGAAGCTTCCCGAAGCCCTTCTCCTCGAAATTCAAACGGTGATGTATGTCATGTTATTCTTGGTTTTAAAAATCAAACAAAAAGTCATTTTCAATATCAAAAGTTATTTTTTAACTTTTATTCACAATTCAATTCTAATTATATTTTTCAGGAATGAGCTGTTTTTCATGAAGTATTCCAGAGATGCCTGACTACTGTACCTGTTGCTGTGTTGATGATATTGGATGATTTTGTCAATGTGAATGGTCTTATCAAAGTCATTGAAGGTTTTTTTATCTAATGCAGTTTGGTAGGACCAGACTTCCTTGGGTTTGAATATTAAATATATTTTGACCTATATCATGTCTACTTTAGAGTTGGTAACTTTTGGATCTTGTAGTTGCTAGGTTAATATTTTAGTATGAGGGATTTTGCTTTTGTAGCTTTATTCTATCGTGTTTGCATTTATCCCTCTTTTTCTGCATTTCCATTTCCGTTGTTATAAGCAGGGTGGTTGTGATCTAGTTAAAGCTCAGTTAATTTATAATTAACAACTTATTGGGTTTTATAGTTATGATCGGGAAAAGTGATGGGGGCCTGATAGGCGAATGTTGACATTGTTGCCGTTGATGCTGTGTCGGTGTCATGATGATTGTTCGTGAGTTTGGTGACGGTTGCAAGAGCGCTGATATTAGGACTGATTGTTTTATCACTTTGCTGGTTAGAAAGACACTTAGTTGACTTTATTTTTTCATGAATGATCTGATTTTCGGTAAGCTTTTTTGTTCACTTTCTATTTTATTAAATCCCACGCGCTCTGAGTATTCTGTTTTTTGATCTGGTAACGCGTGATTGGTCTTCATCGAATAAATTGTCTTGAGGCGAATTCTTGATGCCGTGATGGACACAAGTTGAATGTATTTTGTCATGTGGCTGATGCCTCATAGGAGTAAGAGTCGGACCTGTCATTTGTTGATTCAGACGCAGATACTAAACATAAACTGTGGTACTAAGTACGAACCCTAGTTTGTTGGTTTGCTGTTTCAAAGTAGTGAAGGGGTCAATGGTAAAATAATGAAGTATATTTTGTAGGGTATTTTACTGGATACTTGTTTAACATTGACCTTTTTCAAGTTTATAATATCTGCTACTTGATGTAGTGAGATGGTTGTTGTAGCACTGATCCATGACTGTAGCTGTGAGGTGGTTGCTGATCCATCTTTAATATGAATGTGTTCGCGAGTAATTTGAAGAGTTAACAAATTAGTGTAGCGGACCGTTGCTGCCCTTATTGCCGGGGTCGGGTTTGCATTGTTATTAGCTGTTGGTAGTTGATACTGATGATGGTTGTCTAGCTGTGCTGCTGGTTTCTGTTGATTCCAAAGCTGCCTGCCAGAATTCTTTTCAGTATTAAGGCCGTGGTTGGTTTTCGTAGTTTTGTCTTTGATCATTCGTTCATTCATTTGTATGGCATAGTATCTGTATTTGTGTATTGCTCGTCACTTGTTACCTAACATTGTGTTCCTTATTACGGTATTTTGGTGTCGTTATTGTAATGCAACTGAAATAAACAAGCAAAGTTTTAGAGATGTTGAAGGTTTCGTTAGGCTTATGAATTGGTTGTTTGAGAGCAGCTGTTGTCATCTGTCGAAAATAGGATTAATTGTTTATAACTAATGATAACCACATGCAAATCAAACTAGAATGTCAACCTGGAGTTTGCCATTATGCTACTGTTTAGTGCCAAGTGGACTAGATTTTAGTTTCCCATTTATAACTCTTGTGCCATTAATATTGAAGGAACTGGAGCTGCTCTAGATTTCATTGATATTGGGCGTCATTATTTATTTTAGCTATTTGGTTCCAGGATCAGGATAATCAGTGATGGATTTGCAGTAAATAGGTTCATATATTAGATGGATGAGCTGAGTTGTGTTAGGTTATGTAATGATAGCCATGGGTCCTTGTTGAGTTCGATATTATTACTCTCGAAGACAATTAAGTCCACGCAATAGGTCAAATCAGTGTTGTAAAATTTATAATTGTTAACTTCCCATGATGGTTAATAACTGACTAAGTTTTTCCTCAACAGTCGATAACTAACCACCATATTTTTCCTTATGCTAGGAAAGAGGTATAGGCTTTAATGATGGCATCTTCATTAATAGTAAGTGATAAGATGTACAAGGTAGAACCCAATATCACAATACCATGGTGAAGATAGAGAACTGATCTGTGATTGCTTGAATCCATAATTTGGAATGGCCGTGGGAAACTTAGGCACCACTATCTCAAAGCTTGTTTAAGACTAAAATAATTTGTTCCAAGTAAACGAAGTACCAACCAAGTCCTCCAGCCCGAAGGTATACTTCATAAAACAGTTTAGTCAATGTGTAGTGGAGAACTTAAGCATACATGCAAAATGGATAAGTGAATTAGGATAGCAGTATTGGTTTTGGCTAAGTGCAACAATGAAGCCATTGCCTACTAGTTTAATCTAATCAAACGACGAGGTTACTTACTTTATACGGTAATTATTTTCATTTCTAAAACATTCATCTTCAACTATGTTTTTCAAATATTCCTACAAATATTTAGCAAGTGAAAATAATTGTCGTTGACATAAATGTTGAGACTTTTTGGTCACATCCACTACGACTTAAGTTCAAGTTTTTAATTTAAGTCCCAAATTTTGTATTGGTAAGTGTAAATGGTAAATTTCAAGGTTTACGTCCACTTTCTTTTTTAAGGGAGGTCGACTCTTCTCAATGACTTCATAAGTCTGGTTTGAAAATGGAGTTCGAGAAATGTTTCATGTAGAAGAAAAGAGTAACAACATGAGTAAAGTAACTAGATTAGGTTTTTTTAGGCAAGATAACAAACATTAAAAATAGAGATCAATAAACACTTTTTTAATGCAAGACTATAAGAAAAAAACAAAATTAAAATATTTGGCTCATATTATAAAATAATATATAAAAATATGACTTTTTTCGTAGAGTTTTTTAACTTAAGGTTTATTGAAGGTATGTTAGCGATGTGGACACATTTTGTAGGAAGAGATTCAAATATTGGCTCGTTGTGTTTTTAGATCATAGATCTTTATGGAATATATTCAATCTCTCGATACACATTTTTTTACTAATATTTATTTTATTTTCACTATATCAATCATAATTTCTGTCAAAAATAGAAGAAAAAACTCAAAAACATTTAAATGAGAAGATAATGAATTTTTTCCAGCTTAATCAGAGATTTTGTATTCAATCTAGTCCTAAAAAAAGTTAAATATCTTTAGGGATAGCTTTGTCGTCCATTTTGGTCTTACCTGATTAACCTTTGCACTTCGCATAGAGGATACCCAGTTGAAATAAATGGAAAAAACAAGTTTATATCCTTTTTGTCTTTGTTTGTTTCTTTGGCTTTGCGTGTTTTCCTCTAAATTCTATTTTTTTTTTTTTTAAAAAAAAATGTTTAGTAAGGATTCGCATTAGACTTTAAAGCTTGACGGACAAAGATACTAGCAATCTCTACTCGTTTTTTTACAAAGAAGTCTTCTCATTCATACTAACAATTGAATTTACATGTCTCCTTACGGGTAGCACTTGAGTGATATAAAATTGGATGACATTAGCCAATCATAATATCACAATCCTTATAAAGGAGAGAAAAAATCACTTGTAACATTTGTGGTTGACCAATATCACCAATTTTATGTCACCAAGTAACACAGTGTCACGAATTCAATGTCTCCTTACTATATGTCCCAACCATAATTGAATTGTGAAGTATAGTGTCTTGTTACCAATTATGCTAGTGGATCACCCATTATGTAGCTGATTATTGATTATTCTTAATATATTAATAAATAATAAACAAGCAACATATATATGTATAGAATGTGAAAGAGAAGTGAATGAACTCCTTTCACTTGTTACTTGCAACAATGCAGCCTCGCCGGCGGAAGTGTGTCCGGACATCAACGGCGGAGAAGGAATCAACATTTTATGAAAGCCATACTTCCCTCACCCATTCATTCCAAAGAAATAGTAAGCTTCAGTTTCTCTCCCTTGTTTTGTACTTTTATTATGCATGCATGTCAATCAAATATTATTATTCATTTTCTAAGATGATGAAATGCTCCAATGTATTTGAGATCCTTTGTGACTCTTTTTTTTTTTTTTTTTTTTTTTTTTTTTTTTTTTGTGTACGTGTGTGTTTGCATGTTGATCACTCGTTTTGTTTAGTGTTTCTTTTATTCAAAGGTTGTAAAAATTGTTTTAGAATCTTTTATTTTTTAGTTAGTGTGTGTTTGGTTTCATTTTTTGATGAGACAAAATTGATTCAAGGTAAAATTGATTTTGACATATTTGGAATGAGATTAGGTAGAATTGATTTTGCCTCCATAATTGTTTCCAACCTGAAGTTAGAATTTAATTTGGAGTGACTTATGTTTTGATCACACTCCCTTAAAAGTGAATTCAACTCTAAAAGCAACTTAGAGTGGAAAACTTCAAATCCTAGCTTCAAATTAGAATTTATTCTGGACTCAAAAGCAATTTTACCCAAAGCCGTCAAAGTAAATTTTATGTATATGTAATAACTTTTGCCTACCCAAACGTGTCCAAACATGCACTAGTTGTAACCCTTTATTGATGAAAGTAACTGTAACCCTTTACAGTATAACGAATGGTGTGCTATCACTTTTTAATGCAGAGAATTCCAAATGAATTTATATCAAGATTTGGGAGTGAACTCAAGAATGTTGCTACAATTACTCTTCCAGATGGTCGTGTATGGAAAATGGAACTGAAGAAACGTGATGAGAACGTTTTCTTTTGCAACAAATGGCAAGAGTTTGTAGAATACTATTCTATAGGATATGGTTGCTTCCTTTCTTTCAAATATGAAGGGAATTCAAAGTTTAGTGCTATTATATTTGATGCAACTTCTGTTGAAATTTGCTATCCTTTCAAAACTCCAAGGACTAATGGAGAACCAAACACAAATTATCCTAGTCCTAGAAAAAGGTCCAAGGTTGAAACATGTGAGAGTCATGGGAAAAAGGTCAAAAACATGTCTAAATATGCTTCTAAAAGAGTAGAGGAGGCTGCCAAGGAACTCAACCCAAACAACCCTTATTTTCGTTCCAAAATCGTTAAGGGAAAATATGCGGTGAGATTTTTACTTTAAAGTAAATGTTGAGTTATTTATGTTTCCACTTAAATTGATCTCTCATCCATTGTGCAGTATGTTAATTATGATTTTGCTACAAAGTATCTAAAACCAAATGTTCCTATAAAGCTCCAAAATTCTCATGGAGAGCAGTGGGAAGTGTTTGGCATATTTCATGATGTCAGATCATCAGCAATGCAAATAGTGAGGGGATTTTCTATATTTCAGAGGGACAACAATCTGTCACATGGAGATTACTGCGTGTTTGAGCTTATCAAGAGGAGGCCGGTTGTGCTAAAAGTCACAATGTTTCGTGCAGTTGACTATTGACATTAACAACACTCTTGTACATCCTCTCTAATGTGACATGAATATGCCGTTAAGCTATATGCTGATTTGGTAATTGATGATTTACGTGGATTGCACCGACCAGTATAAACACTTACATATTTTGTGTTCGATTGCTTTGATGAGATGTTTTTGCTTTTTGGATTATGAAGCAGAGTAGAAGATTAGAAACCTATCAGCAGCTTGGGGAATTGTATGACTAGAAGTGTCTTCAAATTTAGATGACTGTTTGAAAAGCACATAGATAAGAAATTATGATGGATTATTGGCTAGATGGTGTAAAAAATATCAGTTTTTTGCATTATCTGTTATTGAGAATGTATTTGTGAAGTTATAATGGAATCCTAATTTTAGATGTTGCCTGATAATAGTTAACATGAGAATTGAGAAGGGTTGCAATTCAAGAAGGCATTTTTATTCCTACATTTCTTTTATTAGAAGTATTCTTTATACAGATTTCTAAAACAAGAGCGACGTTGAAAGATAGACACGTTCGTTTCATCTCAACCATGCTGCTGTTGCAGTTGAAAGATGATTGCAGAGTTGATAAGTCAAGAGTGACATTGTTAGAAGAATGTCCCTGGTTCTTGTAAAACACCTTGGCATCAAATGCATCGTCGTGGTATGAGATTGGCAGATGGTGGTTCAGGTTTGACGTATGGAGTTCAACGTCAAAATCCATGGTGAGTTTCGTGGTGTTGCTTAGTGTTAGGGAGTTTAAACGGTGATTCATCACATTTCTAAAAATAAAATGGGGTTTATGTGATTTTTTTAGGGATCCCTCAAGTGTTTCTTAAAATCCAATATTTTATATTTTAAATAATTACTCTTTCCAGAATAGAATTTGTTGTGTAATTTCTACTAAAATAAAAGTATATGTTCAGAACTTCAGAAGTGTAGACCGGATATATACACTGTTAATTAATTCAAATTATTTTTTTTGACAAAATTAATTGTGAGAAGCTGGCAAAGACAGTGTATTTGTAGAGTACACTACAGTGTGAATTCAGTAGCAATATAGGATTGATCAGAAGGTGAAAAGTATAAGACTTGTTTTGTTCAGGAGATTACCAAATTCTTAAGAATTTATTGTACAAGTTGAACTTTATTTTGTATTGTTTTTATCCTTACACTTTGTTTTCATCCTTGCACATTAATTTATTCATTTTGCCTTTTCAAGAAATTAAAAAAAAAAAATTGTCAGTTGTTAAGTGTCACTACAAATTGCCTCACAAAGAAAAGTTTATCACTTCAAGTGTGTGAATATGATGCTAATAAGTTCTCCGTAATAACATGGTTTTCCACTTTCTTTTTTTTTAATGTATTTTGAACTTAGTTGAGAAGTTGTATACGGCTCCCTCAAAAAAAAAAAAAAAGTTGTATACGGCTTTGTGTGTTTAAACAATGTTATACCTTCATAAGTATGCGTCTTTCGTAGTAAAAATGGAATCATGTTCATAAATTCGCTGATATTTTTAGACTATAACGCCATTAAGTTTATAACACTAGATTTTTTTTTTGAAGACACAAAAATGCAATTTATATATTCACAGAAACGGAGACACCTCCTTGGCACAAGGCGTACTAAAAAGGACTTACAAAGTTACACAGAATCTGTCACAAAAAAGAAAATAGTAGTCAGCCGATACCCAAACATGTTAAGGGGTTCGACCACCGCTGCTGACAATCATAAACAAAGAGGCATTATTAGCCTTCAACCACCAGTAGGAATGAAATTTAACCTTTTCCATAAGTTTTAAACAGGAACTATGGAGTTATTAAATAATCTATTATTACGTTCATTCCAAACTAGCCAAATACAAAGAAGCCAAATTAACAGCAAAAAAGATCGATGCTCCTTCAGACCACCATAGTAACTAGTAAAATGAACAAAATGATCCGGAATACTCTGATGATCTACACCAGCAACGCCTATCCACAATCGAACCTGTTGCCAAAGAGAACTAGATATATCACAATGAAGAAACAAATGCTGGATTGTTTCGACATATCCACATCCCGCCAAGCAAGATATGATATCACCTGTAATAATGCCGCGACTAAGAAGGTTGTCTTTTGTCGGCAACCTATCACGAAATAAACGCCACGCTAAAATGGAGACCTTCACCAAGACCTTAGTATGCCAAATTAGATTTTCGGAAGTATGTAACAAAGGAGGATCCTGAGAAGTGAGCAAATAGTATGCCGAGCGCACCGAGTAGCCCCCCACAACATCTGGAAGCCACTGCCAGCGGTCAGAAACATCAACTTGCAAGATAACGTTAGAAAGTAACATCATACACTCCGCTAACAATTCTTCCTCCCACACCCGTAACCTCCTCCTCCACTGCCAAGCATTTCCATCCTCCCCCCAACCTAGAGAAAACATAGTTGCAACCGAATGCAACTTGTTCTCCGCCAAATCAAACAACCGCCTAAAGCGCTGACAAAAAGGCACATCCCCCAACCACCGGTCATGCCAAAAAGAAGTATCAACACCATCTCCCACCTGTCTCAACACCATCTCCTTGAACCACCCTGCGCCATCACCACCAACACCTTCCCTAATCATAGCCACCTCTCTCCACCAAAAGGAAACACTTCGGCCCCCTTCCTCCAACTTCCATGCCTCCTCACCATACCAAGCCGCCAATACCCTGTACCAAAAACCTCATTTATCAACTAACATCCTCCAACACCATTTCCCTAAAAGAGATAAATTAAACTCCCTCAACTGTCTGACCCCCAACCCTCCAAACTCCTTTTTAAGAAAAACTGTATCCCAATTAATCCAAGATATTTTCCTATAATCCTCACTCCCTCCCCAAACAAATTTTTTAAACAAATATTCAATGGAAGAGATTATACCTAACGGAGCTTTGAAGAAGGAAAGAGCATAGACAGGTAGAGAGGTCAAAACAGATTTAAGTAGAGTTAAGCAGGCGCCGAAAGAAAGAAAACGACTTTTCCAACCAGACAGTCTAGACATTATGGTTCACAACATAGGGTCCCAAAACGATAAACGACGAGGATTTCCTCCTATGGAGAGGCCTAAATACAAAAACGGCACATGTCCCACTTTACAATTTAAAATTGATGCTACTTCAGTCAACCAAGAGTCAGAGATATTTACCCCAACCAACAAATTTTTGTGGAAGTTCACCTTCAGACCCGACATTTCCTCAAATAAAACCAAGACCGCCCTCAAAGCGCGAACATTTGCCCAGCTCTTAGTGCCCACAAGCAGAGTGTCATCAGCAAATTGAAGATAAGAAACAACCATCGGGTTATTCGTTCCCACCTTATATCCCACAAACAAATTGTTAGTCACCATCGCCGACATCATTATATTAAGGCCCTCAACGGCCAGGAGATACAAGAAAGGAGAGAGAGGGTCCCCTTCTCGGAGCCCCCTCTCCAATTTAAACTCATCGCTAGGACTGCCATTTACCAAAACTGAAGCAGTAGCAGTAGAAACACACTCTTTTATCCACTTTTGCCATAAAACTGGAAAAGCCATTTTACCCATCACAACATCGAAGTAGTTCCATTCCACCGAATCATAAGCTTTTTTGAAATCTACTTTGAAAAGCATGAGCTTTTTTTTGACTTACTAGCTTCATCTACTAGTTCATTTGCCACAAGAATCTATCTGTCTTTTACAAAAGTTGTTTGAGTTTCAGATATCACCTTCCCCACCACCAATCTAAGCCGATTTGCTAAAACTTTGGCCAAAATTTTGTACATAGTACCCACCAAAGAAATAGGGCGAAAATCATTTAATTTTTGAGGATTTTCTACCTTTGGAATTAGAGCAATGAAAGTAGTATTGATACCTCTCGCTAGCTTACCATTCCGATGGAACTCGACAATGGAGCGCATAATATCATCCTTCAAAGTAAGCCAGAAATCTTTTATGAACCCAAAGTTGATACAATCTGGACCGGGGCTCTTGAAACTATCACAATCCCAATGACAGCCTTAACCTCTTCAATGGAGAAAGGTCTTATCAGACCCCCGCTTTCCACAACCGACAAAGTCTTGAACGACAAATTCTCGATCCCAGGCCTCACCGTCCTTCTTGCTTTGAAATGATTACTATAATGAGTGAAAACAGAATGTCGAATAGGCTGAACACCCTCCACAATAATACCATTCTCCACAAGGAAACAATGCAATTACGACGCCGACGACTAGCAAGAATTGAGTGAAAAAATTTGGAATTCGCGTCACCGTCCTTCAACTAAAGCAATCTAGACTGCTGCCAACTAATGCTAGTGCTAAGACGTGACAATGAGTGAACCTCATGAGCGACACCCGCATTGTTGAAAGCAAAATCCTCTTTTGATGTTTTGAAGATAACAAACAATTTTGCAAATATTATCTTGTTATCTACTAATGAATTTTGTGAGCATGTTTCATGAGAATGATCCTAAGAACGTTCCTGCTTCACAAAATGATTCTAAAGTGTTTCCATCAAAATAAAGCAAAGCAATAGACAAATGGGAACTTTTGTACAACATCAAGATTTGCATCATAAAAGATCAGAATTAATTCTCCTTGTCTTATTAAAGAGGGAATAAAAGATCTTAAGGTTTAAAAGTCTTTTAAAGCTTTTAAGGTAAAAGAACAATCAATGCAAAACAAGACAAATATGTGCACAAGGGCCACAAGACTACAAAAGGAATAAAATCTGCAAGGGCCCATAAGATTTTCGACCCACAAAGGAATAAAATGGAGAATGATCCATTAAGGAATATGTTTCTAAAAGAAACTACAACATGACATCATCAAAGACATCATCTTAT
The DNA here is from genome assembly GCA_958299785.1 of Medicago lupulina. Taxonomy (NCBI): domain Eukaryota; kingdom Viridiplantae; phylum Streptophyta; class Magnoliopsida; order Fabales; family Fabaceae; genus Medicago; species Medicago lupulina. Next base: position 51,114,144 of record OY283145.1, on the reverse strand, counting down.
AACATCATGCAATGACATCAAGCTTGCATCATGTTAAGTGGCCTCCAAGGCTTCTACAACGGTCATACAACTCACTACAACGGTCATACAGCTCACTACATCCTTTGAAAACATGTTGCTTGTTGCCCAAGAAAGTGCTGGAACAAAAAGGACGATCTTGAGAACGTTCTCAGAATGACAACTTTTTACACTTGCTCTCCAAGCATCAAAGTGGAGCGCAAATTTGAATTTGAATGAAGCTTCAACAGCTCTTTTTTGCTTGCTCTGCAAGGATACATCTCCTATAAATAGAGGACGATTGTAAAGGTTGAATGCAAGAGTTTGATATACAAAAAGCTTTATAACCTTCTCTCTAAAGCTAAAGAAATCATTCTCTCAATCAATCTCTCAAAAGCAAGCTTCATCATATCTCACTATATTTTGTGTTCTATAATCTCTTGAGCTTGTGTTTGTAAAATATCTCTATTTTGTCTTGAGATATATTTTGTTACCAAATCCAATCATCCTACAAAGTGTAAAAGCTAGGTCTTAAGTCTATTGGGCTTAATAGTTTGAGATAGGAAAAGTTCCAACCTTTCTTGTGCGAAAGCAAAGAATTGTAGAAGCCTGCTGAGGTTGATAATGAAAGTGGGAAAAACACAAGAAGGGGGGGTTGAATTGTGTTTTCAAAAACGTTTCTTTCTCACAAAAATTAACAACTGTTCTCAGGATCAGAGTCTGAAGAGTTCAGAGTCTGATAGAGTTCAGAGTTTTAGTGCAGCGGAGAGAGAGTAAGAATGCAGAAAACAAAAGAAGAACACAAGCAATTTATACAGGTTCCTTCCACAATCCGGAAGTAGTCCTGTCCCCCTTGCACTACCAAGGAGAGTTCCACTAAAATGTAATATCAAATTACAAGTTCCTCAAACACACAAGTAAGAGACTTCCTTTGCTCAATCACACAAGAAAGAGACTTCTATGCTCAATCACACAAGAAAGAGACTTCTAAACAATTACAAAGAATTGAAAAGAGTTTTGAATACTTGATACACAATCAGAGGTATTCACAAAACAACACGATCAGAACAGAATCTGTTTTTCTAGACACTTAGAAATTCTAAGATATGAACTTTTGTAAGAATTATCTAAGTTGTTGATGAGCAATGTTTGCGACTTTGAGAAAGAATAATTTCACTTAAAAGCTTTTTTTCGCGTATATGTATATATGTGTTCCTCAAGTCTTCATCTCTATTTATAAAGGATTTGAGAGACGTTAGGAACCAGCCAGCTCATCAACTTGTCTTGACTGAAGATTTGATATTTCACCATTGATCTTTTGCCTGATTTGAAGATTGTCCTTTGAAAAACAATTTCAAATCCATTCCAATAACGAACGGAACAATGTCTGCAAATATTGTTGTTATTCTTGTCTTGTATAGGAGACATACTACAGAGATGGTGGTTGCAGAGACATGCGCAGACTTAGTGGTTGTACATTTCGTACACAGTACTTTGTCAACACTCTTCAGCCTCTGGTGAAATGGCTTCTGATGAATTTGCTTCTAGAGAACTAGCTTCTGATGATGTCATCTTCAGGAGCGCTTTCTTCAAACGCACTATGCTTCTGATTTTTCAGGAGCGCTTTCAATCAGATGCTCTTCAAGCTTCAATCTAAAATTCCTTTGCTCTTTAATTCATTCAGTCAGAACCTCTTGTAAATGAATCTTTGATAATGGTCCTGTACACTTGAATAAACTTTTAGCATATCCAATTGATAATTTTAATACCTTGTTATCATCAAAACTTAAGTGGTATAATTGTGAAACACCCTTTGTTCCAACAGATAATACAGGGGTTACGGACTGATCTGGTGTGATCAAGACCTTATAATGTTGGTTAGAAGTTTCTACCAACTGCATACTATAGTGGACAATCTCACACGAAGTGTGGGGACTGGAAGTAGCCGGGTTTGGTGAACTAGGATAACTCTCCTGCGTTTTCTCTCTCTCTCTCTCTCTCTCTCTCTCTCTCTCTCTCCTTATCTCTATCTTTTATTTGTACACAACATACACACACGATCACAAGCATTTTACTCTTGTTCACATTAATCAAAACTATATTAATCCAGAGTGTTCTGGTCCTAACTTAAACATTTACTTTATTAAAACCGACTCCAGAACACTCTGGTCCAAGATAAAACAATTGTTTAAATATCTAACTAAAGTTTACATTCATTACTTTATCATTCTGTCATTTACTTTTCTCCAGAACATTCTGGTCCTTGCTTTAAATAACTTTACACTTCAGTTACATATCATTTTTCTCATTGTGCTTATAATCATTCTCCAGAACATTATGGTCATACATTTATTATCACTTATTTGTTTAACTAATAGTAACCAAGAATTTTTCTTGAGTATATAAACTTAACTTAAGTTTCAGGAATAATTTAAAAAGGGTCACAATTCAAATCCCCCTTTCTTGCGACGATTATTGCTACTTCACGCATTTCCTCAATCTCCGGCGCATACAACACCTGATCTCCCCCCTTGTCATCAAACCAGGATAAACGAGCTTTTAAAGAATCAAGCTTTGTTGGAATATTAGAAGAATGAGACAGGTGCCGCTCTTTCAGAACCACTTTTATTAATTTAAGCTTCTCCTTAAGAACGTAACCGCCAACCCTTCAATCGAATAAGAATTCCATTTATCGGAAACAAACTGCTTATACATAGGCATCTTTTGCCAACATTTTAACATTCGTGACGAACGTGGTCCCCAATTTTCCTCATCCACAGACAACTGAAGAGGACAATGATCCGAGACACCACGGAGTAGAGCAACCTGAAGACAATTCGGCCATCTTAAACACCAATCTTCAAATAAAAGAAACCTGTCTAACCTGCTCATCGAGAGACCATCACCCTTAAACCAAGTGTAACGGCAACCACAAAGCGGCAAATCAATCAACAAGTTATCCTCAATGAACAAATTAAACGGAGGGGCATCTAAAGAAACCACCCCGCCCCTAACAGAACGTCTTTCCTCCTCAACACGGACTGCATTGAAGTCCCCACAAACACAAACATTTTGACCCCGCAGTTGTTGTAAATGCACATATAAAGACCCCCACAACTCTTCCTTCGCTCTATTATCACAGGGAGCATACGCATTAAACAAAAAGAACGTTTCGTTCGACTTGATAAACCTGCCATGAATCATAAGAACATGTTCCTCACTAACAGTTGACCACACCGTCAACAACCTCCCCCTGATGCCCCTACAGAAGGGCGAAAGGAAAACTCGTGGCTCGAGCTTCCCCATAAAGAAGAACACACCGCAATATCACAAACCATCAGCTTAGTTTCTTGTAGGCAAACAATCCATGGACGCTTCTCTACCACTAACAGTCTCACCTCCCTCCTCTTCTCCATCCCCCCTAACCCTCTAACATTCCAAGAGAACAGCTTCATCTCAACCACCCTGCCCACCCCACACTAACACCGAACCCACACACCTACTCCCTCCCCTCAACCGCTCCTCCAGACACCTCCTCCAACTCCAAAACCGGCCCAAGACTATCAGTCCTAGAACGAGACAACACACTAAATTTATTATGAGTATCATTTTTAAAAGAAACACCAATCACTCTTCCAATGCCTATAATGTCTTCCTCCACCACCTTCTCATCCTCGTTTAAAGTTACCCAATTCTTCCAATCATTATTCACAGATGTCGAAGAGGACGCTTCATTGGAGGAAACTTGATTTACCTCCTCAACTGATTTTGCCACTTTCGCTCTCAACACTTGACGTTTCCAAATCTTAGATTTCAAAGCTTTCATAACCTCAGTATTCTTTAAGACTTTCATCACCTCAGCCCTATCTTTACTAGGTAGCCTCGCCACCTTCTTAAGAGTAAGCACCGGATGTCGAAGAGCCCCCCCCCCCCCCCCCCCCCCCGCTTTCTTTTTTGTTGCGTGTTGAGTACCTCCCCTTCTAAAACCGTCGCCCACCTTCATTGCTTTCTTCAACCGTTTCTTTTTTGATGAAATCATACCGACATCTCCGATTTGAACATTAGGTAACCACTCCACACTCCACGGCCCAGACCGAGAAGACCGAGAAGTGTCTATAGTTGATGAAGACTGTTTAATTCTCTGCTTCCTATAAGACTTGGCCTCTCCATCATTAGAGACAACTGCAGGTTGTAGGCCATTGTCACCGTCCATCTCCATCTCGCCTTGCACTTCAAGAACCGGAGATGAGCAAGCTCTACCCAACGCTCCAATGGAACCATCCTTGAAAACGGAATCCGTTTGACTGTTAGCATGCATTTAACAAGGAAATTCGGGACTGTCTGGACTCCCACATCGAAAAGCTTTTGAGTGTTCCGCAACGAGCTCCCTAGACTCCTTATTCATGAAAACATCTTGTGCCAATTTAGTGCCATTCAACTCAAAGTCTTCCTCTTCTGCTAAGTCATTCACAATTTTATCCACCAAAACTTTGACGTTATTATTAGTTTCCATATCCTCCCGAATCTCTTAATCTTTTGGACATGATAACACAGACTTAACATCCTCTTCAAACAAACAAGCGTCTTCCCCCATATTGAAGCCCCATTCTTCAACTAGTTTGATTTTTGTCAAGGTGCCATCAATTAAAATATGCTCGGTCACATTTACCACTTATAAGCACGGTGTAGAGATCAACACCCTAGCATAGTCCAATCTTTCACGTTCCAAACTACTTTTATCCGAACGTAAAAACCGACCACAGTCAAAAACACAAAAACACTCATTCCATGTATGTAACGTTATCCCATAAATCCGAAGCCAGGCTCCTCTCTTAAAAGGCAACATCACTTTATCCCAACAAATTAAGTGTGAGAATATCAGATCAAAAAATTGTTTTGCTTCCTTCACCGTGTCCCAGACATTCACACCAGATAACGAATGCATAAAAACCTTGTCAGCGCCAAAAGGAATAATATCAAGATCAACAAACCCCGCATCAGCCACTCTATTCTGAATAAGCGGTACCGACTCCCCATATCGCATTGTGCCTACAACACCTCGACTTGCCCACTTTACATCCTCCTCCCGTGACCTATACCGCTTCACCAACTTAGTTGTAACCGGTTGATTGTCCAAGCAAATGTTATTCTGAACCTTACTTTTCACCGAACCGGCCCTGTCCTTCACACCCTCTGTTGTGTCCCCCACTTTCTTGGAACCCTTTAGCCTCACCAAAACACCTCCCACCCTCACCTCCTCCACCACAGCCTCCTTCTCCCTCGCCTCTAAAACTTTTTTTCCTTCTCCCTCCCCTACATCCGACACTATCCTGACCTTTTTTTCTCCCTCGATAGCCTTCACCCTTCCCTTAGATACACCAGCTCCCTCCTTCACCACAATCTTCCCTGCACCCTTACCTCCTTCACCCTCACTTTCGCTCACAACCTCCTTCGACATAACTCTATCGAACCTAGCAAGTTTTACGTGAACTCAATATTGACCGAAAAAGACATTATTCAAAGCTTTCAATAACTTATCGATATCTCGAACTTTAGCATAACTCACAAAACCGTAAACTTCCCCATATATATTTATTTTACATCTTGAAGTATACCGCACACTTCGAATCCCTTCCGGAAGAAGAAAACCGGAGCCTGAGGTGGGAAGCCATTAATATAGAACGTTACGTACCGTTTATATGGAGAAAACTTATCTGAACCTGCATCACCAACTGACAGCACGCGAGATTGCCAATTCTGAGCAGCATCCCTATCGCATTTTGATCCCTGTGATTGCACTAGTTGTCGCACCTGCTGAAGCATTTTCCCTGTCTTGTAATGTCGCGTTGAACCATTCCCAGGATCCTCAAAATCGCGATCCCCCAAGGAACCTGCCTGCCGTAAGATTGTTCCGAACCAATTCCATAATCAGAATCCCCGAAGTACCAAACGTCCCTAGAAGCGAACCTAACCCTAGACTTCCTGAAATCAAAGCTGTCCCTTTCCTGAAGCTGCACGCCATCTGCAAATCCGTCCTGACCTAGTTGTTCTTGTCGCAATATTTTCCTCCGTCGCAGTCTCATGTCGATCCAGTCTCCCGCATCCCCCTGTGTGTGGAACCCTGCTGTGGCCCCTATCCCCCGTTGTACCTCGCAACCGGCGCAATTGCCTGTGGCAGAGCCACTGACCATCGCGACTCTCTTTCACTCCCCCTCTCATCTTTTTGAAGGGATATTCCAGTTATTTAATTATTAACACTAGAAAATTTGAAATTAAGTCAAGAATATTAGAGACACATTTATCACACGTCTAGCAAGAGAAACAATCTTATTAATATTTTTACAATTTATTTATATTATAGAAAACTAGATTGATATAATATTAAAATTTTGATCGACTTGAGTGTTTACTAAGGACTGATCTAGAAATTTAATATATGTGTGGTTACTTTTATTTTTTTTAAATAATGCAAACTATATGAAAAATAAGAAATAACATTGTTTTGTTTTTGTTACATTGTTTGATGCAATACAATTAAAATGAAATTTATCTCATACCCATTTGTTGAAAATGAGCTAAAATAACAATGCTACTAATTTTAAAAAGAATATTTCTTACTATATAAGTTACAAGAGAGTTAATTAACCACTTATCACTTATTTTGTTACATAGTTGATTGTTCACAACTTTTATAGCAGAAAAAACACGTTCAACACTTGCAATTGCTATCCACCAAAGCAAAGCCAATTTCAAAAGCTTATAAATCATAACAAATGTGTTACACTCATTTATTGAGAGAGAGAGAGAGAGAGAGAGATTTTGATATAGTTGTATGTTTTATATAGGCCAAATACCTCTCTGGGTCCTTTAAGTTTCATGTATGTTTCAGATAGATCCTTTAAGTTTTTAAGGTTTCAGATAGGTCCTTTAAGTTTCTAAGGTTTCAGATAAGTCCTTTAAATTTCTAAGGTTTCAGATAAGTCCATTAAGTTTCGAGTTTGTTTCATATAGGTCTTTTTCGTGATAGAGAAATAGTTGAATAGAAATGACTTATCTGAAACAAACTTGAAACTTAAAGGACATGTCTGAAACCTTAGAAACTTAAAGGACCTATCCAAAACTAACTCGAAACTTAAAGGACCTATCTGAAACCTTAGAAACTTAAAGGACCTATCTGAAACAAACATGTAACTTAAAGGACCTAGGGAGGTATTTGACCTTTTCTTTATTTTTTAAAACTTTGGGGAGTGGATGTGCGGCCTTAGTCACACATGGCCACACAATGCATCAACACCTCGTATTTACTTGTAAAAGCTCAACAGGACGATAAATAAAATATTAAATCCTTTGAAGAAAAAAAATTACTCGCAAAGTTTGCAATATATATTAAATTTAACAATGGGATAAATAATTTTAAGATTCTTTTTTAGTTCAAACCAATTTTGAATTTATAAAAACAAAAATTGAATTTATAAACAAAACAAAAAAACTTTGATCACCCCACATTTTTTTAAAGTTACGGCATAGAATACTTGAGGGAACAAGAGGGCGTATTCTATGACTCATAGAGTACTTAGGGGCATAGAATGCTTGTAACTAGATTATACTTGAGGGAACAAGCTGTATTCTATGAGTCTATAATTTATCCTAAATTCTTTAAAAAAAATAAAAATGATCCTAAAGAGTCGAATTAGTAGTTATTATTTTATGGTTAAAATATATTTTTGATACCTAAATTTTCTAAATAATTTTAGGCTTAATTGCAATTTTGATCTCCCTATTTTCATCATTTTGCAAAATTGGTCTCCATATTTTAAAATTCGACAGTTTTGCTCCTTCCATCATATTTTTGAACTATAAAAATGTGATGTGATAAATTTTAAATGTCGTGGAATATAATCTGAAGATGGAAAAAAATCAACATCGATGAAATTGTAACAAAATTTCCTTGAAAACTTCATTTAAAACATATCATATCACAATATTTTAGACAAAATATTTGATCAAGGGACCAAAATTATCGAATTTTAAAATAAGGGACCAATTTCGCTAAATAATTAAAATAGGGAGACCAAAATTGCAATTAAACCATTATTTTATATTTTGAAATACTTTTGATTTTTACCCTCATTCGGTTTTATGAAACAACAAATTTATTAATCCCCATAAATCAAGAATTTTCAATCATCATCTTTTTCCAAACTCAAAAGACTAAAAATAAAACTTTAATTTTTTTGAACAAGAAAAATAAAACTTTAATGTCCAAGTTAAGTTTCAAAGAATAGCATTAAAATAGTTTACTAAACACAAAGTAACATATACTAACATTTTTTCTTTGAAAGAAAAATAAAATACTAACATATAAACTTCATTTTAGACATTTGTTGATCCTTAAGGAATATTCCTCTAAGTCAAGGGAATGTCATTGAAATGAAATTTAGCATAGAAAGTTGCTCTTCATACATGTGATAAGGCTGAAACAAATCTTTAAAAGACGAAAATACCCTTCGGTAGTTAACTGCCGCCAGTTTCGTATTTCCTCGGTAGTTAACTGCCGATGGAACCCTCGGCAGATAACTACCGCCAGATCCATCGGCAGTTAACTGCCGAGGAAAGCAATTATGCAGACAGTGGGTTCTGCATAACTCTAACAAGCCAATTTTCTGTCAGTTTTTACCAGTAATTCAACCAGAGCATTTCCGGAGGCAATGCTAATTGATAGAAGTTTGGCAAGTGTACCAACAACTATCGAAGTAGTAAAATATCGTTCCCACAAGGATTTTTTTAACCTCAAAAATTCAATTTCGTTAAGCAATATGATGTATAAAAGTTATTATGGTTTTGCCACTAGGCGGTTGATTTGGTTTGATTTTAAGAAATCAATTAACAGAAAGTAAACAATGTTTAAGAAATAAGAGAGAGATGAGATCAGGTCTTTCAAATCATCTATGTTCCCCTAATTGGTTACTGTACTCTATTCTTGTGAATGATTCTTTAGTTCCACGATAGTTAACAAAATAGCCCCAATCAATCCCTTGAGTTAGGACCCTCCTCTTAAATTACAGCCCCTAATTCCTTAGGTGATCTAATAATCCTTGAAGGTTTAAGCACGTTAACCTAATATCACTCTCAAACGATTATCCATTCCTAGACTAACCATGTTTATTAGAACAATTCAATAGGTCTAAGTTGAAAGCTAGGGTCAGTAGTCATTCATACTCACGAGTTTATATGTGATCAAGATATAAAAGAATTAAGAATAATTGAATTGAATAAAAACTAAATAGTCATTCACAATAAATAGAGTTTCATCACAACAACATGTATCAATTAGGGTTACATAAAATCATCTCAGACCTAATCTCTAAGAGATTTAGCTACTCATAATAAGACTTACAAATAGCATAATCAATAGTGGAATCAAAACATACATGAACTGAAAGAAGGTTGAAGAAATCGCCCTCCTAGCCGTCTTTAGGTCTCAAAATCGCACTTTGCTCTTCTCAAAACGTAAGCCCTGTTTTCTAAATAGTCTTCAGCTTAAATAGGCTCAAAATTTCGCCCAAATCGTGTCACGTTTTAAGTAAATCGTGACACGTTTTCACTTGTGTAACAAGAAACTGAATTAGGGTTTCACCAAATTGCGTCACGTTTTTGCCATCTTGACACGTTTTACTTAATGTCGAAACAATGCAATATGCCTTGTCAAATCGTGTCATTTTTTTACCAAACGTGCATCGATTTTGTCTTTGCCTTTTTGTTCAGTTTTCTTGCTGCTTAAGTCGCCTTGTGAACTCCAAAATGTGATAATATTTACATAAAAATTACGTAATGACAGCATGTCATCACAACCCCAAACTTGAACCATTCCTTGTCCTCAAGGAATTTACATGCAAAATTGACAATCAACAGTAAAATAACAAGTACCTGATCAAGTGATGGTAACCAAAAAGTTCATCTCCCTACTAGCTAAAAGTGAGCTAGTTTGACTTGAAAGCATCCACCAATTCACAACTCCACGCAAAAAAAATGAATAGGGTTCACACTCAATCACATGCAAGACTACATATTACCATACGCTTGAAAAGTTTCTAAACGTCAATTAAAGTCAATATCAATACACACTTTGAGGTCTTTCATGGTTATAACGGGGCTTAGGTGAAGGTGGGATAATATTTGGATAAGTAGGCTACACAAAATGTGAGTTAGGCACTCCTACGAAAGCTAAAGCACAATTTCAATCCATCTTTCACCTATGGACACAATTCTTTTCAAGATGGGGCTAGAGAACATTTTTAACCACTGGGACTTTTCGAGTTTAGAGTTACACGGATTTTCAATGTTTTGTCCCTTTTTCATTCTATTTTTCTCTTTTTTTTGATACACCATTTTTAGTGTATGTATTTTTCATGATAAAGTTCTATGTTCTCTAGTTCCCCCACCCCAAACTTAATTGGTTGCAAATTCCCAAAGCAACCCCAAACTTAATTTTTAGAAACATTCTACAATACCTAACTCAGAAATAACAATTTGGGAAAATCCTAAAAGTCTCTAAGTTTGTAATGTAGTTTGTCACCGAACAAAAATTTCTAAACCTACCGGCTCAACTTGGCTAAGAAAAGGATAAATAACAAATGATCAGGGTAGGCTTCAAAAAGGCTCACAAGACCAAGCACTTTTGTCTCAGTGTGTAAATGAAAAAGACCAATCAACAGTAGAAAAACAATGGAAGTTCTAGAAATGTAGCAGCATGAAACACTCTATATAAGTAAATTGGAAAAATAAAATTTGGCCATGAACCTTACAGTTATGATATCTAGGAGTTGTAACTACCTATCATTGACTGTCGAACACTTCGCCTTTGAAATATCAAGTCACTCTTCCGTATGAACTTTTAGCAACATCACTTGAACACATATTTGTTACTAAACTGGTAAAAGTCAATTAAACACATAAATTCATCAATAATAAACAAGTGCAGGAACAATTACATAACAGGGGGATACAACTGATTAAACTGAATGAAAGCAATTAAAATTGTTTGAACATAAAAAAAAGTACATCAAAAAGTGTTAAAACAAATAAAAGAAACATCATAAGGAGTGAGCCATCAGTAGCCCACTCAGTCCTGCATCTGGTCCTGATCAATCCATGTGCTAGGGTTCTCATCCTCATAAGAATCCTCTCCAAAATGATACCGAGACCTAGCACCAGCAGCAGCAAAGTCGACCTGAATCTCCTGCTTTCTCGCCTGGGCACGACCTCTGGTAACATCAAAGTACTGGTCCATAGCGTCCTCGGACCCTCCAAATCGGTCAAACGACCCAGTGATGGCTCTCCTGTTGAGGTAGACCGCCTCAGTAAGCTCTGGACCGAACCTAGGACGGTTCCAATACTCTTGATCAGACACCTCATTCATCCAGTTGCAGTGGCCGAACATGTAATCCAGCATCATGGGATGAATAGGTGCATGGGCACCTAGCTGACTGCTCCCTGTGCAAACTTCTGCTGAGGTTGTTGCTGCTATGGTTGTGGCTGAGGCTGAGGCTGAGGACCTGCTTCCTCCTCAGCTCCCAGCTGTTGCATACGCTCCAATAAGTCTTTCAAAAAGACCTCCATGTATGTATCAGTAATATGCTTCATCATCTTGGTCTCTATGTCGTTCACATAGAGCTCACACTCTGCTTCCTCACAAAGCCAGTTGATGAGGCTCATGTGAGGAATAACCTTCTTGTTACCTGCAGCAAAATCAGCAATGTTGTTGGCAATCAGCTCACCAACATTTATAGGGCCACCATCCATGATAGCGGCGATAGTGTGCACTCGCACCAATGGAATCTTAGATGAACACGAGGTGCCCTCAAATGTCTGCACCACAAATGAGGCCCAAGCCTTTGCAACCAGTTTGAAATCAGACTTCAAAAGTATCCTCTGACTCCCTTGCCACTGAGCACCCTCAACACACAGTAAAGACTTGACCTCCTCCCAAGTCTCATTATCCCAGCCCTCACAAGTATCTCTCCTCCTCTGAACGTCACATTGCTCTGGAGGAACAAGGTCCAGCAAGTCATTAATCGCCTGAGGGGAGAAATCGATGTCCTTTCCCCGCACATATGATCCATACCTTCGCCGGAGAACTGAGCGTTGGCATAAAACTCAAGTGCCATAGTCTTGTTGGCCTCCTTGAAGACCATATCATTAAGCCCATGCCACCCTCGGGTAGTGATGACCTGTTCAAACTCAGGGTTCCCTAGGAGTTTGTGGAGCAAAAACCCCCGCTCTTGAATAACCTTATAGCTTCGTATTTCTTTGAAATGGTCTCGGGCCAGGCCAGTTAGGAAACAGTGGATGACTGATGGTGGTTGCGTCGGTGGGGTTGTAGGTTTGACCGGTGGTTTACGTTTTGAAGCGGTTTTGGCTTTTTTGGATTGTGGGGCTTTGCCTTTTTTGCGTGTGTCCACCATGGTTAGGGTTTGAGAAAAGGGTTGGTGAAGTTTAGGGTTTGAGGTTTGTGGTGTAGATGATGACGTTGGTTAGGTTGATGATGATGGTATATGGGGTTGGTTTGGTGAATTGGAGATGAAAAGATGAAGATTTTTGGTGAGAAAGGTTAAGAATTTCAAGGGTTAGGGTTCTGGGAAAATTTTGGCAGAGTTTGGCTACTTTTGGAAGTGAATGGAAGGGAAATCGTGGTGGGTTTATTTATAGGGAAGGAAAATCGTGTCACGTTTGGCCAAAAACGTGTCACGATTGGGTTTTGTAACGGTCAAAAATTCGAAAAACCATAAAAAACGTGACACGATCCACCATTCTCAAAAAATTTCTTGCCCAGAAATCGTGTCACGTTTGGCCTAACGTGTCACGATTTGGCAATGTCGAAAGGACATCAAATTTAACTTAGAAAAAAAATTTGGGCGTAAAAAATCGTGTCACGTTGGTCCCAACGTGTCACGTTTTTGAAAATGTCGAAAGACACCCAATTTTAACTTAGAAAAATATTGTGGAGCTTCAGAGGTGGGGCAAAATCGTGTCACATTTTGCCCAAAACGTGTCACGATTTTGCCCAGTATTGGACTTGAAAATTTTGTTCATCTGGTTGTTTCAGCTAAAATATTTTTGTATTTTTGATTTTTTTGAAAGCAATAAAACTAGAAATACTACCTGCAATAAAATGGTGGGTTGCCTCCCACAAAGCGCTTTCTTTTACGTCATTGAGCTTGACGCTTCAACCACTGTTAGGGTGGCAAATATGATAGAAAGAATATATCATCCTTCTTCTTCCTCTTGTTTGGTAGGAATTCCATGAATTTGGCACAAAGAATCAGATACTCCCATGCACCCGCAGTTAAACCTTTGGAATGTAAGCTATCCCACCTTAGAGAATGACGTGCATCCATCTGCACACGAGTGATTTCCTCAACCTCCGTTGGTTCAGACTTCGGGAAAATATCAACATTCATCACTTTGGGTTTTTCTTCCACCACAACCTCATGACACTCAATCTCCATCTGAACCAATGTCCTCTGAGACTCATGTGCTTTCTCAACAAGATCACCACATTGAAGATCAAACTTCTCAAATGAAACTTGATTTGACACCAAGAAATCATCTAAAATATTTTGGAGTTGAGTATTGTAATCTATGTTGATCACCTCTTTCTTCCCTTCACAATTACTACCTGGTTGATTCGCCTCATCACGACCACATCTCTCATTTAATCTCGAGATTTTACTGTCCACACATTTTATCTTTAAAAATAGCATATATTTTTCATATTGCAGCATACAAATCTCTTTTGTGTCATGGAGGTACAACCTGTCTATCATAGCTGCAAAACTTGGATAAACATTTTAGTAGCACCGTAAAATGAGAAGAAAACGTAGAGCATAAATCATTTTTTTTATAAATATATATAGAAAAACATAAATGACAGAAATCCTAAATTATAACGAAATTGCCTTATTGAAATAATTCAACAGTCCCCGGCAGCGGCGCCAGAAACTTGATAGAAGTTTGGAGAGTGTACCAACAACTATCGAAGTAGTAAAATATTGTTCTCACAAGGACTGTTTTTAACCTCAATAATTCAATTTCATTAAGCAATAGAATGTATAAAAGTTATTATGGTTTTGCCACTAGGCGGTTGATTTGGTTTGATTTTAAGAAATCAATTAACAGAAAGTAAAAAGTGCTTAAGAAATAAGAGAGAGATGAGATCAAGTCTTTCGAATCATCTATGTTCCCCTAATTGGTTACTATACTCTATCCTGTGAATGATTCTTTAGTTCCACGATAGTTAACAAATTAGCCCTAATCAATCCCTTGAGTTAGGACCCTCCTCTTAAACTACAACCCCTAATTCCTTAGGTGATCTAATAATCCTTGAAGGTTTAAGCACGTTAACCTAATATCACTAACAAACGATTATCCATTCCTAAACTAACCATGTTTATTAGAACAATTCAATAGGTCTAAGTTGAAAGCTAGGGTCAGTAGTCATTCATACTCACGAGTTTATATGTGATCAAGATATAAAAGAATCAAGAACAATTGAATTGAATAAAAACTAAATAGTCATTCACAATAAATAGAGTTTCATCAAAGCGACATGTATCAATTAGGGTTACATAAAATCATCTCAGACCTAATCTCTAAGAGATTTAGCTACTCATAATAAAACTTACAAATAGCATAATCAATAGTGGAATCAAAACATACATGAACTGAAAGAAGGTTGAAGAAATCACCCTCCTAGCCGTCTTTAGGTCTCAAAATTGCACTTTGCTCTTCTCAAATCGTAATCCCTATTTTCTTAATAGTCTTTAGCTTAAATAGGCTCAGAATTTCGCCCAAATCGTGTCACATTTTAAGTAAATCGTGACACGTTTTCACTTGTGTAACAAGAAACTGAATTAGGGTTTCACCAAATCGCGTCACGTTTTTGTCATCGTGACAAGTTTTCCTTAATGTCGAAACAATGCAATATGCCTTGTCAAATCGTGTCACGTTTTTGACCAAACGTGCCACGATTTTGTCTTTGCCTTTTTCTTCAGTTTTCTTGCTTTTCTTGCTTCTTAAGTCGCCTTGTGAACTCCAAAATGTGATAATAGTTACATAAAAATTACGTAATGACCGCATGTCATCACTAATCATAATAATACAACATTCATACTCAGTTATAAACAAGAAAAATTCATTATCCTATACAATTGTCCATAATTAAATCAATCTGACATTTCGCTAAAATTATACAAATGTTTGTAATTCATCAAAACATTAAAGAGTGTCCATAATTAAACAACACATTACAACACACTACATATAATAAATTAAATCTCTACTGACATTCTACGCAGTTGCGGATGGAACGAAGATACATATATAATATATTATTTTCCACCATATTTCTAAACATAAAACCGACGTCGCTGTCGTCCCAAATAAGCCAAGGCATATATCTCGTCGTTTTCCACGCACATTCATCTTTATCTTCTCCTAAGTCTATGCAAGACATTTGAGCAAATAAGTGTTGTGTAGATTGATTTTCACCAAGATGCACAAAATAAGCGTTAACTTGTGCCTTCAAATCATCAATAGAGTCTGTCGGCATTATCATAACCATAATTATCTTTTTAAAAGCGGCGTACCGAACACGGCATTCAATTTTTTGCAACCTCGGACATGTTTCACCCCATGACAGTGCTAAACGCAAACTGACACCCTAAAGCACAAAAACAGCAAAAAATGAACGGATTAAAAGGAGCAATACCTGTTTTTTAACGTCAAAAGTGTGTTGATACCTCCTAGGATTGATTCATCAATGATTTTGGAGCAAGATTTGATGAAAAGATATTGGATTTTGGGGGTTTAGATGGAAGAGGAAAGAAAGGTGATGATGAAATAGTGAGTAGGAGGTGACGAAACAGCGTCTCGACACTTAACTGTCGAGGAATACAAAATGTCGACGACAGTTAACTGCCGAAGAAATTCGACACCAGCGGCAGTTAACTACCAAGGGGTATTATGGTCATTTAATAGTGTTTTTCAACCTTATAACATGTGTCAACAACAATTTTCTTTAGCATAACGGAGTTCATTAAAACCAAGTTTACTAAAATAAGGATGAAGAAAATATTAACAATACTTCTTTTTGTCTATTTATAAGAGACATTCGTATCAACAAAAGACAACTTTTATTCTTTATCAATAAAGTAATTGTTGGAAAAATGAAATAAGTCAAGGGTGAGTTTATGGGCCCATTTGCTTAAGATTTTTTTTAAAAAATAATATTTTTTTTCTTAAAAAAATCATTTTTTTTCATTTTTGAGTGTTTGTTTAGGACTTTTAAAAAAATTATTCTATCAAAAAGATTTATTTTGATCCTACAATGAAAAGTTATTAGGATTAGTTTTTCTCAAAATCTATTTTTTTCAAGGTAATACATGTACAAGTTAAAACTCTTTTTTCTTTTTGTTAAATGAATTTTTATGGGTAGTAGACAAACAAAAATAACTTTAGATTTTTTGAAGATCTCTAAAAAAAATCTCTAGATTCTTTTAACATTAAATCTATTTTTCTTAAAGCTGAAACAAACGCACCCAATATCTTCTCTCCTTGTGATCCTCTTCATTTCTTCTATTTGAAAAGATAAAGACAATTTTATTTAAAAAGTATAAAATAATTAATAATGGTAGGACCCATTATCTATTTTATGTGTATATCTCTATCTAAATCTAAAATGTATACTCTATTTATTTTGTCAAATGAAGATCCTTAAACTTGAATATACATTAATGTGTGAGTAAATAGACAATTAACCCCCATAAAATTACACAACGTTAATCAATTTACCTCTCCGTCAAATTCTTCTGTTAGTCAACACGACCTTTTGCAAATACCCCCTCTAAACTTTTGCACTTATGTGCAAAATACCCTCTGAACTTGAAAATTTATATTATTTTTTTCTTATCCTTAAAAGTGACTGCATTATCAATGAATTGTGGAACATATTAGCTAAGTTTTGACGGTATACAACCATATATGTCCATTTTTTAGAGCCTAATGATATGAAAGTCAGCATAGCAAAGTACATCCACATCTGTCAGATGAAAAACTAATGCATGACATACATAATGAAGCACATAAATGACATATAATTGGCATAACCAAGAATTACCAAGATGTCAAAATATAAGGTTTTGCTCTTTTGAGCTGTCTTCTGGAAAATGAGAAGATGAACAAATATGAAGCCAAAAAGCTAGCATATTCTCCCCCCAGATGTTGAAGAGATCATTTCGTTAGAAGTTCTAATTTTGTCATTCAGAGATGACGTTCAAATGGCAACACAAAGCTGACATTTTTCAACACAGAGAAAAAAATATATAAATTTTCAAGTTCAAAGGGCATTTTGCACATAAGTGCAAAACTTCAGAAGAACTATTTGCAAAATGTCATGTTGACTAACAGAATAATCTGACGGAGGGGACAAATTAATTAACGTTGTGCAATTATTTACTCATTAATGTGTCGTTGATTGGCTAGGTGTTCCCTGTGCTCCATGCAAAAAGTTTCTATGCTTTTGGCTTCATAATTTATTGTTGCATCATTCTAGATGATGACGTGGCATTCCCCATGCTTAATCAATAAAATGATTCATGCATAAACTTAACAACCATAGTTGTGCTTAATAACTCTTCATTTTAAGAGTTATCAATGCGAGATATTTAGAGTTTCTACTTAGGCATTAGGGATGGCAAAATGAGTTGAACTCGTTGGGTTGACCTGCTAAACATGTCCTTTTAGTGGGGAGGGTTAAGATTTTGAACCCTCCACTTGTAGGGTGTCCGCTTCGCCTAATCCTCTAATATGTGGGGCGGTGATGGGGCGGGACGGATTGGCACGTTGGGTTGATATATTAAAAAGAAACTCCTTTTTTTCACTTCTTTTATTTATAAGTCACAGTCAATTTTTCAATTTTCTCCATCGTGTAATGGGGAAAAAATTCAATTAATTTTATCATGTTGTTTCATGATTTTGGCCTCATATTTTTAAGAGTTAGTCAATTGATAACTCATGAAGTTTTCATTTTGAATATCTTATTAATTTATTATAGATTTTTAGATGATGTTGAAGCTTGTATGACTTTAGGTTTGTGTTTTGATGATGTTAATTAGATGTTTTATTTGATGATTACTTTATTTTTGATATTATAGCATAGAACTATGTTATAACACCTAGCAAACCATGTCTCATTGTGTCCTATTATTCCTTAGTGTCTTGAATATCATTCTTACATAAGAAACTTCCTCTTTGTTGATTAAACTATTTTTCTAGGTATATGAATCGATTCAAAATGTCCTGAATCGTATCACTAGAACTCTCTGGTTTGGGGTGAATCGATTCATGAGTTTTTGAATCGCATCACTCTTGAATCGATTCAAAACAATTTGAATCCTATCATAAAAACTCTCTGACTTGTATTGAACCGATTCATAAGAATTTGAATCGTATCAACCTTCATCCTCGGTCTCTTGAATCGATTCATTTTTTGTCTGATGCGTATCAATTTTCATAGTTCAACTTGGTTGTCTTTTTGCTGTCTGAATTGATTCACACATTAAGTGAATCGATTCACCATGTTGTTTTTGGCCGAAATATTTCACTTGTCACTCTTTTCTATATATACTCACTTCCTCATAACACCTAAACTACAAAATCATTTGCATCTATTCTCTCTAAGTCTCCAAACCTCATTGTCCATTTGATCTTGAGATTAAACACTTTTTCTAAGAATCTTTGTGCTATTTTGAGTCATAGATTGCTGGAGTGCTATAGGGATTGTAAGTTAATTGCTTTAGAGGATATTGATTGGGAATCAAGGATCTAAAGTGAATTTAGTAATTTCATTCCACCTCCAAGGGTATTGGGGGTTCTTTCTAAAGTTCTTGTGTTAAAGGGGATCCAACCACCGAACGGAGCATCGAAGAGTTCGAGTGAAGAGCTTCAAGGGTTTCACGTGTGATTGAGGATTCAAAGACATCAAGAAACACCAATTTCAAAGGGTATTTGAAGATTGGGAGAGTGGTTGCATAGGAATTGAAGAACTAGGGTAGTTTCAAGGAATTTTTGTAATCACATTGTAATCAAACATTCATATTCTAGTGGAAGTCCTTGGTGGAGACGTTTTCCATCAAGAAGAGTAGAAGTAGCCTAGAGCGAGGACGAAAGGGCGAACTACTGTAAATCTCGGTGTCTTTTGTCTTCCCTATCCTCTTTAATTTTGATTAATTGTGTATATGCTTGCTTAATAACTTGATAGAATAGAAATTTAGTGTGATCTAGGTTTGTATTGTTAAACTTAACTTAATTCATTGAATTAGGTTTTATCTTACTTCACATAGATCACAATTGGTTTCAATCTATTGTCAATTTATCAAACACATATACATTGTGTTCACTAGTATAATTGTTTAATTGCTCTTAGGTTTGGTTTAAGATTTGTCTTGTTTTGTAACTTATGTGAGAATTATCAATAATATATTGTGTTAATATTTGACTTGGAATCTCTCAATTCTTAGTGAATCTTATTAATTGATCACAATCTTGTTACTTTTGTCATTGCCATATAATCAAGCATAAATCCAATATGTAGTCAATTGTTTTTCAAAAATCGCTTTCGCTACAAACTCGATAATATTTTAAATCGCTATTCACCCCCCCCCCCCCTCTAGCTCGTAATTATTTTCATATTTTTAGTGAAGTCGTTGGTTATATATTTTGATTTCATTAAATTGGCCTTAAATTTATATATTTTTACATTATTTATGTGAAGTTTTTAACTTCTTTTTTTTTTAAAATATTGACGGGTCAACCCGTCGGTCCACCATAAAATGGGGTGGGGTAAGATTTGGCCTGCCCCTTTTTATACGGGTTATTGACAGAGCGGGTTGGCCTTTTTTGCATGCTTATTAGGCGAGGCAGGTTTAGGCATTACCAGCCTATCCCCCGCTTCCATGTACCCGCCTTTGGCGCCGCCCCTAAACCCTTTTAGGGGTAACAATTAAAACCCACTCCCATCCCCAATATGGACGTGTTTCTCTGCCGCACCCTCGCCCATGGAAATTGTACTTTTTTTAAAATAATTAAAATACTGCATGTTTTTTCCTTTTTCTATAAAAAAAATAACAATAATTAAATTAATTATAAAGATCTAATAAACATTTTTCAAAAGAGCAAGATAACTCTAACAAACATATTTCTAAAGAGTAACAGGATATTCAAAGAGCTTGGTACCTATTTGTAGGTTAACGGGTATACAATTATTAAATATAATAAGGTAAATTCCACTAATGGGGGCGGGGGTGGGTGATGAGCGAGTATAAGCATGCTCTGGCTCCAACCCCACCCAATACTAAATAACCAGGTTTTCCCCTCACCCGCACCCACACCTTGTTATATCGGTTTTTTCCCGTTAAATTCAGGGTCGGGGCGGTCGGGTCTGTGCAGGGGAAGGGTTTTGTTGTCATGCCTACTTCTACTTCCAGAACCAGTTCTACACACTTAGGGTCTATTTAGTTTAACGAATAGAATGCGAGATTTTAATGGAGGGGGCGAAAAGAGAGAAAAGGTATTTTAATTAAGGAAGATTTTAATGGAGACACTCGTTAAAGACCTTAAATATTTAATTTTTATAAAAGTTTGTATGATTAGTGGATTGAAAATTGAAAATTGAAAATTTTGACATTTAAAAAAAATACTTATTTAGTTTAGAATATTTAAAGAGTATACCAGATACACCGGTTAACAAGACTTAATTAAATATATGTTAAGTTCAAACTAGGAAGATGATAGATTTTATTTAAATATATGTTTATTAAACATGGGGATGATAAAAAATTTAAAACTAATTTACCTTTCATCCGTAAAATATTACAACACCGTGATTTAAAAACAATTTTCCCATTATTATCATTATAATTATCATCTCTTAAAATGTTACAACACCGTGATTTAAAAACAGTTTTCCCATAGTAACCAAAAATAAAAAAACAGTTTTCCCATTATTATAGTTATCTGAAAAATAAATTATTCAAACAGATTTATCTCCATAAAAAGAATTATAAAACGTATAAAAATTGTCTTGGATGGAAAAAATGACGCGAAGAAAAGGACATGAAATCTAAAATTGAAAACAATTGAAATCGAAACACATGAAATCAAAATTGACGTTAATGAAATTGAACCTTATCAAAAATTGAAATTGACGTGAAACAAAGGAAGGAAAAAAAAAAAAAAAAGCTTGTCAATTTAATAAAGTTATCTATTTTTAGGTTGAGTCTCCTAATCTCTAATTATGTTTGAATAAAAAATGTGTTATCAAACACACATCCATTTTTTTATTAAAATAAAAATGTGTATATATTTTTTTTGTTAATTTCACTTGAAACATGGTTCCATAATTGTATGAATCATTTCGGGAAAAAAATAGTCTAATTCAATAGCAAATTGTTTTGTAAATAATTATGTGTTATATAATTCATGTGAAATTGTGAATGATGAAGAACAAATCTTGCAATTTCAAAATTAAATATTCATCCTTTATTAAATAAAAAAATTAAATACGCATCCATTTTTATTTTTTATTTTTTGGTCAAGTAGCCTAGTGGCTAGAGCTCACACAATTTAATTGTGGAGAAGTGGAGTGTCCGGGGTTCGAACTCCGGCCCCTACATATATAATGTAATATCCTTACCAATTGAGTTAAGCTCACGGGGATAAATACGCATCCATTTTAATTCAACAATTTTATCAACAAAAAATTAATTTTTCTCTCAAAAAAAACAAAAAAATTAATTTTAAAATACTTTCTACTTATGCATAAATATTTTCTCACCCAATTGGTTCATTATTCTAACAAACAACTTTACGATGGTCCATAAAGGAATTTCTTCCTTTACTAACATGAAAGGTTAATTTTTTCTAAAAAAAAAAAAAACATGAAAGGTTAAATAATAATGAAAAATTAAGAGTAATTAAATGCTAAAAAAGAAAAATTTACCTTTATTGTCACGAAAGGTTAAAAAAAATTCCCTTTGATATTATCGGACTTCCTTACTAAGTGAGTTAAAGCGACAAATATTGATAAGTTTAAGAGATATTTAATACTGCTTGTATTTTCATAAACGGTTTTTTCTTTACAAATTCATGTGTGATAATAAACAATTTAATTATTTTTAGGAAAGCATAAACTCTATACACTATAAATAGATAAGATCATATTCTATATTTACATGAAAAGAGAAAAAAACATGACTAAAATTCTCAAGTTTATTTATGCTATTTTAATTCTTTCCTTATTTCTTGTTGCAACGAAAGCCAACCACGGTATGTCATTTTTTTATTCTTTTCAAATTTCCTTCTTTCTTTTACAGTTCGCATACAGTCTCTTATCATCGTTAACATTGTTTTATTATCTTTTTTTTCACTATAGGTGAATGTAAAATTGATGGTGATTGTCCCATATCTTGGCACGAGTTTCATACTTTTAAATGCATTAATCAGAAGTGCAAATGGGTTTTAAGGTTTCATGAGTACTAGACCCATGAGAGTATAAATACACACTACATATGATAATGAGTTACTGTGCTAGTGAAATAAATGTGTAATATATTTTATGATAGAATATTTTATGAACTGTAATTTAGTTATTGTATTAGCATCTGATACTAGTATTGTTTTCTTTTCCTAATTTCTTGAACCTTGTATTTATGAATTTTTAATTTTTTTTTCTACTTTAAAATGTTGGTATGGCAATAAAGAATATTATTTATATTATCTTATTCTTTCTTAATTTTGGAAATATCATTGCGACATCCAATTTATTTTGCTGACATTTTAATTATATTTAATTATCT
The DNA here is from genome assembly GCA_958299785.1 of Medicago lupulina. Classification (NCBI taxonomy): domain Eukaryota; kingdom Viridiplantae; phylum Streptophyta; class Magnoliopsida; order Fabales; family Fabaceae; genus Medicago; species Medicago lupulina. Next base: position 51,091,234 of record OY283145.1, on the reverse strand, counting down.
TCAGTGTATTGTTGGGTTTTAGAGGATATGGAAAAGTAAAACATCACAACAAAACTATAATTTTCTACTATATAATAATATTAGTACATAATATTAAGAAGAAAAAAAAAAGAAAAATGTCTTAATTTTAAGGTCGGACACCGTGATTAAGGTTCGAACTCCGACCCTTTCAATTGTGTGTGTGAGTATCAATATTGACTACTTTTTATTCTGTTTATCTACCAAAAAAAAAAAAATTAATTGTATAACTTGTTGTGTCGGCAACAATTTTTTTAGTTTGGTTTAGGACTCCATGGACTAAGCTTAGTATTACTTGTATTACAAACTAAATTGTTTTTAATATATTTTTCATAACAGTAGCATGTTATTTAAAACCAACATTTTATGTTAAAGAATGCTTTGGTCTCAAATTCTACGAAGCCATGTATAAAGATGATTCTCTTAGTCTTGATGGATTTTGAGCTTTCTTCTTCCAGTCCTATTAGGAGTTTGTTGTTAAAGATGTTTTTTATTTTGTTAGTTAGTTCTTTACTTCTATAGTTGGATTGTGCTTAATTGGAATGCTGACTTTTTTTTTATTTTATTTCTAAAATTGCTGAAGTTGTTCCTGTCGAACAATACAGACCTGTCGATTGAGCCACTTTTAGATTCAAAATTATATCTAAGATCATTGCTGACAGACTTGATGTTGTTGCTCCTAATAATATTTAATCAATAAAGGGATTTCATTCAAGAGAGACAAATTTCAGATTGCATTTGTCTCACCTCGGAAATGTTAAATCAATATGGTTTAAAGATCAATATATGTGAGATTTGATGATAACAAAGCCTTTAATTATAGTTTTCTCAAAAAAAAAAAAAAAACTTTAATTATAGTTTTCTAGTGAGAGAAACTCTAACTTCTCTCTAAACTTTTTTTCTCCTTCGTTCATTAAGGAGGGATGATTTTAGGTCATTTTTGACCTAGAATCACCCCCTCTACATCTTTTTTCCCTTTTCTTTCAATCTAAATAAGTGGTTTTCACACATATCAAGTTTTTCCTTTTGTTTTTTGTGATTTCGTCGTCGAAGTGCGGCGTTGTGTTATTCGTCGTCTTGTGCGGCGTTTGATTTCGCGTCTTGTCACGATGTTCGTTTATTTCCTATTGAAAGATCTATATCAGTCGATTACAAATTCAACCAATGATTTGGGCATCAACGTTGCAGATCCGAAAGCTTGGGTATTTCGGTGACTTAGATTTTATCATATTATTCGTAGGCATTTTGCCGATGTATGCTATTAACTTGGGTGCTGTGAGTTTGTTCGCAGATTCACCCTTTACGTTTTTAGCGATGTTTGTATCTGATGTACTCTATCGATTTGAATGAATGAATATCGTTTTATTTTTGTAAAAAAAAAGGCTTAAATATTGCACTCGTCCCTGCAAATATGACCCGTTTAAGTTTTGGTCCTTGTAAACAAAAAAATCAGAAATCAGTCCCTGCAAAAAATTCTGTCTTTTAAAAATACCCCTGGGCCCATTTAAGCCAAGCCATGTCACCAAGATGCCTACGTGGCCCACATTGACTATGCAGTTGTGTCCACGTGGCATCTGACGTGGCATTTAAATTAATTTAAAAATGTGAAAACAATTTAAAAATTAATTTTTGAAATAAAAAAATTAGAAAAAAAAATCAAAATTAATAAAAAAATCAAAAAAAAAATTAAATAAAAAATATGGATTTTAATTTTCCAAATTAAAAAGAAAATATTTTCCGAAAATTATAAAAACAAATTCGAAATTAAAATAAAAGTTTTTTTTTTCGGAAATTAATTTTTGTAAATTAAAAAAAAACAAAAAGTTAAATAACATTTTAAAAAAAATTATCTTTCAAAATTAAAAAGAATTCATTAACTTTTTAACAAAATTAAAAATACATTTTCAAAAATCTGAAGAAAAAAAATCGAAAAAGAAAATATATTTTCCAAAAATTAGAAGAAAAAAAAAATGAAAAAATAATTTTTGATTTGTCATTTTAAATTAAAAATAATTTTCTAAAAAAATTTGGAAATTATTTTTTGTAATTTACAAAAAAAAAATTCAAAACTAAATTTTCGAAAATTAACATTTAAAATTGTTGGAAAATTTTTACTTTAAAAAGTATTTTTTGATTTCTTAAATTTTTGGAAAAATTATTGTTATTTTAAATTATTGTTTTTATTTTTTAAAACAGAAAAAGATTTTTCAAAAATTTAAAATCATTTTTTTAATGTTAAAATGCCACGTCAGATGTCACGTGGGCACAACTGCACAGTCAGCATGTGCCACGTAGGCATTTTGGTGACATGGCTTGTCTTAAATGGGCCCAGGGGTATTTTTAAAAGACAGAATTTTTTGCGGGGACTGATTTCTGAATTTTTTTTTTACAAGGACCAAAACTTAAACGGACCATATTTGCAGGGACGAGTGCAATATTTAAGCCAAAAAAAAATTGTGCATGAAGATAATTGTACTTATCCTCTGTGGTCAATACTCCATACTGAAATCATCTACTCTTAAAAGCAAACACATTATAAGATCAAAACGAAGCTCTATGGTCAACATAAAGTCAATGCTATATAAACTCGATGTCACCATCTGTAGACGGATATGAACACATGCTTTGTGATCAAGGAAAGAGTCAACATTATGTGGTCAGTCATATATGGATCAAGCGACCCTCAGTACCAAGGTCATCCTATAGACAAAGACAAACAATGCTCTTTACATGATGCAACATATCTTTCTACGAATAAGGAAAGCAAACATTGACTTCCATACATAAGGAAGGAACATTTAAGCGCATCAATGATGAAGTTAAATGCGAAGATCAATCGCTTGTAATCAAGGAAAAGATTACATACAATGGTCAAGCACTGAACGACTAGGATCTTCAGCAACATAATTACGACCTTATAAGTTGTATATACATACTCTAACCAAACTTATCAATACAAAGTAATACAAATCAAAAGAGATACACTTTTAAGGGTAATGCACTCATATAGTTTACTGTGTAAACATTCAAGTTTATTTGTAAATCTTGTAATCCTAAAGTGTAAGGTTAGGAAGTCCTCTAGGTTGAGGGAAGGAAATCTAGGACTAGGTTGTCTTAGTGCTTATTGTTGCAATTTGTTGGATTATAGTGAAATCTTTTGGAAGTATAAGGTGATTGGAGTAGCTACAAATTATATATGGAGTGATCCAATATAATTCTTTTTGTCCTTTCTTTTTCCCCTAACTCTTTACTTACCTGCACTTTACCTTCATTCTATACGATCAAAAGATTTAACCAGTCGAAAAAAGCAACATGATTCAATCCCACTTTTCTTGTGTTTTTCTCACCTTTTGTTGACATCAGAGCAAGGTCTATGTAGTTATCACTTAACAGTGTCTGAGAAAAGATCCCGAAAAAAAAATGTCTACCGCTACTTAAACTAAAGCCGAGTCTCTCTCCTTTCTATCTAGATCTCATGTTATCAATGGTGATATTGAGTAATTTTCCTAGTGGAAAACCAAATTTTATAGTTTTGTCATAACCAAGATGAAGATCTATGAGGTATGATAGAAGATGGTTGTAGCATACCAGCCAACTCAGGTGGAGTTACTCTCAACAAAAAGGATCTGAAAGTTGTTGAGAATAAGATGTATAAAAGGCACCGCGAGGCGAGAAATATCGTGGTAAATACACTCTCCTTTTTAGAATTTACCAAGATTGTTGATAAATATACTGTCAAGAGTATCTATGAATCTTTCTGCAACATGTATAAAGGAAATCAACAAATCAAGGAAACTAAAGCTAATATATTGATCCAATAGTAGGAGTTATTCAAGATGAGGACGATGAGGATATTAAAACCATGTTTTCCAGGTCTAAAACTTTAGTTTATGGCTTATCACTGTTGCGAAAAATCTATACCACAACATATCATGTAAAGAAGATTTTACGTACTCTGCCAACAAAGTAGATTTCCAAGGTCACAACCATTTAGGAAGCTAAGGATCTGAATGTTCGAGGAATTTAAAAACGGATTAGTTCCCCGAAAAGTCACGAGATGGAGCTAGCATGACATGAACCTTCTAAGAAGTTAAAGTTTATTGCTCCCAAATCTAAATGTAAGATGATGAAAGATCTTAAAGTTGATAAGTCTGAAGATGAAGCACCAAAGTATTATGAAGTTGTTGAAGCTTCTGCTTAAAGATGAGAAGTTTGAAGATGAAGCTTCCAGATGAAGCCACACATTGGTCATAAATTGGCTTTTATGAAGAGAATTCAACACCCATACATACAAACAAAAGAGCATATTCCCAAAAGACATTGTGTGTTTTGCAGGTAACCAAAGAGAAAAGATAATTGATTTGAGAAATATTCATAACTCTTTTTTTCCTTCTATTAATAACGTTCTAATAGTATATTGATTCAAACATATCTTGTTGAGTATAACTCAATTGTGTGATATTGGTTATGATGTTGTGTTTAATAAGACACCTTTCAAAGTTAAAAATCAATTTGATGTATCCATATTTTTCATTGGTAAGGGGAAAAATAATGTTTACAAAATTAATTTTTCTGATCTGGTTGAATAGAAGATTAAATGCCTCTTGTTTGTGAACGAAGAGAAGTTGGTGTGGCACATACGGTTAGGACATCCTAATAGGGACGTCCTAATAGGATGTTAACCTCTATACTCAACAAATCAAAACTTGTCAGAGGCCTTCTAATATGAACTATAGTTCATATGCTCTTTGTGAGACATGTCAAAAGGAGAAAAAAAAATTGAAAACCTTTTTAAAGCTAAGAACATTTTTTCAACACTTAGACCATTTTAACTTCTTCATATTGATCTGTTTGGAACAGTTAGCACTGCCTATCTCAATAGAACAAAATATGAATTAGTCATTGTTGATGACTTTAGCGGATGAACTTAGGTGAAATTCCTTAGAATAAAAGATTAATCATATTCTTTATTTAGTGTTTTCTACACACAAAAAAGTGCAAACTGAAAAAATTCGTTTTAAAAATCAGAAATGATCATAGTAGTGAATTTAAAAATGAACCTTTTGAATTTTTTTGTGAAATACATGGAATTCTCCATGATTTTTCTTCTCCCAGAACTCCACAACAAAATGGAGTAGTAGAAAAGAAAAATAGATCCCATCAAGAGATCGAACACACCATGATCAATGAAACTAAGATTGCACATCACTTTTGGGCAGAAGCACTAAATACAACATGTTATGTTCAAAATAGAATATATATATATATATATATATATATATATATATATATATATATATATTAGATCTATCTTGAATAAAACACCTTATGAATTGTTCGAAGGAAGAAAATCTAATATTAAAACACCAGTTTGAATGTACATGTTACCTTCTAAACATTAAAGTTCATCTAATGAAATTTGATGTCAAGACTCAAAAGTGTATTAGGTTAGGATACTCTGAACGCTCTAAGACATACAAAATCTATAATTCTTAAACTCAAGTAGTTGAAGAATCTATACATGTTAAATTTGATGAAAAAATGTCTAACGATGAAAAGTCAAAGCTTGTTAAAGATTTTGGATTTGGAGATTATTGCTCATTCTACGCCACTTGCATATGAACCCTCTATAGAGTCGAAAAGCACCTCAAATAGTTGTGTTATTTGAATATCCATTTAAATGACGACTTTTGAGATAATCAAAATTTTACAAAGAAAATGAGGTATTGACACAAAAACCAAAGTATTGGAGAGAGAAAATAAAAAAATAATGTGAGTATGACAAAAAAAAATGTCACAAAAATTATCAAAAAATAATTGTTCAAATTTCATTTATCTACCTCAAATGATCATGTTGCCTCTGATGTTCTAGATGATGCTCCATGTGATGATGCACCCGAGTTGTCCAAAAGTTGGGGAAATTAATATTATTTGTTCATGTGCATATTCACTATGTTCAAATTATTGTTTTTCTAATATATCAATCGTTAATTTCACTAACAAGGAGTACTTAATCTCAACATTTTTTCTAATATGTTCTCGGTTAATATATTAATCTCACTAATTTGCAGATAAAATAAAACAATATTTAATCACAACACTATATAGATGTTGAAATTTTTAAAATTATCTTAAGTTTTCATAATTTTATCATATCGGTACATAAAAATTTATTTCAACAAATAAAAGTACATAAATTTTGCAACAAATGCGATGCAAATATTTAATGATGCGTTGTATGTAAAATTAAAAAAAAAGTGAATAACATTACAATAATATTGATTTTTTATAAAACAATCAGGAGTTTTCAATATTTTATCACATCGACTTTCTCATATTTGCACATAAAAATTTGCTTCTACGAATAAAAACAAATAAAATTTGCTTCATGGGATCTCAACTGTTCCCTTCAATCTGATTCCAGTTCTATCTTCCTGAAACATTTGATGGTTCTATACATCACATAAGCTTGCAGCTGCTAAAAACCTCTCTGTCTTCATCAAGATACCCCAGGTACCTTACTGACTGAGATTTGCATCACAATTAGCTTTTAATATACTGTTGCATGTTTGCATGTTAGTCTGCATGTTTGCATGTCTCATTTGGAATCTGATTGATTAGCATGTTTCAACTGAATCATACTGCTGTGTACCATAGCTATAGGGATTTCCTCTTTAGTATCCTTGTCTTCAAATAAATGGAAATTTCTAGCGTACCAGATATGGGATGTATGGTATAGATTATGCTTTCACCTTCTAAAAACAAACATATATATGGCTTGCCGTTTTATCAACATCAATGAATTCAGGTGCGTAAAACATTTTTACATTACAATATATATAACTTGGGTTGGTCTGATGGTGTTGGGTTTTCAAGTTCGATTTTTCTCAGTGCCAATTTCGGTAGACTAATTTGACTTCTTTTAAAAAGAAGTTAAACTTTTTTTTTTTGTTGATCCAAAAAAAATATTCAACCTTGTTTCCTAGCTATATTATATATTAGATTTCATTTGGATTTAATCGTGTGTGTGTCTATATATAATTTCAAAATTTGTTTTTTGTCCTTATTTTTTTTTTTTTTTTTCTTGAATGGCTAAGTCCAGGAAAGTTTGGATGAATTCCCCTCAACCCAAGTCGCCCATCTACATAGACACTCTAATGTCGCACGTATACCTCCTTGAAGAACTCATCCCAGAAGTCCTTTCATACCTTCCCGTAAAATCTTTGATGCGACTTAGGTGCGTGTGCAAGTCATGGAAAACCCTCATATCTGATCCCACATTCGTCAAACTACACCTTCAGCGATCCTCAAGAAAGAGGCAGATAGCAGAAATCAGATATGAAGCAAGTTACAATGCCGTAACTTTTGCCTTGAGTCATTTATTGGAGAAACCGGCAATAACCCTCGCCAGCGACTCTTACTACCAATTGGAGTGCAGGGAACGTAGCCGATTTGTTGGTTCATGCAATGGATTGCTTTGTTTGCTCGGTTATTCTTAAACAAGTAATCATAAATCGGGATGAAACAATCTTCTGGTTCCAAATCTGGAACCCAGCCACTAGGATAATATCCAAAATATTAGGATCTTGTCACCAACCTTGCAAACCATGCAAGCTCAGTTTTGCATTTGGGTATGATAATTCAACTAGAACTTATAATGCGGTGGTTTTGTGTTCTAGTGAGGTGAAAATTTTCCATTTCGGTGATAATATTTGGAAAAAATTTGCAAGTTTTACTCCTTTTGACCTTGTTGATACCCTTGGCTATAGTTATGTGAACAAACAAGGAATGTATTTGAGTGGCACTGTTAACTGGATTTCCATTTATCCGAAGGATGTTACTGTTGAGAAATTTGCGATTATCTCGCTTGATCTCGGTACTGAGACATACAGGAAATTGTTGCCCCCTCCTGGTGCTGTTAATTTAGTGTCACCATATATTGAACCAACTATTGCTGTTTTGATGGACCGCCTTTGTTTTTCTCACCATCTCAAGGAAACTCATTTTGTTATATGGCAAATGATCGAATTTGGAGTTGAACAATCTTGGACTCAATTCCTGAAAATTAGTTTTCAAAATCTACAAGTAGATAAGTTTGGTTACTCGAAATTTCATCTGTTCCCATTTTGTCTCTCTGAGAACGTGATACAGTGATATTGGCAAGCTATGATGGTCCCCTAGTAATTCTCTATAATTTGAAAAATAATAGAGTAAAGCAAGCTATTGGTAATCGGACAATGTGGTGTTTTTCCAAGGATTATGTTGAAAGTTTGGCTTGGATTTGTTGAAAGTAAGTTTCTTTACAATGATTTACTTGTTCGAATTTATTTGAATTCATGTATGTTATTTTGAAATCCATGTCATTAAGATTGCAATAATTTTTTATGCTGGCTTATGTTATTATATTGCTAAATGATTATCTATTGCCTACTTCTAAGTGTTTGATAATATCTAGATTGAATCAAATTGTTTTGTTATTATATTGTTGTGTTGTAACTGGAAGGTGATTCTTCCAAAAGCAAATTCAATTTCTCTTATTAATAGACTGAAAGGTTAAAGCAGGAAACATGTCAATGGGAAACATTTAGACTTGGAAATATACTTAGACAGATTTATTATCTATAAATCATTACTGAGATGAGAAAAGGAAAAATCAGAGTTACTTTATTTCTTTAAACATATATCAATTCCTTTTGCTTCAAAATTTGCAGATGGTGGGCATTTTTGTATTGTATTAAAGTTCAAATTTGTAGAGAGTATGTTTCTGCACACATTTTCTTTGTCACATTTGGGTGAATAGAGCTTTGGTATGAGTACATTTTGTGATTTTTAACTCTTGAGAGTCACGCATTCATTTTTTTCCCTTTGTGTTTTGTTTTAAATTTTTGTATTTCGGTGTATCACTGTCCTGTATATAATACGGATCCTTTTTGAATTATAGGTCCACGACCCAACTGCAAGCACATCAAGAGTTATTGGTGGTAGATGGTGGCATGAAAGGAAAAAATAGTTCTAGAACTCATTTTATATAAGATAGTTATGGACCTCTTGATGTCTCTTCGGATTTCTCTGAAAGTGTCGACTAATAGAGTTTAATTATGAGAAATATCTGAAAATATCTGTTCTATATCTTTACACTGCTTTAGTTTAGGGTATCCTAAATGATGTGCTAGGATTTATTTTTACTAGGATCTTTGTAATTATTAGGGGCATAATGGAACCTCTTATGCTTGTTTGTAACTATTGAATCAAGCCTATATAAACAGACTATGTTGTGTAGTAAGACATAAGAAGGGACAATTGTTTAACAAGGTGGACATGATAGTTTCTGCTTGTCCGACTAGGTTCCTATTTTTATTTTCTATTACTTGTAGCTGATACAATTTGGCATACAAGCAATAGGTTACGTGGATTCTTTATTCAAAAAAAGGTTACGTGGATTCAGGTTTATTGTTAATGGTGCGATTACATGGCTCAGTTAAAATGCTTGAATCATTTGTGTAGTTTTTTTTATGAATGTCATTTGTGTAACTTTTGACTTAACTGCAGTATGCGCCAAGCCGCCTTAATTGGAGAAAGTTTATGGGTGTCTTAGCTGCTACTATTCAATGTAAGCAAAATACCATCTCCAAAACTTCTGATCCATTTATCTTATAAAGCGAAAAACATACAATCCAACAATCAGCTTGCTTAAGGAAGAAGGAAGTAAAGCATTACTACCAAACAACCTATACCATCAAATGGCTAACAATCAAAAGCAAGACCTACATTATGGGTGGCTCTGCTTGTCAACTAACATCTGGTGCTTTATCACAAACAACTTAATCAGTTTGTGCCATTCTCTCCACCATTATTTTCCTGATTTGGTTTCCCACTACAGCAGTAGAAATGTGGAAGCCTGACACGACCACAACCCCTGCAGAAGAAGTGAAGTTATTAGTCACATGAAGTTCAGAGCTAGAAAAATACATGTTAATTCGCCAATCTTTTAGAAACAGTATATAGACTTCTCTCATGGAATAATTAGTAAACTAATCAATGTGTGTAGTGTAACAATAGACACACCTTTTGAATTTGTCCGTGCAATCTAGTCATAAATCCTTCCCAGGAAGGTAATCCAATCTCATGGATCACCGGGGAAACACACTCTACAGTTTTAACCTTTAAGTCCCAATTCTTTTTCTCTCTGATTAACAAGCTAGGAAGATAAAGATTCGATTAAATTTCAATCCCGTATCCCTTTGTCGTCCTAGAATTATGCACGTAGATGACATTCAAAAACCTAATAGATAGATCATTTTCAGCCCCAACAAAGTATGACTATGAATAGAAGTACAGTTAAGCTTTCAAAATTTCAGAACAAAGCCCACTTGAGACAAAAGAGGCAAATAGCACAACCAAAATTGTTAAAGAAAAAGGGAAAGCCATAAATAAAATGTGTTGTGTTTAAAAGAAAAGCAACACTGAGTCAGGCATAACCTACAATGAAAGTGTTAATGGACTGAGTCCAATAAATGTGCACTTTTTATAAAAAAAAACCTTTTTCTTTTGATGGCCCGTCAAACTCATGTAGAAAAATAAACCGATTTGCATTGTTCTCTAATAGCGTCTCTATTTGCTTAAACTCAAGTTATTTTGATCAAACAAAAAACAGAGAAAACTGTCAAATGTTAACACATGGAGTGATCTGCTTTAAGTAAGACCACTTCTTATGTCTAATTATTCAACTACTTGTTAGAGAAATGATTTCCCCCTTAGACATAGTATAATAAGATGATGAAATAGAATAATATTGTCAAAAACTTACTAACTTTTCTGAAAAGTTTGAGTAGCAGTAAAACAGTTTATGGGGATCTAATAGCCTCATACAGTTAAAAAAAACAAAATGAGATTTATATCAGCATAATTGCGACTTCATAGATTATTTCCTTATGATGTGGCACCATAATGTAATATGTAACCCAGCTAGTGAGATTTGAGGACGAGAGCATATGACTAAGCAAGAAACCAGCAACAATTGTTTGGGGATATGAGTACAGGTAACTCATAGACCCTCCCCTGAGGCTCTTCCTCTGGATATTACCATACATAAACTTTTTCTTTTCTCTACTGTGGGTTTGACTTAATGACAGAAGAGATTGCATGAAAACTAGTGCGATGGTAATAATCTATGCAGCCCCGACACTGACAACGGACATGACACCACTAATAATTTGAGAAATTACTGTTTGAACATAATCACATGTGTCGGTGTCAGACACCGGACACGTCTTTGATCAGAGGTGTCGGTGCTACAAAGGTAATAATAACAAGAAATGAAGCATAACTTGGTTAAGTTTAATAGAGACCAAACAGTTTTGGTTTCACTGCAAACATTGGGACTGTTTAGATTTAGCAGAAGCACTGAGAGAAGCGTATTTCACCCTAGTCCCTATGAAAAAGGAAACTCCACTCGTCCCAGACGAATCGCTATTTTCTCCAACAAATCTATAACTATAATGGTTGGTAAAATAAAAAAAGGATACAGAACAGTCAAACTATTTTATAATGGAAAAAAAAAAAAATCACTCGTGTCTTATGTTCAAGCACTCTGCTACTATTTAATAAAAAGAAATCAACCAATATTTGCAGAACATATAAAAAAAACTGCAAGTATTAACAGTAAACAAAAACACTAAACAACTTACTTGCACAGAACTAGCACAGGAACCGGTTTCAAAGCTTTTGGCCCATTTCTTATTCCTCTTTTATGAGGAGAAGTCTACATGACAAACAAAACCATCACAAAAGTTATAGAATGTGAAATTAAAAAAATAATACAGAGTGCAAATCATTGCACTCACATCATTTCTCCTCGACGCATCAGTCAGTAAAATTCAACATCTGTCCAAAACGACGAGAAGTTATGAAGATAGTTAGATACCTTGGCACAGCCATGAGCTCCATAGAGCCACCAAAAGTGAACGTTGGAGAACTAAATTCAGGCAAAACGGGTTTCAACGACTGAATCCCATGGTCAATGCTCCCAGCTAAAGGAGGAGGTTGAGGCACGGAATGAATCAACCTATTGAATCCTAAAGCACCGCCCAATTTCTTTCTGGTGTCCCTTAGAATTGCGGTTCTCATTGTCATTACTGTAGTTAAACTACATGATAAATATTGAAGATAGTAAGAGAGATAGAGACGTAGCAGATTTAAAAAGAGATGTATCATAAGAATACACGATCAATGAACAACATATGAACATTTTTGTTTACCAAGAATTGAAGGCCATGTTTTATTTATTGTTTCAGGCAGAACATCTCTATTGAAATATGGCATTGCATTCTAAAAATTCACTATATCTAATTAAATAATCAGAATTTTGATCCTCTAAAGTGAGAAAATCAAGGGTTGTTATTGCAACAAACTCATGATTGATATCATGTACCTACAATATCTACGTTTGATTTATTAATTAATGGTTGATATTAACCACTTTACACGATAAAGTGAATTACTGACTTTAGAGGAGTTGAAACAAAATAATCAAAAGACCAAAGCAAAGCACACTAAAACATTTGAATGAAAGGTCAATAAAAATTACCATAATTAGCTTTTTGACAGAATTCGAATTCTACAGTTTCCAGGGTACAAAGATTTTGGGCATGTTTGGATAAACAGCTTATTTCCAGCTTATAGATTAAGCGCTTATGGATAAGCTTGCATAAAAGATAAACTAAAGTAAAATTGTTTTTGTATATGCTATAAGTTGTTTTTATGATAGAGAACTTATGAAAATAAGGTGAAAAAGCTTTTGAAAATTGTTATAAGTTGTTTTCGTAAGTTCTCCCGAACAGTCTCACAATACTTATACAAGTAGATAAGCTTAAATAAGCGGGGGATAAGGAGTTGGAGGTCCTAGGTTGAAACCCGAACAAAGAAGAAAAATATAAACTTAAATAAGTCAATCCAAACAGACCCTTTTAACTCTAACACCAAGAACAATGGATGAAAACATCACCATATGTAACTTGTTGTAATCTTACTCAAAAGCGGATTTAGCTCAAGAATGAAAATCAACAAATAGATTGTGGTATATAAACTTAAACTCATAACGAAAATAGCTATCTTAAAAGACATTAATTTCACAAATCCAAAAACAACGAACAACAGTGTCAATTATACGCGTAGGAATCACAAAGCATAAGGAACAATCGACAATTGAGTGAATTAACAAACAAAGAAAATGAACAAATAAATTTACTAAACAGAAATATATGAAATCAATGATTCAGAAGCAGAAGAATGATGGAAGACAAAAGCAATGTATCAAAGGAAAAAGAAATAGGGTTTGAGAAGGAATGAAACGGAATCACGAAGCAGAAGGTTCAACGAACAAACCTAATCAAGCGAAGGTGAATGACGTGGCGGCGTTCGAAGGATGAACTGTGAAATAGAGAAATGGGCACCGGAAGTGAAGGGCATGGCGGGCGGGACGATGGTGTAGGGTTTATTTTCTGGGAAATGAAGTGTAAGTGTAAAGTGAAGAAGGCCAAAATTTGTTTTTTTTTTGGTAGATAGAAATTTATTTTTTCTAATATGTATTTTGAGGAAGAAAACAAAAACAAAAACTATGGAAGGAAAATCCAAATTATAATTAATACTTTTTACTAATATAATAAATAACGATGATGAGTTGACATTCAAAACAATTTTACACACAATTGATGTGACCATTCTAACGATGATGGGTTGACTTTTTCTAATATGTGCAAAGTGTTTTGAACTATTTACCCATAAAAAAATTATTCATCTATACTTCGCAAAGTGTTTTATTAGATCATATTTTTTTTTGAAAAAGCTAAATTAGTTCACCCAAATTGATATCGGGGAGAATCAAATCTGAAACATTGAAGAGGAACACACTCTCAAGTCCTAAATTTTTACTAGATTATATAATTTTCTTTTTGAAAGAACTAGATTATATAATATTCATCGTTGATGTGTTTTTTATTACGTATAAATATAAACTAAAAAATATTGAAATGAATCTAGTATTGATAAAAAACAAAAAGTATAATTATAAAAATAAAGATAACATTGTTAAATGTATTTGGATCTCATCCCAAAAGATAACTCAATAGACGAAGGTACTCAAGTATATTTATATGCTCAACAACTCGAGAACCTGAGCGATGTGGGGCTAACAACAAACAATTTCAAAAGTTAGTGTGTGTGGGTCTAATTCTCATATCACAATCTTTAACCCGACTCTAATATCATATTAAATGTGTTTGGATCTCATCCCAAAAGTTAACTCAGTAGATGAAGGTACTCAAACATATTTATATATTGAACAATCCGAGAGTTTCAACATCATGAGACGAATAACAAACAACTTCAATAAATTTCATCGTAAAAAATTAAAAGTTGTTGTTGTTTTGTTGCAGATAAGTCACAATTAAACATTTTTGTGGGTTCATTTTTCATCCTAAGGATTGTGGCAATTATTTTATGATATTTTGTTGTGAATAGGTCAATTAGTATTTGTAAGAAAAAAGGTCAGTTAGTAAAAAAAATTGTGGGGTTCATTTTTCGTCCTAAGAACCAATCATGTTGGTTTAATTTTAAAACATAAAATTAAGTATTAAGTATGAGAATTTATCTATATAAGGTTTATATATATATATATAAGTTCGGAGTTTGAATTCTAAATTTTTCATTTCTCCACAATTAAGTATGAGAATTTATCTATTAAAATACTTGACAAAAAAATATTAGTTAAGCTATTATTTACCATGCTCGCTTAATATATTTTGGGTTCCAAAAGTTCCTCGTGCACAGAACTAAAGACAAATCACTTGAGAAACTGGAATTTATTTAACGGGCTAATATTTGTAAAAAGATACTCTTTCGGTTAAAGATCTAATCAATGAGCATATGTTTATGAGGAAGAATCCTGCTCTTTATCCAAACGGATTTGCTCATTTCCAAGTGAAATGAGCAAAATACCCCTACGTGACTTAAGTCACGCTAGTGTAAACTTAAATTGAGTTAAGTCACGCACAGTGCGAGTTAACTCGCGTTAGTTGGCCGGTGGTCAGAACTGAAGAATACACGTTTTTTCACTTTGGTCGGGTTTTCAACATTCAATTAACACGTTTTCTACCACTTTTACACGTTTTTTTTTTTACCATATTTATGTTTTTTATAACTTATACTACCATTCCCACCTATAAATACCCCTCCATACTTCCTTATTTCCTCATATTATCTCCTCCCACTTTCTCCCCCTCTTTCTCTTCTTATTTTTTTTGATTCTTTAGTCTCTAGGCTCTTTATGCCCCTTTAGGTATTTACTAGTAGCTCTTGGGGGAAATAGTGGTCGGTTGAGTTGGGGAAAAATATCATCCTTTAAGGTAAAATTAGGTTTGCTTCTTTTTACTCCCAAAATCTTTTTACCGTGGGTAAAAAAGACTCGTCATGGGGGTATAAAAGGAACCAAATTGAAATTTACCTCAAGGGATCTTGATGTCATTTTCTCCAACGGGACTAATCATTATTTTCCCCAAGAGCTATTGGTATATACCGAAGAGGGTAAAAATAACTTTTTACCCCAAGATGGTAAAAAGATAATAAGTAGATTAGTGAATTCAAATAAAATATATGTATTCATTATGGTAATGTTTGAATGATAGTAATAAAACGAGAGTTATATTTATAAATTTTGTTTTTTATTTGTATTTATATTTGTATTTATTTTATAATTATGTATTCAAGAAAAAAAAGTAGAGTAGCGAATAAACTCGAAAAAAAAAAAGTAGCGTAACGAATAAACTCGAAAAAAAAGTAGCGTAACGAATAAACTTAAAAAAAAAAGTAGCGTAACGAATAAACTCAAAAAAATAGTAGCGTAATGAATAAACTCAACGTAAATTCGAATAAATAAATACTAATAAACTCAGCGTACATTAGAATAAAAATTGTGTATTGAATAAATTCGAATGAATGTTACATTACATTAAATTAAATTACATTCGGGAATGCATCTTTCAACTACAACAATTATCTTACCTCTAAATAGGGTAAATTCAAACTAGCCAAACAACAGGACTCAAGCATTCGCCCGACATTCAAGTTTTTCCTTTGAAAAGAATAAATTTTGGTTAGGTTTGGTTTAGATGATGGTATTCAAGTGCCACCGAAATGAGGTACATTCCTTGACACTTCAATACCGTCATCTAAACCAGCCTAACAAGAATTTAATCTTTTCAAAGGAAAAAACATGAATGTCGGACGAATGTTGAGGACTTGTCGTTTGGCAAGTTTGAATTACCCCATCTAGAGGAAGACAATTGCTGTAGTCGGAAGCTGCATTCCCTACCTAATCACGATCTTATGGCGGAATCAGACTCTTGATAATATCTTCAGTTGATCTCAGCAACGTTATCAGCATATCAATCCACTGGAACATGTTGTGCTCCCAAAACATGCTCGTCACATTTTCGTCGTTCTTTAACTCCACCCAAGTGAATGATACTTTCCCCTCGTCGAGCATTGGACGTTTACACCGAACGTTTTCCACCGTCCTTGTGCCTCCGGGGTTGAATCCTTGGTTGAATTCATTCAGTTCATCCTTGAGGTCTCTTAAAGTTACACCAAGGCACCGAACCTTCAACCTCTGAGCTTCTCCGTCGTTGAATTGTGCATGAACGTCGATCCACTCGGCCATTGTTTCAAATCTACACAATAAGATATAAAAAACAATCAATGAAAAACTCATTCAAACATTTCATCAAACACTTGGAGTGCAAATTATACATAAATCCTAAAAATGATAACTACAACATAAACATGCAAACATCTAAATAATTAAGCAAACCCTAACTAAATCTAAAAAAAATCAAATCTAAGTGTAAAAAATCTAACATAATCATGCAAACATCATTTAAACAAACCCTAACATAATCTAATAAAAAAATTTCATATCTTAAACAAACCCTAACTAAATCTAAAAAAATCAAATCCAAGTGTAAAAAATCTAACATAATCATGCAAACATCTAAACATCATAACAATTAAGCACTATAAGTCATTTGCATGTAACATTCTATCATTTCTTGAAAAAAAATTAAAATTTTAAGAAAACAATAAACCTAAAAAGTTATAGATTAAGTGAAAAAATCTATCATACCAACATAATTTAAGTGAAAGCTTACCTATTCTTGTTGTTGGAGTGTTGTTTGATTTGAAGTTGAAGGAATTTTGGAGTTGTGTAATTTGAGAGAGAATTGAGAGTGTTGAAAATGGAATGAGGCAGAATGAGCCCCAGTCTGGACTTATAACAGATCGTAGCGTGAGTTAACTCACGCTACATGACTTAAGTCACGTTATGTAACTTAAGTTACGCTACGTTTATAACTAGCGTAAGTTAAATCACGCTACGTGACTTAAGTCACGTAGAGGTATTTTGGACATTTACTCTAGGAATGAGCAAAATCATTTGGGTAAAGAGCAGGATTCTATGAGGAAACCATGTTAGATTGGACACTTATAATTGGTATCCTTTGGGTTTAAATATTTAACCAAATGTCCGTGCAAAGCAACGATGTAGTTCTCTTTTTTTTTCTTTAACAATATTATAACCACATAGATTAATTTTAAGGAATTTATATAAACCCTCCAACACTCCAAATAAACTCTCCTCCAAAATAATTTTTGAGTTCTTTCAAATGAGGAGAATTTTGGTGTTATGAAGAAAGACAAACCCCTAAAGCCCTCCCTTTTCAATTTTCTCTATTTCTTCCACTTTCTCCTTTCTTTTTTGCAAAATCCACCCCTCTCTTCCCCTCCAAACTTGCAAACAGAGTCTTAGTATATTTTGTTTTGGTAGTTTATTTTAATGTTTATGACTTATTTTTGTCATGTATAGTGTGTTATTTAATGTATTATATATATTTTTAAATTTCTTTTATTATTTTTTTGGATATTCTAATTTATTTTAAGTATATTTTTAATGCATTTTGATATAATTGAATTAATTTGTTTCAATTATACATATTATATATTAATATAAAATATAATTTAGAATATATTGTGAGATCAGTGGAACCTATTTTAGAATTGCTCACTTAATATTTAATTACTATGATCTTTAAAGTTCTAAAATATTATTGGGCTATACAACCACTTTTCCTACTATTGTTATATGAAACTTCTTCCCAATCCTTAAAAAAAAAAAAAAAACTTCACAATCCTTAAAATAAAAAATAAAAAATCTTCATTAGTATTTTATTTATTTTTGGTCAAGTAGTTTAGTGGCTGGAGCTCACATATTTTAAATGTGGAGTATCAGGGGTTCGAACCTCTGCCTCTGCATAGATTATGCAATGTCCCTACCAACTGAGCTAAGCTCATGGGGACTCTTCACTAGTATTTCTATTAGGAAATATGTTGTCGATCGCCACAAATGTGAGGGTGGAGATTCATGTTGATTTAGAGGTGGTCCTCAATACTTTCTTTAGTGATAGGATTTGAAGTGTGTTTTGTTGCATGATGTTGGTATGACAAATTAAGTAGTTATTAGAAGGTGAAAGTGTGTTATTCTTATTGTAAAAACTCTTTGGAGGTAAACCTTCTTGAAGAAACTAGCCTCTTAGGTTAAAAACATTGTTCTACACTAGATACTAACTTAAAAACTACACCAAAACTCTCTTCACCTTCTGCTAGATACCATTATTTTTAGAAAGTTCATAGGTAAGCTGTTATATCTTGTTCATATACAGCCTACTATCTTATTTTCTGGCTGCAGGCTCAATCATCTATCCCCTACTAATTCTCATCTTCCATTGTCAAAGGTACTAGAAGGTCAACTAGTGTTTTTTGTCTTTTTTCTTGGTACATCGTTAATATCATGCAAAAAGTATGAAACAACCAACCATGTATTGCGCATTCTCCTAGGGTAAATACCGTTTTCTTGCCAAAGCCACATGTGAAGCATAAATGCTCTTATTTTTGTGGAAGAACTTCCATGTTCCTCGTTCATCTCTAGTCATCATTTACTATACGACAACAATTCTTCAATGCACATATTGAAGGCAATCCGATTTTTCACGAGCATGCAACACTGAGATGAATTTCCACGTGGTTTGTGACCAAATACAACAAGACATTATACATCTTCTACTATGCTCTTCTACTTTTACTATGCTCTTCATCCATTTCATTTTTTTCTTCATCTTTTCCTCAAAACTACAAATACTAGACATGCATTGTAGTTTGATGGAGAATTTAAAACCACTTTGTTCTCTCATTTATGTTTTTCTATTTTGTTGCAATTTTTTTTTAAAGTCGTTATCTAGATCAATACCAACTAATATAAGGGTCTAATCACAATATCTATTTGCGGAATCTATTTAAATCGAAACCAAAGTTGTATACAAATTAGTTTATTAAAATTGACATTGAAAAAATGAATCTGAGACTAAGACTCTTGAAGAAAACACTTCAAATTAGTTAGCAATTAATATTTCTCTCATTTATTTTTTTCTATTTTCTACAAAATTAATTGTTAGCAGTTAGTATTAGTTTAATTTTGTCTATGCAATTAGTTTAGATTAGTTCAATTTGTTGTTCACATCTTCGTCGTTCCCTGCATATGAAAGGGATTACCTTGTATTTCATTTTTCTGATTCAATAACAAGAGTGCAGAGAATTTTAATCCACTTTCCCTGTGAATGTTCATCTTTCCACAAAATTGATAAGTCAAAAGTTTATAATTAACCATTTAACAATAACAATTATTAATATTGACTCAGATTCTTTTTTTGAAAAGGATAAAAAAAAATATTAATTAATAAACCAAACAAAACCTCTCTAATACAAGCTCTACTAGAGAAGCTTAATCATACAAGAAGTTCATGTTACAATACAAAGCTATACAAAGGAGCCAAAAGACAAAAAAAATAAAATAAGAATCTGCCTTTAAAGTTTAAACACAACAAATGATTTAGCCTCCACAAAAGGTAATCAAACTCAAACAAAAGATAATAAGATTTCAACCACTAAAATATCTAGATTTTAACCTTTTCAATTAAAGATTAAAGAGCTCTTTTAACAGTGAAAATTCTCCAATTTCTCTCATTCTAGATAATTTTATTCAACCTTTAAAAAAAATTATAAATTTCAAAAATCGCCAATCACTCTTTAGTTCTCAGAATGAAAATGCAATTGATAAAGGCCAAAATAGAACAAGCCAACAACATTCTTTGAGAATGACATGGGACACATCATTTCCCACTAGAGAAAACCTTCTCAAATGTTCATCTTTCTACAAAATTGATAAATTAAAATGTTCATAATTAATTCCTCAACATTCATAGTATGTCTCAAATAATTTTAGAGAAATCATGTTTTGACATTAATCTAGAAAAAAAATATATTATATGATTTTTGAGTTTTAGATTGTTTTTCATCTTTCCTTGAGTGATTGTTCTATCTCGTCAAAATCGTTGTCCACACTTAATAGTAGCTGTGACGCTGTGTCAAAAATTGTGTGTTCTAACAATACAATTGCTAATTTTGTTCTTCCTTTTTTTCTTTATTTATTTTTATTCATCCTTGAAAAAGGTTTGATATTATTCCTTAATATCAAAACTCGTCAATCAAGATTTGGCTCTTAAAGGGAGAATGCAATTTATAAAGTCAGAACAACATTATTTGAGAATGACATGACGGCACACATGTCAGTTCCCACTTCAGAAAACCTTCCTCTCACACATATATATTGATGAACATTATAAGAAAAGTAATTAAAATGATCGTAACAAAATATACTATGTTTGTCGTCTTCGTCCGATAATATTTTGATTTCACGTACTGTTGATGATTTTGTTCGATTATGATTGACAAATTAGCTTTAATCTATTACTACCAATAATTTTGACATCATCAACATTACAAAATTGGAAGCATGAATATTTCATACACTTTAATTTCCTCGATATTTTAAACCTTGTCACATTTGTATGCATTTTTCCGCTATATGTGATTAATCCATGTGTTGTGAGTTTGTTGCAAATTCATCCTCTTTAATTATGGAAATAATACATTCTTTTAAAATTCATCTTTTTTTTTTAATGTATTCTACCATTTTAAAAGAATGTATATAGTTATTTTAGAAATAAAAAAAAAGTATTGTTTGTCTAAAAAAAAAATCATAAAGTTATTGCTTGTCTAAAAAAAATATATCATAAGTATGAAAGGGCCCTATCACCTAACTAATACATCATGATCGTCATCATTCATCACCTATATTCAAACATGGAATGTTTTTAAAATAAAGGACTTAGACATAAAATTTGAACACAAAAATAAATAGGAAACCCTAAAGAGCTCAGCTTTTCTCTTGATGATTATGGGAAGTTGCATGTTAGCATGCTGCCAATGAATGAATGGATTAAAATAACGTAATGTCCAGCTATTTTTAAATTCTATGTTTTTTTTTTGTCAATTGGAGAATCCCATCAATGTCTACCAATGTGTAATTTGCCTTTTCTCTTTTGCTTTTGGAGGCACACAACACTACTAGGTATGATAATGTTCTTTGTTCACTTTTGGCAACAATTGTGGAATTTGCTTGCATTCATAATTGTCACTAATTGTGCTTGTGTTATGTGTTCGAATCCCATGTATTATAATCACTTACACTGATGGGACCTAATCTCACAATAATGTGGTATTCAAATATTTTGATTCTAAAGTTTCCAATCAAAAAAATTGTCGAATAATTGCTTCTCATGAGATGAAATTTGAACTTCTCATTCCTTCCGTTCTCTTCCCCTAGTATGCATCAACTCTATTTCTAAAAATAATGAACAAGTTTTATTACTATAATAATTTTAAAAATCTAATTATTGCATGTTTTTATTTATATGCTTAATACAATGTATACTCCTCTATTTCTTTTGAGAGATTGAGATATTCACTTCTCTCAATCTATCTCTATTACTCTACTTTAATTATAATCTCGTACGTAATGCTGTACATGTAAGACATGAACTCTGCAATAACATTACCATGCAGTTATACGTGGTGATTAATCTTGCCTATTGATTTAGGACCAAACAGTTCATAGTATACAATCAATAAATTAAAATGATATTGACTATTGATTTAAAATCGTGTGGTCGAAATCTAAACTTGAATGATCCATTGCAACAAGAAATTCAAATCCTCGAATAGTAGTACATAATCCACAAATCATGGTCAATAAACAAAGATGAGGTTGATTGGGGGACCATACCAATTATGACATGAAAATCAGCATGTGAAGGACTCATGCTTAGTCAATTTCACTTTCCACCTCCTTTATTCTCTCTTTTATTTTCCATAGAAATATACTATATTCGTCCTAAATCATAAGTTTTTTTACTATCCCACATAAATTAATAAAAATAATTAATTTTATATAAAAAAGAAAAAGAAATCATGAGCTATTTTATAAATGTAACATTCATTAATGGTATAAGAAAAATAAATCATAGAATTGAAAAAAGAAGAAATAATAGAAATATAAACATTATTGTTTTAGTGGTGAAGCAAATTTTCTTTCCATAAAATCATGGCAAGCATATTTATTTTTTACACGATGAGGGTTGTCAGTTTTCTCCCTCTTGGTAGATTGATTTTGCCATGCCCTTAAGTGCTGCAAGAGATTGTCAAGAATCAAGGATGGATCTAATATTTTTCATACTGTCCTAAAACGGTGTGGTTTGAAATTCTGATTGTTCCATCCTACCAAACATTAATGTAGTTTTTAATCTATGAGCTAAACCTTACTATAGCTATAGTGTATAGTTTAGAGTTTTAAAAACACCTTGACCCTTCTCTCAAAAAAAATAAAAAATAAACACCTTGATCCAAAAAAGTTAGAGTTTTATAAACACTAATGATTTGTTAATTGTTAGGAAGAACATTTAAATGAAAGGTAAAATGAATGCTATTAATTTGTTGTAATTTCATATTTATCAATCGATTATTGTTATATTACCACTTTCCCTGTGCATGGTAAGTTAGTTATGTCCAGCTGTAGTCATATTTCGTGTGATCATAACTAAGAACTTTTAGGGTGTTTAGATGGAGGTGAGGGAGAGTTAATTTTCATTTTTAAATTACGGATATTATGAAATGTTTTTTTAAAAAGTTAACATATTAAATAATAAACGATCATATAATACTTCAATCACATTTGATTTATTTTAGAAAAACATGTTATATAGTTCGTAATTTAAAAAGGAAAAGTAAACTCATATCTCCCTTCCCCTCCTAAACCCTCAATACAAACACACCTTTAATAGTTTTTCTCTCCTAACCCTTATTGTAGATCAACATTTTTTTAATAACTAAAGTTTAAAAGTTTGATCGAAAGATAACGAAATTCTTGTCAATAAATATTTAATTACATAACCAATGCAAAGATTTGCTAATTAACACTCTTAACCACATATAAAAGCTGTTGACACAAAACTACACCAATTTTACCTTAAAGCATATAACCCCTCCCCAAAATATCAACACCCAAAACAAATATACCATCACACACTAACGCATTGCTACGAATGAATGAGTATTTTCTATATATAAAAAAAATAAATGTTAATTTTTGTCATCAAGAACACATGTTAAGAAACTCATTATAAAAATATACATATAAAAAGTTGTATAATCAATTTCCTAAAAATTAAATTATTATGTTTTTAAATACAAAGTTATTCAATTTAATTTTTTTAACATATATATTTAGGACACAAATTAACGTGACTCATAAAATAAAATAAAAAGAAATGAATGCCAATTGAACTGGTTAGTGATTAAGGTTCCTTCAACAGTTGGAATCGATGCTACATTCATGTTCTATGGTCCATACAAATGACACTTGTGTGAAATCTGGAAGAATATGTACTATGGGACACGTATCCACCCGCATTTTCATCTCAACCGATACTGCAAGCCACATGGCTAGGTAATTCCAAGCTCCTTTAAGAAAAGACTCCCCACTCTCTTTCCACCATAAATCATGGAAGGTTGCTCCTGTTTTCCTATAAAAATAATTAAATATGATATTGGTTCTATAAATATAATAACTTTTTATTTTAATCTTTATAAAATTTTCTTTTAACTTTTAGTTTTCATTGCATTTGATTTGCTAAAAAATGAAGAATAGGACAGAACAACTTCAATTGTTTAATGTTTGATTTGTAAAACTGTTTCAAGCACAAGGAAAACTGGAGGCAAGAGACAAAATAAAAACTGATATTACACCAAACCACAACACAACTTTTTGTCTCACGTACAAGTTGTCTAAAATATCAAAATAACATTTCGTCCCCTAAGAACCGTATAAAACAAAAAAAATTATTCAATGTTATAAAAATTTGTCCTGTGTTGTTCTGCTTGGGTCGTGCTGTTTTGTCTTGTACTATCTGTTCAGTACTTACTGTTTTGCAAACCAATCGCACCATAAAATTTTCAATCACTACTTTTGATCCATATTTTTATTTAAATTTTTGTATTTTTTAATCAAATTGTGCAGAAATGTATAAAATATTGTAAAAATCACTCCAATTTTTTTAACAAAACATAAATTAAATATGAAGTTTTTACCGTGAACAATATCAAAATTCATATTTAATTTATGTTTTGGTAAAAAATTCTAATTTTTTTGGAGTGATCCTTATAATATTATGAATTTTTCTGAAAAATTCTATTCAAAAATATGAATTCTACATATGAGTTTACTTTAAAAGAGGGATCAAAAGTGAAGATGAAAAGTTTTTTAAGGACTAAAAGTTAAAGAATTTTTTTAGAGGGACTAAAACAAAAAGTTGACATATTTATAGGGACTAAACATATATTTAACCCTAAATTTTTTTTAATAAATGTCTGTAGGGGCACCCCTTTAAAAAATTTAAATTAAAAAATTATCAATTAAAAATGTTATTTTCACAAAAATTTATTATTTAATGTCTTTGAAGTGTGTTTTATAGACACACATTGACATTTTCTAAAAAAATTAAGCATAAATTTAATCTCTAAAATATGAACATATTCATAATTTATTCAAAAAATATATAAATATAATAGACAATTTTTAAAGTATATAAAATTTGTTAATTTTTTTAGGGATAAAATTTATTATTTAGGTCTTCAATATCAAGATATATGGACTAACATGACATTTTCATATAATTTAAAGATTAAATTGATAAATTTCATATATGCTAGAAATTATAAATTTTATTTATTTTAAAGATTAACTTGGGATAATATAGATATTTTAAGGACAAAATTAATTGTTTATCAAAGAAAAAAAGACTATAAAGGGTTGTTTTAGTCTTTCAATGTGTTAAACAACAATATAACTATAGATTTTGAATCCTCCAGAATAAAAAAAAATAAAAACATTGGATGTATCTTTGCTAAAACAATTTAGCTTTTGAATAAATTTTTCATTAGCGAGTTTGTCATTGAGTTTTGTCTTTTCATAATTTAAGAAGTAATTGAGTATCGAACTAAATATAAAAAAACATTGGAAGCCGAACAACTTTTTTTTTTTATTTTTAATTTTTGATGCAAAGAGCATCAAATTAATATATAAACCAAAAAAGAGTACAAAAAAGAAAAGGGGGACTATACCAAAACCTTTTCAAAAGGTATTAAATCTAAAATTGGGCATTCCCAACCTATTCCTAGTGTACTCTCCCCTAATGAAATCAGGGATAATATCAGACCAAAATAACTCAAAAGATGACCAAGAAAGACCAAGGTTTGCAAGGCTATCAGCACAAGCATTACCTTCTCTATAAATGTGAGACACAACAAACCTCATATCTCTAAGTCTAACTGTACAATTATACCATCTATTCCGTAAGCTCCAAGGTATCACAGAAATAGATTTGAAAGCCAAGATAACTAACTATGAGTCAGATTCAAGCCAAACATTTTGGTAGCCTTTAAGATGAGCAATTTCAATTGCAGTCATGGCAGCCACCAACTCAGCATACAACGCATTTTTAGGACCTAAAAATTGAGAGAAACATCCAATGCAGATGCCTTCGACGTTTCTAAAGATTCCACCTGCAGAAGTCGAACAACTATTTTGATGCACCTTAAAATCTTACATTATTTAAGAATCAGTATTAAAGTTAGTTTATATATAACATTCATATCCCTCAACTTAACATGATGTTTTTTTTTTTTATAATAATAAGACATTGATTTAACAATCCAAAACAAACAAAATATTAGCAACTTCATTAGGGAACGAGCCTACAAAATTTTCATTAACATTTATAAGGATGACTTTTTAATATACCTTAAAATCTCACATTATTTAAAAATCAAGATCAATTATAATTTATATACAATAGATACTCGTCATCTCAATGACATAACTTACTTAGATATAAACATAAAAGTTATAATGTTAAATATACAATGAGATATCTTTTGCAATTTCAATATATTTATGATTATTGTTATTTATAATAACACTGTTCATATATTTAAGAACAAGTTAAGGATTTATTGAAAATAATCAAATCAAAATTTTCATTAGAAAGAAAAAAGTTCTTCAAAAAGAAAAAGAAAGGAGAAAAAAACCCACCATTTTCACTTTTCAACCCAATACTACTTCTATTTAACACCCCCACAAACCAGAAGATCTCACATTTTCACTCTCACAAACCCTTCATTCTCTCTCTCACTCTCTTTCTCCAAAAATGGCATCAAAACTCTCACTCATTCTCTTTGTTCTAGCAATCTGGACCCTTGATTCATCTCAAGGAGCATCAACCCATCAAGCTCCAGCACCATCAGTTGACTGCACAAACCTTGTCTTAACAATGGCTGATTGTTTGTCCTTTGTAACAAACGGTAGCACAACAACAAAACCAGAAGGAACTTGCTGTTCTGGTTTGAAATCTGTGCTCAAAACTGCTCCTTCTTGTCTCTGTGAGGCTTTCAAGAGTAGTGCTCAGTTTGGTGTTGTCTTGAATGTTACCAAAGCTACTTCTCTTCCTGCTGCATGCAAAGTCTCTGCTCCTTCTGCTACTAAATGTGGATGTGAGTTTTTTCTTCCTTGTTTATCTCATTTGGGTTTTCTTAAATTTTCAATTTTCTTATGAAGTTTCTATTTTTGGATAGTTCTGTTGAAAAAAGTCTTGATTTTTATTGATATATGAGATGCGATTTCTTACTTGTTTCCCTTATTTGGGTTTTCATAAATTTTCAATTTTTATGTTTTTGTTATAAAGTTTGTGTTGAAGAATGTTTTGATTTTTCTTGATATATGTGTTTTATTCCTTGTACCCCCATTTGGGTTTTTATGAAATTTTCAATTTTTATTTATTTGTTGGTGCATTTGTTTTATAAAGTATGTGTTTTTGGATAGTTATGTTTAAGAAAGTTCTCATTTTTCATTTTTGGGTGTGATTTTTGGAAAGAAATTTGTTATTTTGATTTATCATTTATGTATGAGATGGATGATGATATTTCATGATGTCATTGACAGTTTTATTACTACATAAATATCCAAAATCAATGACACTAGATTCTACATTGTGTGTAACAATCTATTAATTTTGCTTGTGTCTTCCTTTCTTTTACTACTATATGTACTAGGCTACTAAATGAATATCATAGTCCTATACGAGATAGCTTGCATTTTTGCTTATGAAATATCTTTATTTCTGCCCCCACATTTTTAGAAGTTGAATTTGAAATAATCCATGTTTGGATACACTCAAGTTTGTGTATGTTTGGTTCCACTTTTAAAAGGATATGAATTGAATGGAGAAGTGTAAAATTGATTTTGCTAAGTTTGGTTGTGTTCGACTAAAATTGATTTTGCCTCAGAATTGATTATATTTGAAGCTAATATTTGTAGCTTTTGATTATAGAATTAATTTTTTTACGGACAAATTTATAGATCAATTCACTTTTACATGAATGTATCTAAACACAAATCAGTTACCTTTAACTCACTTTTAGTCAGAGTGAATCAATTTTACATAACCAATTCACTCAAAATTAACTATGGTCAATGCTAAACAAGACATACACAAAACATACACGTAAAAGTGAGTTTAACAATAAATTTGAGTTTAAACATAAATACATATATGCTTAAAGTTAATATTGAATCAATTTTAAAGGTAAAATTAATTGCATTCGACATCATCCAAACATGTATGTCAAAAATCAAATTTATGTGTTTGAAAACACTCTTGACTCTCCCTAACCCTAAACCAAACACACAAGGGAACAATTTAATTTTGGGATGGGTTTGCTTTGGATTTTTTTCCCCTTTCTTGATCATATTAGTCACTAACCATTGCTATGTTTTGCAGTGTCTGAAGTGACTGAAGCTCCCGCTTCTGCACCTGGTATGTTTCTCTCTTATTATTAGTTGTTACCTTTTTTACTCAAAGCCATTTACAGATCTTGACGTGTAATTTGTATGTTGATGTTAATGTTGATTTTTTGTTCTAAATCACAAGTGGAATCAATGCTTATAATACTTAATTAAATACCAAGTTTAGAACCATATATAAATTTGTGTTTATAATCAATGCTAATATCAATCAAGATTTTTAGTTGATGGTTTCTCACATATATCCATGTATATTTCACTACAATACAATCTTTAATTTTGAGATCAAGTTTTTCATGTTGTTCTTCAAAATGCAATTCTTAGAATTAGTCATCATTATATAAATTTTTCATTTTGAATTGACTTATTTAAGTTTATCTACGGACATAAACTCTCCCGAGACTTTTGGAAATGTTTATGGAAACAATTGTCCATAGGTTGTTTTTAGCTTATTTTCATAAGCTCTTCATGAAAGCTTACTAATACTGTTATTGGCTATTTTATTTTTAGTTATAAAAATAGTTTACACATAAACACTTAATTCAGCTGTTTATCCAAACATGGCTTAACAAGTGTTCCTAATTGAGTTATTACTTTTTTGTAGCTGGAGGTCTCTCTCCACAATCATCTGCATCTTCTCCAACATCTTCTGATGCAGCTTCAGGTTTGAATAGTCCTGTAAGTGAACTATCTCCAGTTCCAGCACCATCTCCAGGGAACTCAGCTTCAGGACTATTCCCAATTTCAATGGGATCCTTACTTGTTTGCCTATTGGTGGCTACAATGTCACTTTTTTAGATTGATTTTCATCATTTCATTTTGAGATCAGAGGATGACATGAGGGTTATTTTGATGCTTCTTTGAGTTTTACCATTAGATTACTACTTCTCATTATGTGTGTGACTTATTAGTAGATACAATTCATTCTAGGAGTGACTCAAACTTATGTTAAGCTTGTACCCTCTTTATTATATATATTATATATAAGTCTATTTATACTTATTTATTGATATAATAACAATTTGGATTTCTAAATTGTGACTCATAGTGTTAATAACTCTAAATAATTCGAAGTATCAATTTGCCTCATGATGGTCACTTAAGAGATTGATCTTAGAACCAACCTTTAGGGATAATACTAAAATGACTATTATTACTACTTAAATAATAATAATAACTCAAAATAACAAATAACTCAAATTAACCAAGGGGATCCGAATTATAAATTATGGCTTTTTCTTTTAAGAAATAATTGTGCCAAAGTAACAACTAGGACTAGTATGAAATTTTAGGTAAGCACTACCAATTAGTGCTAGAGTTTTATGGCAACATGGTTTTCATAGTCATAACAATTACCTCTCTTGACCAAGTTATTTGCTAGAGATTGATACACATGTGATGTGCTAATTGTTTTTATAGTCATCACTCACCACAACCACATTGATTCGTGATATTACTCAAATGATATGATGGACCCTTAGTAAGATACCCCTATGCCATAATAGTTATAATACCAAATTTCTTTAAGAAAAAATATATATAATAATGTCTAAAAAGTAAAAACTTGAGCTGTTTTTGGTGCGGTGGACGTGATTTCTTAAAAGCTTTTTACAAATCATAAATCATAATCTAGTACCTTTTATGGTCAAATTATGACACTTCACAAACACAATGAATCGTTCAATTAATTTGTCGTGCTTTGGCCTTTTATATAAGCAAAAGGTCGTTGCAGCATTCATCATATGCTTTCCACCTTCCACTTTCGGCCCGTGCTTAATGAAAGAGAGCCACTGCAAAAAAACAAAATAATGTTTTAATAAAAGAAAATTTAGATCCACTCGTGAACAATGAATTGATTTAAGTGAATTGATTTAAGTGATAAAATACTTCGATCCTTATATAATGGTCAAATGGATAATTTGTTTTATCAATAACACAGTAACAATTCTTTAAAATAAACATTAAAAATAACATGATAACAATTCTTTTAAAATGAATTCAAAAATTAAGTATCACCTTTTATCTTTCTTTTTTTTGAGAGAATTACCTTTTATCTGATATTGTTGTCATATAAATTTGATCTTAATGATATCGTTTATTTCAAAAATTTAAGTTTAATAAGATACAACACAAATATTAAAATTGACATTTAGATAATTGAAATAATATTGAATCAGGCTATCTCGACAACCGGAGTTGTAGTAACACGGCATAGGACAATGGTGGTTCATCGACATGATGGTGTGCATGTAAGTACCTCAATGATCAAGTTAATTTATGATAATATGAGAAGTTTTTTCTGATTAGAGAATGTGTACTTTTAATACGTAGAAGCGTCCTTTTAGATTTTTATATAACAATTTTTAGAGTTAGATAAGGAAATATATTTAGTTTGTTGAGTTGAATCTAACGTTTTTTTTTTCTTTTTCAGATTAACATTTGGTTTTCATCATGTGGTGTCGATCAGATCATTAGATTTGCTATGACCCTAAAAACATTATACCTTACACGTAAGTGAAGTCTTTCCACTAATATGAGATAGTGTAAATGTTGGTGGCATCATTGGTTAGGCAATTGTAGCAACTATGTCATAGACTCATAGTGCTATGGTCCACCGCAATTACCTCACAAACTAATTTGGAACTTGACATTGAACTATTAATTAAAGACGTGTATTGTTTGGTAAATCCAATTTTGTAGCCAATTTACTCAACTTTGAATATTGACATTACGTCTATTTGTTTGCCACTTCCATTTTTCAACCTAATTAATACACTTTACTTGGTCTACCTTCGATCAATATATAGCATCTTCATTTTCTGTTGTAAAGGTAAGTTACAATATAGATTCTGTCCAAATATCATTTGGAACCTTTAATTTTGTAAGAAAAAACCAAATATGCTATATAATATAGAACTAAAACCTATGTGAACTCATCTACCAAAAGAAAGAAAAACCTATGTGAACTCTGAGCTTTGCCCTCTTTTTTCACTCAAAAAATAAAAAATAAAAAAAATGTGAACTTGGTTCGACAAGAGATTGAAGCAAAGATATTTCTATTTAAATAGTTTTACTCAAAGCTAAGTTTGTAAAATTCGTGTAAATTTTTTTAACCTTGTCTTGAACTTATTATTTATCGTTTTGGTCAATTTGAGGTATAGCGACATACAAATCTATTTTGATTTAGAATAATCAAATACTTTGTTCTTACTAAAATTACTTCTGAATGATAGAAATAAAATACTACCTCCGTCCCTAATTATAAGACCCTTTAAAAAAAAAAAAAATTGTCTCTTTATATAAGACCTCTTTGTTATTTTCAAGTACATTAATTAATTCTTTACCAATATACCCCTATTCATTTTATATCTTTTTCTTCAATCAACATTAAATATTACAATGAAAACATATACTAACTCTTTCTCTTAAAGGACAATTTTGTAAAAACAATAGTACAAACAAATTTATTACCGCTTTTAATTTTATTAATTCCCGTTATTTTTTTAAAAGGGTCCTATAATTAAGGACAAAGGTAGTAATAAATTTTAAAAGTCGATGTGGTGAACTCAAACATGCCATGCAGTTGCTATCACGAAATATGTAAAACACTAAATGAGTGAACACCTTTAAACCGGATTTTTAACCTCGCTCATCATATTATGGGATTATATAACTCTTCTCCTAAACTCAACTCCAATTGATTATTGGAATCTCTAATTTAATCATCATGTTGTTGCATCCTAGATATGCATATGAATTCCAAATTTTCAAATGAGTAATTGTTTCTCGATTTCTCTTTACCGCCCTATATGGCTTAATTGCTATTTTCTAGCATATGCTTTATTTACATCCCGCTTTTTCATACAAATATTTTGAGCCTACAAATTGTTTACATGTTAATCAATTGTGAGTTTGAACTTTGTTTATGAATAGACCGTGATAAATTGAGTCATTATATTATGTTGAATGAGATATTTCTGCTCTTATCCATGCCTTATTAGACGGTTAACCTATCACTGAAAATCTAGAGGCGAAGAGTCTAATTTGTTCTTGTATAATCTCCTTCGGTCGATCTTTCTCATGTACACAATTTCTTGATTTTCTCTCCATATGTAATATTGATTATCATAGCGTGATAGATACATTGTATAACTATAGCGTAAATCATATGTACCAAAAACTTATTTAACCATGGAAAAAAAGCTATAGCGTAAATCATCTTTTTTTGGGGTTATATATATATATATATATATATATATATATATATATATATATATATATATATATATATATATATATATATATATGAAGTGTTTAGTGTTGCATATGCCAAAATAGATATAGGGTTTATATTTCATTGAAGAGTGGGATTATGAAGTGTGTTTATGGGTTTATATTTCATTGTGTGTTTATGTGCACGATGTAAAACATTAGCAAAAAGTAAAGAACTAATTATTGTATTAAATTTATTTAACATTTCTTTTTCAATTGATATATGAAGTGTGTTTATGTGTTTCAACTTTCAAATTTTATAGTCTAAAAGGAGTAAACTTGAAAATTTAATATTGATACATGAAGTGTGTTTATGTATTTCAAATTTTATAATCTAAAAGGGATAAACTTGGAAATTAAAAGAGCGGTACAAAGATTGAGGGTGAAAAGTGAAATTCACTTGATCAATTCCTTTGAATTAAAGAAGTCTCTCACAATTACACAAGAGGTTAGTATATATGTATTTTCTTTTAATTAATTCACATCTCATTTAAGGGAATTATTTGTTCTATTAATTGGAATTATTTTGGAACTGATTTTATTCCATGCAAAAAAAAGAAGGAAAATGCTAGTTATCGTGAAGCCTGGCTTCACGAAATCTTTACGAACAAGCATTTTCATCTTAATTAATCAAATAAAGAAAAGGACTTCCGTGTACTAGTAATATATTATTCTGCAAACTTCTCCATGTTGCATCTATGATTCAATCTCATTATCAAATCTCTCCATTTGCGTTTCTTTCTTCTATCAACTTGAAAACCCATTAAAGGTGGATGTAAAGGCGGTTCTTGACAGTGTCGGCCTCGACGACAGCATCATTGTCAATGGCATGTACCACACCTGATAGAATTCACAGTCGATTGAAGGCTTACTGCATGCTACACTTGAGTATATGTTAACAACATAGTTCACCATAGCTCTAGAAACTTTTTATAACATATTTGTCAAAGCTTTTCATTGCAACAAGGAAAACCTTGTGGCTAAGTTTCTCATTGTCGGCAAACGGTTACCATACTTGTTTTACTTTAATAAAATAAAAAAATGAGCATGCTAAAGTAAGATGCTGTATTTTAAAACCAGGTTCGTGATATATTCGTGAGGATATACCTAGCGATATATAAAAATAAAACAAGTATAAAAGAGTAATCCAATAGAAAGACAATGGCCAAATCAACAACTTCATTTCTTTTAGTTCTCCTTATTCTGGCATTTGCCAATGGCCACGGTATTGAGGTTGTAGGAATAGTTAACCAACAAAAGGGAAAGACGATAGTGTTTACAAATCACAATCAATACAACATTTCTTTTATGAATACATCCAAATCACAGTTTCTACGGTACAACAAACAGTTTTTGTGCAGATTTTGCACAAAAACTAGTGCTTTATCGTAGAGATTGCGATTTATATGTAATGGTTTGTGTTTTATAACCTTCATATGAAAGTAACCTCCTCTTCTTATGCAATGTTAGGTAGAGGATAGATATATAACCTCCTCCTCCTACTATGACATTGTTCCTAAAACCTGGTGCTTCTTGTTGTTACCACTGCGAAGTTTTGGTTGACGTTTTTCTTTCTTTCTTTTCTTTATTTGTTGTGAACAGGAAATGGAGGAAGAGAGTGTATGTGAAAATTTCAAACTCATAGTTGAAAGGCTTGACATGCATATTGTTATTTTGCCTTTATTTTTTTTTGTTTTCGTTTAGGGGGGATTAGAAATTTTTAAAAAGAAAAAGAAAGGTACAAGAAGATGGCAAAATACAAAATGGAATTTCAATTTCTTTATTTTTTTAAAGAGCATTTCATTAGTAATTTAGCACTGCTATAACTACAATTAAGCTACATGTCAAACTTGGTGTACAAAAACACCATAAAATGAAATCTCACTTACTTCAAGTGAAGTGATTGTAAAGAGGGTGCCAAGATATTAGGGTTCACTGTCAACAACACTTGGAATTGGTTCCGGTTGGACAGAATTTAGTACAAGTTTTGCCTTCACATTATTTTACTCCACCTCTTTGGAAGAGCTCAGCAGATTCCAACCATTTTTTTGAGTGTGACACATTATTATGTCTTTGGCAGCAACAAGAGGTTTATAGAATTGATCTTGATCATGTGGCTTCCGGAACACCAGTAGCTCATCTATTTTTCCTAAGCAGGGAGAGTCCTGCACCTTCCTTTTGTTCATCTCTTCCTTAACCACCTGAAATTTGGCATAGTAAAAAGTGAGGGAAATTGAGATCAACAGGCATACACAGGCAGACACTTTTCAATGTAAATCAATTTTACCGTGGAACCCAATATGAATTCATTATTTTGCCACTTCATATCATTCATTTTTAGATTTAGCTAAAATAGTAGATTGACATAATTATGAATTCTTATGCACGTGTAAAATTAGCATAAACTGACAATGCGTAAACTCATTTGAATTTTAATGCGTATAGAAGCATTCTACCGAAGGGAGTGATCGATCGTAACACGACTTACTCGTAAGATCCCTCATCCTACCGAAGGGCTAATTGTAATATACAAACACGCAAGCATAAAAACTATTATACATGAATAAAATAACCTCTAAATCACAGCAATAAACTATGTTTTTTATTTTGTTTGTTAAAAACTCAGTATCCGGCTCAAGGACATACTTATTCGAAGGGTCCAATCCCACTGTCTACTTGTGGGGGGGCATTTAAAGCCAGAGCTTCCTTTTGCTCCAAATAGACTAACCCACCGAAATTAGGGCTGGGGGGAATTGAACCTAAGACCTTGAGAGAAGCACACTTGAAGGTCCTAAGCCAAACACATTCTTAAACAATGTTAATTAGAAGATGATAAATAA
This sequence comes from Medicago lupulina, assembly GCA_958299785.1. NCBI lineage: Eukaryota > Viridiplantae > Streptophyta > Magnoliopsida > Fabales > Fabaceae > Medicago > Medicago lupulina. Next base: position 51,055,690 of record OY283145.1, on the reverse strand, counting down.
CTCAAACCTAAGTTCAGATATTACAGGGACAGGGTGAGACCCACTTGAAGCCATTACAGGTTACTACACCACACAGTTCAGACAGGGAAAGGCAGAAACAAAAAAAAAAGAGTGCATGATAATACCAGAAACAGAGGAAGTAAGGGCCATGTGAAAGAAAACAGGGGAAGGCAGGGAAAGGTCAAGAACGTGTCGCAGGTGGTGGCACACAGACGAGAACGGCAGCGCAAGGAGGAACGGTGTTACGAGGAATGGTATCGCACAGAGGAACTGCATTGCAGGGAAGGAGACAAGACAGTGAGACAAACTAAGGTTTTTTGTTAATTCCTTCTTTTAGCTTTTAGAGCCCGCATTTCAGCAAAGAAGTGTTTAAAACACGGTTTTTTTCACAATACCAGACCCACATTTCAGCAAGGCCTGTTATAAAACGGTTGGCCCAACGCACATAATCCTACGTTCCCACTTCAAAATCACGAGTTTGATCATGCCGCACACCTCCAGCAATCCTGGCCGTATCACAGCTCAGAACCATGGACGTGGATCGTAGAATCATACGATCCTATGTGGCAGCTCGCGAACTTGGCTACATTTCTCTCAAGTCTCAACTTCTTATGATGCTGCACCGAAACTGAACAGAGACACCTCTTCAGAAAACAAAAAGAAGAAGGATACATGACCAAGTGAGTGAGAAATAGACAAGTGATCTGCTAACAAAATTTACTCCACTGCACATGCTCATTATCTGTATATTTATTGCAACAGATTGCAGATATTTTCCTCAATCTTATAATATCGGTCTTATTTCCAATACAACTCTTAATAATTACAATTTATCATTGTGATTTGCTTCCATAAGATTGACAAAGATCATGAACAGAGTTTTCACTTTCTATAAAATGATACCAAGAAAAAAACAAGCAAAGTTGGAACAGTGAAATGACAAAACTGGCTTAATCACTATAATAGCATATCCTAGGTTACAAACAAACTCTGATTCTGCTTTTAACAGTCACATATGGAAAGCTCTGAATCTGATTAAAGGTTAATCTCCCTCATAGAAAATCTCAAACTAAACCACACCATTTAGAACATTCAAAATATCCCACTCAATTCACGCCCAATGCACAAATCAACAAATGTTCTTCCGAAACTATGTTTACCATTTCAGAAAAGGCATGCGCCTAGTTCCTCTTACCGGCTACCACTAAACATCTAGGGGCCAAATGGCGCAATTGTTAACAATATGCAACATAAACAAATATGCCAACAAAGTGAGAATCCATATATCAGTCTCATTATCCTTTTTTTTGACAGATGTAATTTTTTAAAAATAAAAATCCTTAATACAATTGGTATTCTCGTCACAAATTTAGGCTAATCATATATACATCCACCTGTACCAAGTTATGGACTTCCCATCTCGCTAATTCTACGGAAAAAGTTGAAAAGGAGTGAAAATGAAAGACTCCGATAATTTAAGATAATAAACTCACATTCAGCGGATTTCCTGATTATTTTTATGTTATCCAGAACATATTTTGAATCCGGCTCGAGGATCGCTTTGGTTAGAACCTAGGTAGTCGCTCCCAGACTATGAAGCCCGGATACTTGACACGATACTGATACGGAAATTTTTTCAAAATTCCCGATATGATACGGTGTCGGTACGTTAATAAAAAATTAAATTTAAAGTTAAATATATAAATTCACAATATGAAAAATTGAAAATATAACTAAAATTGATAAGGATAATAAATTAACATTCACATTACTCAAAATGAGCAACAAAGTGACAATTGGAGCAACAAAAAGCACAATATTTTAGGTTTGTTTATGAACTGAAGCTTTGATGAGCTGCTACTGATTGTAGCTTTTGACAGTGATTGGTAAAACGTGATGCAACAACTAACCGCTAATTGAAACATAAGATAGAATCATCAGATGAACCAGTCATTATCTTTTGTTAATCTCAAAACAAACAATTGTTTCCCAAAACAGAAGCCAATCATTAAAACAAACAATCTTATTAAGAGACTAATTTTTTTTTTCATGAAACAGAAGAAGAGATTAAAGAGAGAAGAAGATATTAAAGGGAGAAGAACAGAGCATTAGAGAGAAGAATAGAAGAAATAGCAAAATTGTAAGAAAGAAGATGTGGACAAAAAAAAAAGAGCAAAAATCCTCAATCAGTATCGCGACCACGTATTGGATCATCCAGCAGTATCAGAGTACCAAGTAAGCCGTAACGCAAACGTATCGGTCAGTTTTTTTTCTAAATATTAATTGCTCGATACTTCCTCGATACGTATCGGGACGTTTCGGACGCGTATCAATGTCGGATACGCATCGGACACCGATTCTTCGCCATTTTTGGAGTATCGGGGCTTCTCAGCTCCCGGCCAATCCCAGGGGAGCGGCACATGACAGTGAAAAACCGCAACGGGAATGCGAATCCCAGACCACTTCTGGTTCACGGCTGCTCCATGTGGGAGAGCGAGTTCCCGGTTCGTGTGCTCCGGTTCACAGGTTCTCGTTCCAGGAAAATCATGATTCTGCCCCAACCCTTTTCTCTGTTCTCCTTTGCATTCTTTCTCTGTATACGCCGTTTTCAACCCTAAACCCTTTCATTCATTACATGTTCTCTGGTTTTTTTATCATATGGTTTTCTTGGAATCAGCTACTACTTGAATAGACATTAAAAGACACATTGAATCTCTAACTAATAATTGCTTAATCATGTGTATTTTTTGTACTCTTCTGTTTTTTATACAATCTCTCCTCTGTTCTTATACAGTCTATCCTTCGTGATCCCACTACTCGGGATCCCGCTACCCCACTTTTGGGGTCGGCCGCTCCGCACCACTATCTGGGATTTGACTACCTAGGTTAGAACAAGCTCTACTGCCCGAGTGCCCATTCAATTAATCATTATTATTCCAGTTAAATGAATAATCTTAATAACTAGTACACATAAGGTAGCTTGACTGTTGGCTAAGCAAGAGATACAAGGCAAGACCTACAAACTAACATTAACCACTAACTCATTAACATTTGTCTATTACTATAAAACACAACGGCATACAATTCCCCTACCCTTAAACCTAAGTGCTAAGTTATTCTTACAATTCATGTACATGTTTGGTTTCTCTTTTGAAGGAATCAAAATTGATTATAGTGGTGTAATATTGATTTTGACATGTTTGGATGTTCCCGTAGAGAATACATTTTGCCTCTAGAATTGATTCTAACTTGAGCGACAATTTGGAGCTTTTGCCTCTACAATTGTGATTTTTACCCTCAAATTTATCGTTCCACTCTACATTATTGTATCGAAACATAAATCAGTAAACATTCAACTCACTATACAGAATCATTTCATTCAAAATCAATATTTGTTACCACAAAACCAAAAACACAGACATGACGATAATCATCGTTCACATGCTAACAAACAAAGGAAAAATGGATCCGAGAAACAAACCTGAACCAAGTTCAAATCAATCTTAGGTGGCCCAACTTGTGCAACAGCCAAAGAACCAAAAAAGTTCCCCAACAAAGCAGCATCATACACACCCAAACCCTTTACAATCCCAGCAGCAAACCCACCAAGAAAACAATCCCCCGCCCCAGTTGGATCAACCTGACAAGCTTCAAAAGGATCAACCTTCAAACACCCATCTCTCCAAAAAACCTCACACCCATCTTTCCCATGCGTGACCACCACGCAACACCATTTCCTCACTTCCTCCAAATCAATAAACTCAGCCTCATCTTCAGAAGCTTTCAAAAACGCAACCTTTGGTAAAAGATGAAAAAACCCACTCTCCTTTAACCCCACATGCCTTACACACCCATCTTCATCTTCAAATCTTCGAATCAAACCCTGAACATCGACGAAAACATAATCACAAATCTCAAGCATTTTTTCCAATGTCTCCGGGAGAATCTCTCCCGCAACACCAACAGCCATTCCGAATAAAAACCTCGCCCCGGCCGGGATATCAGACGTGGTTATTGGATCACATGATCTGACCCGTCTGAGAATCCGGTCGGGGTGATTTGATCCGAAATGGGCATGGAAGAGGGTGGTTTGAGAAGTGGGGACCACAAGAGGAAGGTGGGGTGTTTTGTGGGAGAAATCTGGGCCGACTTTGGAGATGAGATGGAAAGGGAGAGAGAGGGAGTCGAGAACGGTGGAAATGAAGGAGGCGGCGCCGCCGAGGGATTGGGCGATTATGTGGTTGTTGTGGAGGAGGATGTCGTGGGTGTAGTTTCCGACAATGAGACCACGGTGGTGGGAAATGGGTTTGGAATCTGTGACCATGATGATGATGATGACGACGGTGTTTTATGGGTCATGGAATGTTTTGTTTTATGATGTTGAGAGAATCCATGTAAGAAGAAGAAAAGTTGATGAAGATTTGTATGATGATGATGGTGATGGTTTAGAAGGGAATATGGACGCGCGCCAGAATTAGATTTAGGTGTCAATTTGGAATGGCTGCTTAAAAGACACCAAGCAAGGAGGCACCAAAGTTAAAATATGCCTAGAGCAGGTTATTTATTTGAATGAACCAAAAATGACGACATTTCAATATAGAGCAAAATGAATTGATTCAAATAAACTCTTCAATCACAAAGTAATCATTTGATTATTAATGAAGATCGTTTGGTATGAAGTTGACTCAGTTATAAAATTGTATTCTTGTTCAATATTTATTTGGTTAATGATTTTCTTTCTATAAATACATATATTAAGTTTGTTGATCTTTAAGATCTATTTTGACTTTGGTAAAAATCTTACATAGTCAAACACATTTTTTTAATCCAATAAAAAAAGTAACCTCGTGATTAATGTTTCAAAAATAGAAATGTTGATCAAATTGGTGACATTTTTAAATTATAGTTTAATCGACTAAAACAAAGTTGTATCAGATGACTAATAAACAAATAAAAGGTATTAAAAATTATATTTTTTTGAAAAGATTGTTTAGATCGAACCAATTATGGTTCAATTTCATTCAACCAGATTAGATATGATTTTATATAACTAAGAAATAAATAATGGTTAAACCAATCGATAAACTGACCAATTTTCCGTTCAACCGATTGGCCGATCCAATTCTACCAGTGTTACTCTTAATAGCAGCTAACAAGTTCCCAAATTGATGGTGTGAACGTTCAAAGGCTCTTCAACAAGCTGAGTGATATGAAGAGAGTCCAAAGCACAAATAACATGCGGAAAACCCAACCTTTCGAAGGATGATAGCATAGACCAACCTCTCCATACTAGATGACTAAGACAAGTATGTCAGAGATGAAGGTGAGTGATCGAATGTGCAAAGAAGGGGTGAATGGGAAAAACTTCAAAATGGCTTACTAGAAAATCACTCCGTGCTAATATCATATACCTCAAAATGCCAAAAAAAAACCTTCAACAGAAACATGGTTAGATTCACATGATTGTGAAATTTAAACTAAATTTTGTTGTCTTTGGGAACACAACACATTTGATAATATAATATTTAATGTTTAGTAAGAATGGTGGCAAGTCCAACTTAAGGATAAGGTTACTAAAGCTCTCGTCTTAAGTTTAACAACATAAAATTTATTTTTCATTTAATTTTATAAGCAAAAAAGTCTTAGGTCTCGCTTACTTTTAAAAATTATTGGGCCGATTTTGGTAGTGCACAATCAAAATAAGAAATAGAAAGTTTTTTTTATCGTTAACAACTTTAAGGTGATCTGAACTAGTGTATTAATTGAGATACTTTTTGAATCAATTGTTGTAATATGGTTGGAAAATCACGAGTCAAAGAAGCCATATTGAGGAAGAATAACTTCAGTTTGGACAACATTGACAATTGGTTGTGTTGGCTTGCGCATATTTTTCTCTAGCGTATAACATTGCATGACATTCTGTCCTATTATTGTTGCTATATCTACATCTTATATATATAGGCATTTTAGTACGGTTGTTCAATGACTCTTAGAAGCATTACTTTTGTCACCGGAGTTGTGACAATTGGCATAATTAGCAGTCACAAAAGCAGATAATTAGGAATGATCTTCACGTTGGTAAAAAATTTCAGTCAACTAATTTGTTATGATCATCAATGAAATGGCCAATCAGGGCAAGTTTATATGCAATTGAGAGGATAACTTGAATATATGTAGTGAGTAATGAAGAACATTTGGATGCACAACATAACCTTTTAAAGACATGATTTTGGAGTAAAAACGGTTGGAAAATGCACATTGTAGCTAGTGCAAGCCATGCATCACAGGATGTGTCTGCAACAGCCATGCCAACGCAAGCTTCAACATCACATGTAAGATAATATACTCCACCACAACCATCTATTAAGATAAGTCAGACCGATCAATATTAGACATAATGAGTCTACAATCTAATTTACATAGATCTAGATCGTACCAATTTTTTTTAAATAGACAAGTCTAATTTTTTTTAGAAATCTATTTACCCAAAAAGGCCAACTTCAAGTCACAAAAGAAAAAACATCATAGGCCTACTATTTCAACCTAGTTAAGTAGATATGGATAATTTTTTTATCAACTATTATATCTTTTGGTTCTATAGAGTCAGCCACAAAGCAAAACTCACACACATTAAATGCTCATAAGTGAGAAATTATGGATTCACCATATACCCCCAACATAACATATGTCTTTGCGATCTTGTACTATATGAACTATATATATAAATTGTTTTTTGCGTTCAAATATTTTCATTAATTTAAGCATATTAGCTTGCATGAAGTTTATATATATATATATATATATATTTAAACGTATTACTATAAAATATAATTGAAATAAATTGTCATATAAAGTCATACTTTATAATTATTAATTTGTTAAATCTCAATTTATAATTTAATCTCATTGAACTTCCCTATTTTTTTTAATCTCATTAACTTATTTGCATGCTATCCTATTTAAATATAGGTCATAAGATAATATGGAAGGCATAATTAGCTGCTTTAAGCTCGACATTAACGGATGTACGTAGCAGTTCATATTGTACACTCATCACAAAGACAACGTTAATGGCATAGGAAACTTCATTTTTATCCCGTGATTAAATTAAATTTTTCTGTGGAAGTACTGGATTTGGCGAAGTGTGTTACCTTAAGATCATGTACACCGCACCACTGTTACAAATAAAAAATCACTTTGTTAAGTTCATTGATATCATTTTAATATATCTATACGAAAATGGAAGACAAACAGGTTGCAATTTACATCGCTAATCCTTCCCAAATTTATAAGTCAGATATATCAATTATCCAATAAATATAAAAATTGATTTTTTTACTTATAACAATCATCGAGTGAATGTTCTAATATTATTTAAATATTGATATGTAGTGATGATACGTAATGATTACAATGATAACTTTTGTGGAACAGCAACCATCAAAATGCGATGTAAAAGGGTACTTACACATATCCTCACACTCAAGTAAGCATGAGAGTAAAGAGTGAAAAGGTAAACATTGGATATATAGTGTGTACTTTCAATGGTGGTCTAAGGACTTTTTATACATTCAATGGTATAGTTGACGAAGTAGTCGTTGGTGAGCTGTTATGAACGACAAGTTTTGTAATCGTTGAATGTTAGGGAGAATTGATGGTCAAAAGCGTTGTAGATCTTAAAAAAAGGTTAAGCTTATGAACGTTGAGGCACTAGGCCAATGGTGTACTGTTGTGGTTGTAACATATGTGATGCTTAAACCCTATCAGTGGCGGAGCTAGAAATTTTATAGAGCCCGGGCAAAATAAAACAATGATAAGTTTTAGCGACAGACGCAACCGTAGCTAGAGTTCCATAATATTTTTAAAATGGTTTCCTTAGAATTACCTACGGTTTTTTCGTAGGTAAAGGTGGAAAACATGCAGTTACAGCCATTTGGCAATGATAGATAGATTTAGCTACAATTTTTTTCCCTATAGTGACGGATTTTGGTCGTCACTAAAAGTCAAATTTCTTGTAGCGATACAAAGAAAGTATGAGAAGTCACGGATCTTGATTAAATTTGTTGGGGGTGCCAAGATTGTATGTAATATATATTAAACCGTTTCAATTGTAATAAGAAGTGGTTAGTAGATGAGGTGTAATAAGAAGTGGTTAGTAGATGAGGAGGTTTGTTTCATTTGATTTTAGTGTAGGGGAGCTGGTTCAAGTCCCCACATGAACACTTTTTTTAATAAAATATTTAAAATATAGGAGAAATACTAAAAAACAGAGGTGATGAGACTCAAACCAAAGACATTATGTTGAAAGAATGCTCGCCTTTCCACTACAACCAAGGGAAAAATGTTGCTCAATTACGCCTAATATGATATATATATATATATATATATATATATATATATATATATATATATATAGCAAACTTGTAAGATGCCATGGCTCCATAGGTCCCCAAAGAGATCCGCCCCTGAGTATGGGTTAAGCCTGGGCACGTGCTCGGGCTAGCTGGGTGGTAAATCCGCCCCTGGATGTAACACCCCGTTCACCCAACATCATAATATAACATATAAATCAGAGTTATTCATCAACAACGAAGTGCTACACTACCATTTTCTACATCTCATAAATAGGTTAGACGCTATTTAACAAAATCTTCAACATTTATAATTCAACACATTTGCAGCGGAAAATTATTTCATTAATTCAACATCATCAACATCAACATAATCCAACAACATCTTGGCACAAAGGCCTTAACAAATTCTCCTTCAATACTAAAACAACATAAAGGTCAACATTGATACATAAAGGAATGACAATAATTCAACATGTTATATCCCCATCCCGTTACGTATTAGAGCCCTACGACACAATGTGAGGAGTCTTCTCACAACAGCTAAACTTCTACTAATCTTGATCACCTGCAAGTTACCCACGTAAAGAGGCAACATTTTCAAGCAGAAGAGGTGAGATTCTCATACAAAAATAATAGATAAATATTTCATCAATGAATTCAACACCGTATTAGCATCATCATATCATTATATATATAACAAAAATCAACAGTTTAACCAGCATTTAAATATCATCCAACAACGACAACAATAATGTCCACCAACAACGACAACAATGACATATACAATACCCACCGACATATGCAACAACCACCGACACCGACAACAACGACAACGACAATGTTCACCAACAAAGACAACAACGACTCATGTACTATGCATGTGGTACCATACTAACGCGTTTGAATGCTAAACATTCCAAGACAATAGTCCTCACCGCTTTTGAACATCAAGGCGTTCCAGAGCATAAGCTCTCACCGCTTTTGAATGACAATGCATTCCAGGACCGAGGTCCTCACCGCTTTTGAATGACGAGCATTCCATGACCGAAGTCCTCACCGCTTTTAGACTATGCAACAGACTCCAATTGTGTATATCAACATACAACTCGACTACACCAACAACAACTTAACAACCAACAACTTAGCAACTTGAATGAGATAAACATCACAATATTATACAACATATGATATTCACGTAATATATATATATTTCAACTTGATGACAAAAATATACATAATATTCATTAACTTCATTTACACTAAACCAAGTTAGTTCATCACGACCTAGGTTAGATACTCATAAACACCTCAACTAAACCCCTGAAACTTAAATTTTAAGTTTGGAAACCAACCATAAGTTTTTGGCCCGACTTGGGATTAGTTATGCTAAGTTTTTCTTAAAGTTTTCTCAATACCCACCTGGACTATTTCCATCATAACTCAAAATCTAAAAATCATTTTCAAGTCAAACCAAAGCCATTAGAAAGCTAACTCAATTATCTACAACTTTCATGTTTACACCAAAAGCCAGTTCGAAACAGAAATGGGTGAAAAAGACGCAAGAACGCGAAACAGGGGGTGCTGTCAAATCGGAGCACGATTTGGAAAATCGGAGTACGATTTTCTAGGTCAAAAATTGCATTTTCATTCGTAAATAATCGGAGTACGATTTGGCACAGGCTGTTACGATTTTTACACCATTTTTCACCCCAAAAACCCAATTTTCAAGCACCCAAACCCCAAATTTGATAGGGAACATTGCCTATGATCATTCTAAGACTTGAACATCAATTCAAGGACTTAATTTCTCAAACAACAAAGCTATGAACAACAACATAAGATCAACCCTAATCCCCAAAACTCACAACCTACAACTTTTGTCAAAACCCAATTTCAATTGGAACTATGCTAAACCAAAATCAAAATTATATAACCATTATCATTGAGAGATAGTCTCACCCTTACCTTAATTGATGAATCAAACTCTACAGCAAGGCACTTCTCTTCCTCTTGGCTCTTCTCCCTTGTTCTTGCTTTTTTTCTTCTCTTTTTCTCCCAAAAACTCAAAGTACGTTAAACTCTTTCTGACTTCTTTTTTTCAATTCTCACTAATATTCTCTTAACTCCTCCTAACTCCCTTTTAACTTCTTTTTATAAAATATGACCCCCCAAAACTTCTAAATATTTATTATTCTCACCAAAACTAATAATTACTATAATAAACCATATAATAACATACATCACACCATAAAATCACATATTACTATTTAAATAATACACCAAGACTCTAAATAAAACCAGAATAAAATAATTAACGACTAGGGCGTTACACTGGACCCTATGATGATTAAACCTCTGTTTGGTGTAGGATGTTTGGGTCTAAGATGTATTTGGACCCCAAAACAAAAAGGAAAATGTTCTTCTCCCATTAAAAAAACATTTTCTCCAAACTGAATGGGCGGAATTACCCCTGCGTGACTTAAGTCACGCTGCGTGAGTTAACTCATGCTGATTATAAACCCAGCGTGACTTAACTTACGCTACGTGTTGCGTGACTTAAGTCACGCTACGTGCTGTTATTAAACAACAGAGTCGGAAACATAACCCATTCACTTTCAAAACTTCCAAATACGATTTTTCTCCCACCAAGTACGATTTTCATGATTCTTGCGCCAATCAAACTCAATTTCTATGACAAAATCGAGTAACTGTTGCTTATCATATTCCATTGTTTTTTTTGTTGTTGAATTTTTTGGATTTTTGTAGAAATTTTACATTTTTAGGTTTTTAGAAATTTGGTTTGCAAATTAGTTTTTAGGATTGTTAGTGATGAATTAAGTTAGGAATTGTAGTTTAGATGTTGTTTAGAATGCAATATGATAGTTTAGAGTTTGGAAATTGTTCGATTTTAAGTTGATTGAAAGTTGGACTCTAAGTGTTTGATAAAATGTCTCAATGAAATTTTGTTTGTTTTTTGGATTGTCATTGATGAAATTAGTTAGAAATTGGTTTGTTCTTGTTGATTATAGTTAGTTTGACTGCAATGTGGTAGTTTACGCACTGAAATGACACTGCCAAAATTTAAGTGTTGTTGTTGAATAGTTAGAAGTGACACAATGTCCGTATGAAATAAATCATTGATTTTTTGCTTTTTGAAATGTTGTGCAGATATGTCTCATGGGCCTGACAGAGTTAGGGGAGGGAGGGAGTCAGCTACAAGTAGTGCACAGAGAGAAAAGGAAGCACAACGCCCTCCTCAGGCTCCTAGTTGATGGAGAAGTAGGGGAACGAGGTTTGGTAGGACTGATGATGCGGGGGGATCATCGTCACAGGCAGGTGCGTCCCAGATAGTGGACCTGACGCAGTATCAACAACATCATCAACATGAGGTGTATCAGCATCAGTATTTTCAGCCTCAATATGAGCAGCCTTAGTATGAGCAGCCCTCAGTATGAGCAGCCTAAGTATGGGCAGCCTCACCAGCATGAGGGTGAGGCTGAGGATGAGCCGAGGATGGAGTTTGAGGCCATACCGCAGGGCTTTTCTGAGGGGCCTTATGAGTTGTTGCTTCTACCTAACTTCGGTATACACGTGGCCTGCAGGCTATGGGTCGATCCCAAAGTAAGTATAATTGCTTTATTTTATTTTAATGATATGTTACTTATTATTTTTTTAACGGTGTTTTTTTTTTTTTTTTTGTATTTCAGTTTCAATTGTCGCATAAAGTGACCGGTATCTCGCACGGGAAGAAGCTTATGATTCCTCACTTGACAGTTACGTTGCCGGGAGAAGCAAATGTCTGGTTCTGGGGGCCGGTGAATGATTCCAGTTTTGCCCTCTCCTTAAGACTGGGTACGACAACATCTCTCACGGGCTCTTTGTGCCTTGTCAGAGATATGACACGAGGACATCAGCAACTTCCATCTGCCTCTCGGTGAGATGACCGTCACACTAGATGATTTGGCGTGTCTTCTACACATCCCCATCCCTGGAGCCTCATTGAGGAGGAGGAGTTAGAGCATGACGAGGGCATAGAGCTGCTGCAGGATGAGCTACATTTTACAGAGGCGAGGGCTGAGGTTAAAACACAATGTGGTGTTCATGTCAGCTACACTAAATTGAAGAGGCGTTATGAATTATTGTGTAATAGGTGTAATCAGTTGACAGAGCCTTCATTAGAGGAGCCTGCAGCGTGTGTTAACTCACACAGGGTTATACACATGTGTGACTGAACTCACACTGGGGGTATTTTAAGTAGTTTTGTTGAGAGTGAGAAAATCTTGATAGGAGAAGAGCAATTTCTAAACAAAAATATCAAACTTAAGCCTTAAGTTAGTCCAGAACAAATACCAATATACTTTTTCTTTTTGGAAAAGAAATACAAACATACTTAAATTACATAAAAATTAAGTGGATTAATTCTAATAAAAAACCACTTGAGGAATTTTCCTTTCTCATTGTCCACTGCAATTCATTACGAGCTTAAGGATTAATGACTTAAAATTTACGCAATATTGAGTAAATTACCTTAAAATCTTCATTTAAGTTGGATGTGTTTGATATGCTAAATTATAAGTGCTGAATTGAACAACATGATACAAGATAGAATAATCCAAGACAAAGTTTTATGATATTGAATAATTTTTGGTTTTATACGATTTTTTATGGATAAAAGATTATTTTGATATTTTAGAGAATTTAAAGTGGAACAAAAAATTTGATGTTGTTTAATGAGAAACAAGAATTTCAATTTATGTCGTGTCCTTGCCTCTAGTTTGTCATGTTCCTTAAACAATTTTATAAATCAAACACTATGTAACTTGAGTTGTGTTGTTATATCCTTATTTTTTAGCGTATCAAACTCACCCGCAATTTTTATACTTGTTTTGGGTACAAACTATTTATATTTATACCTTAATTATTGAAAAATTTATCTTACACGGAAATGGAAAATGACAAACAATCCACGCCAAAAGGTAAACAAATTATGTATAGTGGATAGATGTACAATGTATAGGAAGATTCATTTTAATTTCATCATCAATGGAGTAACAATATCAATATACTCGTGTAATTTTAAATATTAATTTTTTTTTTGTTTCACTTTTACGTTTGTTAATTTGTTTTTACAACAGAAGCTAGACTAGTTCGCCTATTCCCCAATTTCCCATGAATGCCAATATATCCATCCAAAAATAAAATACCTTCAAACATGTACGTGGCTTTATGCAAGAGAGTTTGGAAAATTCCACGAAGCTTCACAGTACTACATTGGAAAGTCACCATAGCACATTAATGGTAATGTATACTATGCAACCAACCAAATGTTTTTACAACCTTATTACATAGTTTCAATTCAATAACCTTCTTTATCTTAAATATTTAATCTCATTATAATTATATACACACTATTATATATATTCTTCACCACCCCAACCCAAGAGAGAAATTTAAAAATCCAAAGTTTTAGCTAGTGTTGATCATCTTAAATATACAAATGAGCTTCTTCTCAGAGTCTACATCACGACCATTTCGAACCATGAATGAAGATTTGGAGAACAATAATGTAGAGACACCACATAACATTTCATCAAGTTCTATTGTGAGAAAGAAGTCAGATATGGTTTTGGTGACAAATAATGTTCGGTTCCAAATACTAAGAAATGTGATGACAAATATGAAAGAGGTGATGTTGGGTACTAAGCTTGTTGTGCTTTTTCCGGCTGTTCCTTTAGCTGTTGCTGCTGATTTTTATAGCCTTGGAAGGGTAAGTGTAATTAGCACCATTAATTCATATTATGACTTCTAAAGTTTTTTAAACAATAATATTAGCATTTGTTAGTTTTTTAAGTTGAGGGTAGTGATCAACATTATCACATCACTCCTTAACTTATCCACCTTAGTCTCAAAACCATATTTATATCCTATGACGTACCTACATTACATATTGCATATATGAATATGTGATAATTATATGTGAACTCAGCTTAATCGTGATTAGTTGTTTTTCGAAATGTGTTATTAGTTATAAATATTTTTTTTAAACAACTTTAACTTTTCTTATTTAACAAGAAATAGTTTTCAAGTTTTTTTTTTTCTAAAGAAAAAAATAGTTTTTGAGTTAGAATAATTATATATTGAATAAAAAAAGTTAAAATAATTATAATTGTCAAACAACTTTAACTTTTTTAATGAATTAATTTCAACTAAAATTAGTTACTTAGATGGAAGTCATAAGAAAATTAATGTGATTTTACCTCAAAAGAAAAAAGAAAGTTAATGTGATTTAGTTGTTAGTCAAATAATATAATTGTTTTTCTGCAACGTAGCCTTGGATTTTTGCTTTGAGCCTACTTGGACTTGCTCCTTTAGCTGAACGTGTCAGCTTCCTCACTGAGTAAGTTTGAATGTTACATTCTAATTTTAATTCATCAGAGTCGGTTACTCACTAATAATATGATTATTTTTCAAATTGCATGTGTTTCTAACATTTGCTATCTAATTTTTTTGCTACTGAAAATTTTCACCTGGACGGCATGAACTTGAAGGCAAATTGCATATTTCACCGGCCCAACAGGTACGATTGCCTCATTTATGGTGCAACACGTCGACATCGATAATAACTTAAGAAAATAATACAATTCGGTGTAATTATAGATGTAGGTGTCGTGTCAGAATCTAACATAAACATGTATTTGATACCAAAACAAACTAATTTGAGGAGTATTCATGCTGTGTAGGATAGTAGTAGATAATTTTACCTTGTACCCGCAGCCGGAGATCCTACACCCAAAAATATATCAAAAACTCCATTTTACGCTTAATCACTTTTAATTTTTTATTTATTTATCAAATTCAGTAAGTAAATTCAAAATTTTGAAATACTTTCTTTTTCTTCTAAAAAATTTCAAATTTTAAGTTTTCCAGAAATTTCAATAAACTGAGTTATCCAAAACAATTTGTGTGAATGTTTCAGTTGGAGGGCTTCTAAATGCAACTTGTGGTAATGCAACCGAGATGATCATAGCAATATTAGCACTTCATCAGAACAAAATACATGTTGTCAAGTTCTCCTTGCTTGGTTCCATTCTTTCAAACCTTCTCTTGGTTCTAGGCAGCTCACTCCTTTGTGGTGGCTTAGCAAACCTTAGGAAGGAGCAAAGATATGACAGAGTGAGTATATACACATTGTGCATACTAAATGAATAGAATTAGCAACCTAAATTAAGAGCTAAAATAATAAAATTTGTCACTAATTTCTTTATTTTTATTTTTATTAAGTTTAATGATAAAAAGGTTGAATTTTAGCAAACTTGATAAATACATAAATATTGGATAAGGTTACAATATAATAAACATATTATTCTCTCTTTCATGTACACATTTTTTTAATTTGCGTGAAATGGTCAAATGTGTCGATTATTGTGGGACAAATTGAGCATGTTATTTGATTTTCCTTGTTAATTTAATTTTGTTTAACTAATCAATTTGTTATGTTATTTGATTACTAAATGAACAGAAACAAGCGGATGTAAATTCATTGCTTTTGTTGCTTGGATTGCTATGCCATTTGCTGCCATTGATGTTCAAGTATGCCTTGGCTGGTGGCAATCATTCTATAGCCAATTCTACTCTTCAATTGTCAAGAGCAAGCAGTGTTGTTATGCTTCTAGCATATGTTGCATATATCTTCTTCCAATTGAAAACTCATCGAAAAATATTTGATGCACAAGAGGTTATTACTAATTATGTAATTTCACATTTGAGCACAGTTGTATATTGATGTATAGCAAAGATTTTTTTTTTTTTCAATAGCCTAGTGGCAAGATCACACACTTTTTAAAGTGTGGAGAAGTGGAAAATCCGGAGTTCGAACCCTGGCCCCTGTAAATATTGTCCCTGGTAGCTACCAACTAAGCTACTCTTACGGGACGTATACCAAAGAATTTAATTAATGTAGTATGTGATTTTACGATTATTTTACACTCATTCAATGATATGTTGTCATGTTAATTAATGAATATGAAAACACATAAGTTGTCATATTAATTAATTGATGTATCAATACATAAGAGGATGCATGTGTCAAGTAATCGTACACGACAAAGTATACTAATTAAACTCTTTACCAAAATAAAATAGTAAGATAGATGTAGCTACTTAAATTGAGTATTATCTTCATACATGGTTAATGTAAAAATATTTACGCTATGAGTACATCTTAACATTCAATCAATCATATATTTGACGTGGTTATGGTAAAAGTCAAATGTTTTTAATTATTTAACAATTATGATTGATCGACAACATAGAAACTATATTGACAAACAATTGTATATGAATTTAATACACTTATGTGTGAGGTTTGATTTTCAGGTGGATGATGAAGATGATGAAAAAGCCGTGATAGGATTTTGGAGTGCATTTAGTTGGTTGGTGGGTATGACACTGGTCATATCTGTGCTTTCTGAATATGTTGTGGGAACCATTGAGGTAAATTAATAAGTTATAGTGAGCTGAATTTCCAATGACATATAAATTGAATCCAAAATTACATTAATGGGTTAAGTATCTAACACTTTTATGCATAATAAATAACTAGGCTGCTTCAGATTCTTGGGGTATTTCTGTTAGCTTCATTAGCATAATTTTGCTACCAATTGTTGGGAATGCTGCAGAACATGCTGGCTCAATCATATTTGCTTACAAGAACAAACTGGTACGGTTTTATCCAAATTATTTACAAAGCAGAATTTTCAATTTCTTTTCTATAAGCTTTAAGCTCGTTAAATCTGGCTTTAAAATTTTTTAAAGGCACTGTGTGGTTTACTATAATGCAGGACATATCTTTAGGTGTTGCTATGGGATCTGCTACTCAAATTTCTATGTTTGTGGTAAGGCTAAGTTATTGCAAATTGCAATAATGTACTCTTCTATTGTGTGTATATCTTTGATAGTTTGAGTTTTACATATATATATTCTAAGAAAAATTATTTGATATATATATATATATATATATATATATATATATATATATATATGTATGTTTATACTAAAGTATTTTTTACATATATGGTCCTAGAGTATACTAACTACACAACAATCCTTATTTTATTTTTCAATGGTGGCGTTACACCACTAAATTTGGATTATCCAATAATCAATTTCAGGTTCCATTAAGTGTGATTGTTGCATGGATAATGGGTATAAGAATGGATTTGGACTTCAATCTTCTTGAAACTGGATGTCTTGGTTTTGCAATTATTATTACAGCCTTCACTTTACAGGTCTGCACAATGCCTTCATACATTCCACTTTCCTTTTATTTTATTTTCTTATCTTTCATTTGTCTACTAATTATGTGATTTTGTTGAATCTTTTGTAGGATGGAACTTCACACTATTTGAAAGGAGTGATTCTTACTCTATGTTACATTGTCATTTCTGCATGTTTTTTCGTTCTCAAAACTCCACAAATCAGTAAGTACATCTAGCTAGATATCACAAATAGTAAAACTTCAATTTGTTCAAATATTTTAATTTTAATCTCTAATTTTGATGTTGTACCATATGACAAATAGTACAACTTCAATTTGTCCATATATATTAATTTATAATTTTGGGAAATATCAGCAGAAATTCTCTCCTTTGTGAAATAAAAATAAGTACCAAGTGAAAACAAAGAAAACAAGTTAAAAGAATCACACACAAAGAAAAAAGTAGAAAACTCTTTCATGTGAAAGGGAAAAATGAAGTATAGTTTAGCGAAATACAACCACCACAAAAAAATGATATTACAATAACTCTCTTGATATAAGAGAATCTCTCTCAACCTCACTTGACTCGGATAGTAAACAATATCTCCAAACACACCAAACTACGGTGAAAATGAGACTCATTTTCCCACATAGAGGATTGCTATAACTCTATTTATCCTTATCGATCTCTCCTTGCTTCTGTTGGTTGTCCAAAAACAATTCTTGCCTTTCTTGGATGAGATTATCCTACCCTAACATATCTTTCTATTTATAGGAGATGATGGCTTTCTTTGTGATTATAGAAACTTCAAGAATGGACAGTTAATACTTATATCTACAAGAACCATTTTAACTCTCAACATCATACTCTCTATTTCTCAAAAGAAGTGGAGAATTTCATTTCTAAGTTTTTTGTTGGTGTATATAACACAAGTTATTTTAAAGAAAAAACAGTGGCATAAGTGAGTGTCTATAAGCATTTATACACACAAAATATTAGTTATGAAACTCTTATTTTATTTCAAAAAATTGTAGGGATAGTTGAAAGAAAACATTCTAATGTTTCTTCAAAAATAAATTACAAGATCTTGGAACGTTCATCACTTTTTTCATGAACCGTCAATTTTGTGATTACTTGATTATACTTATATTGAACCATCAAACTAAGGAATGAAGTCCAACTTTTTTGTGATTAATTAAATTTTCTTATTTCCTATTTTGCAGATCATTATGGTATCGCCATGCTTTGAAGTTATCTACATTTGAATGACTTTGTTTTCCAGTGGTGAGAAAAACAATCTGACCCTACGGATGACTAAAATTCGTCACTCCAGATTCGAAGTTGGATTTCTGTTAATGGATTTCATGTTTGCCTTCGAAACTGAAGCTGTGTGATATTTGAATGCTTGTATTTTTCTTGGCAATAAGGCTTTTTTTGGTCAAATTCTTGGAAATTTGGTTTAACATTATCATTTTGGTTGTGTTGTTTTACTTTATTTTGATTCTCCACATTCATGGAATTAATTCATGTATACCCACTTTCTTGTACAAGTCTATAACATAGCAAGTATTCCACTCCCTAAAAAAATAAGAACATTACAAGTATTCCCTATTGCGCCGAGTGTTAAATTAAATAAAAGAGTACGAATCAAGGAAGAAAAAACTTTGGTGATGAATCATTTTGTTTATAATTTTTGCCCACCTCTTTAAAAATATTGGAACGATTCACAAGTTATCTTGTCCTATTGAATCTGCAAATGTTGAGCAAAACAATTCAAGAAAATCCCCAGAAACATTGCAAATTTATTTGGCTCTAAAATTGAAATTCCTTTTGGAATCAGCAGGACCCAACAAAAATTAACAACACAGCCGGGTCTCACGTCATCTTCAATAAACAGCGTGCAATAATAATTCTCTATAGTACCTTCAACATGATCTCTTAGCATCCAAAACCTTATACAATGCATAAATCATCTATTACTACTATGATGTCAAAGGGTAGCTAATCCCCTATACCAAACCTAACAATAATGCATTTTTATCTCTTCTGGAAATTCAATAATTTGACTGATGCAGCAAAACTACCAAAGAATAGGAGAATAAATGCAATGAGAACTATCACACTAAGACCCACGGACGAAATTCCGTTGATTTTCTGATCATATCCAAGAGTTACAGATAAATACTCTTTCACAGTGCCTTCGAATCCTGGTCCCACAATTTTTGTTTCTACATCACCAAGCTGAGATGTTATAATGCCACGTAACGTCCATTGAACAGGGCAGATATAATAGAACCAAATCCACCATCCAGGAATATGCTGAGACATCCATAATCATTGACACATTATTAGTATAGTATTTAGAAGCCAAACAGAAAAGTAACTTTTCCTAAGCCTGGAAAAGTTTCTCTCTTTAAGAAAATGTAAACAAACATTTTGCATGTACCAAAATTGCAACAAAACAAAAAAAAAATCACAAGTGTCTCTTTTATGGATTGTCCCTATCAATTGAGCTAAGCTCACGAGGACACAAGTGTCTCTTTCATTAGTCTTTTAGTCATCAAATATGTTAAAATTAATAATATAAAAGTAACTACGGATGTGTTTGTGAATTCAACTCATTTAGACATTATAGGGGACAATGCTTCACATCAAAAGACCATTACTCTTTTTACTAAACATTCAGAGAGCATGGTGTTTGATCATTTTTTTAAAAGCAAAAGACAAAATATATAACAGCATTAACAATAATTCTAGTTTTTTTTTGGCAAATTATCCTTAATATTAATTATTATACTATACACTAAAATTGTATCTTTCTTTTATATAGATTTTTCACTTTTAATTATGCCCTTAAATAACTTTGCCTATAAAAATGGTAGATTGTTGGTATCTTTGAAAAAGATACGAATGTATAGCATATTTGTTATATTTTGTGTCATTGAAAAAGATAACTGTGGGTTGTTACAATTTGAAAGAGGACAGGTCTTAATGCTAGTATATATAAACTACATTTTTCTAGGATTTCAAATATTAGACTCCATCTGCAAAAAAAAAAAAAACCACACTGCAAACTCCAATTGTAAATTCTAATACACACACAAACGGTATGAACTATCATATTATTCTGAGTTTTTGACACCTTATTACGCCATGTTAAATTAATGACTAATCAAGCTTTCAAAAAAAAAAAAAAACTTAAAAGATTTAAAAAGATTGAAACTTACTGATTTTGGGATAAGAAAACCAGAAAGAAGATTCCACAGGGAGTAAAATGCTGAAGAAATAACAGCAGCAAATTGTTGTGAAGGTGTAAGGCCAACAGCCATCATTCCATAAAAGGTGAAGTAGGTAAAGGTTAAGAACATGAACAATAGATAGAGCAAAAATTTCCCTGCAATAAATAAAATCATACATTAAAAGTGGAATGCAAACATACATAAAGCAACCAATATATGAATATCAAAAGTTGATATATATATTTTTTACAAGCAAATATGGAAGGTAGACGTGTTACCGGCTGTCTTCTCAAAATTGACCATAAAATATGTTATTAAACCAAACACTATTGTCTGAACAGCAATGTATGGTATCTCAACAAGTCCCTGACAATCAGATTAAACAATCATTATAAGTAATTGATTAACATGGTATAAATAAGTCTTGTATATAATTTCCACTGTTGTGAGACCTACCTGGGCTGCTCCATATGCCAATGGAGTGTACATTCCTGCTGCTTTCTCTCTATAAAATACTGTCCTTTCTATTGAAACAACTGGTTGTACAGAAGAAGCGTTGTTTACCCCAAGAAACAAGCACGCAGAATAAAGAGCTCCCATAAGCACAAACAGCTCTTGAGTTGATGCTCTACATAATATTTTTTATATTTACTATGTCAGTTGTACCGAATAAAGCCTCGTATATATTATTATTCCAATTTCAGTCTCTTATTTGATTTAAACATTCATGAAATAGCTCCTTTACAATAAATGAGAACACACAAATTACCTTTTTGAACCAATATCCCAAAATACACTACCAAATATCAAAGCACTGATTGTGGTGAAGTACATCCTCATGGCATTATATGACGGGCTTCTCCAGTACACAAGATTTTGTTTCCATAAGCACAGATAAAGTTGGGACAACGGATTTTGTGAATATATTGTGTCAAACTTCAGTGGTTGGAATCCTTCAGGAGGACGCTCGAATTCCAAAATAGAAGCCTCCACCCCCCTGATCAAAACATTGACTTAACAGTTAAGTAATTCATCTTAAAAATAATATTTCTAATCTACCACCTGTAGCTTAAGGGTTGCATCATTTTTTATTATTAGTTCTTTAACATTTCTAGAACATGAGTCTTTCATTCATACCATATCTCTCCAGCATTACCTAAAAAATAAGAACAAAAAGACTTGGGCAATAGAAGCTAATGAACATAACATTAGAAACACCTGAATTGTGCCGAATTCTTATAAATTTCAGTTTATTATAAGTTCTTTAACATTTCTAGAAAATGGGCCTTTCATTCATACCATATCTCTCCAGCATTACCTAAAAATAAGAATGAAAAGACTTGGGCAATAGAAGCTAATAAACATAACATTAGAAACACCTGAATTGCGCTGAATTCTTGTAAATTTCAGCAAAATCTGAACCAATTCTCTCTTCAACAGCAGGTGTAGTGACCTCAAGTACCCAGGTAGCTGGATTGTAGCCACTTGGAATAGGGGAGACACCAGTGATTCCCTGCAGAGCAGATAGGAAAACAACCAAAAATATAATCGCAGGAAAGCACACTTGTATTCTGACATTTGTTTCAGAAAAAGAAATACAGAAAAATAATGAAGCATTGACATTTCTGGGTAATACATGTTCCTTGGATAGCTTAGGTATTGGAAAAAGACAAATAGATGAGAAGTTAAATCTAGACTATAAAAGAGTGTTCTCCTTGATAAATAATGCAATTATACGTTATTATCCACTGTCTAGGCTCTCTCTCTCTCTCTCTCTCTCTCTCTCTTTGTTCTTTTGTAAGTATTCTATTCTTTTCCGCGCAACTCCATAATCACATATTCATCAAAGTAGGACCTAATTCCACAATGTAGAACAGGTTTGGATCCTCTCCTACATGCATCCCTCTCTAACAAAATAAATGTGAGGGAAAGGAGTTAGAAAATAGAAGAAAAAAAAATTAGGAAATAATTAAGAGATATATAGAAAAATGTTGTGGGAGAGGGATGCAGAAAAGTTCTGTGGGAGTGGATCCAAATCCATGTAGAACTACTCCGATCATGGCTCCTTTTAGTAAAATCTAGAAATGCCGAGAAGAATCTTCAAATCTTTAAAATTAGGACTGCTGAAAAATTGAGCTAGGGTCATAAACATCTAACTTCTAGAAAAGTATATTTTCGTTATTCAAGCCTAATATTTCATAAAATAGAAAGACGTCAGAGAACAAAATTAGTTTTGAAGAAAAATAGGATGTTTTCATGCAGTTGTAGACGACAGACAAGTTGTGCACACAAGATAGACATTTAGGAGAGACACTAAGGAGTAAATTATTCGCAGCATGCAGCACTAAATGGTGTCATTTTCTTTGTTTGCTTTAAAAAGATGGCGTGATCTTAAGTTTTATTTGTTAAGTTTGCACCATGGTGTACGGATAATCATATGATCAATGAGTAAAAAGCAGTGATGATGGTGATAATAATAATAATAATAATAATAATAATAATAATAATAATAATAATAATAAAATAAAATAAAAAAAATTGTAATGTCATCACCTGAAAATAGTCTATCAATGTCTGTGAATGCACACCAATCTTTCCCCCATAAATAACTCGTCCCCCACGTTTCATAAGAAGTAACTGGGTAGCAAAAACTGAAGTTTAGACTTGTTGATATAAGCACATGCACCATTAGTTATCAAAACAATCAACTAACAAAAGACATAATTGAACTAACTTCATCAAATGCTTCAAAAATATCAATACTTGGTTGATGTATGGTACAGACAACAGTTCTTCCAGTATCAACAGTGTTGCGAACAGTTCGCATAACGATAGCTGCGGCACGAGCATCAAGTCCAGATGTAGGCTCGTCCATAAAAATAATGGAAGGGTTTGCTACAAGCTCCACTGCAATTGTTAATCTCTTCCTCTGCTCTGTTGATAAACCAGAACTACCTGGCATACCAACCAAAGCATATCTCAAAGAATCAAGCTCAACCAGTTTCATTACTTGTTCAACAAATTCCTGTAAAATATTTTAGTGAGTTAAAGTTTGTAAAATTCAATAGTCAAAACAATCAGATATACAATGTGTTATGAAGCAAATTACACGTCTTTTATCAATGCTGATTTCCTTTGGAAGGCGAAGAGATGCAGAAAACCACAGCGACTCCTCAATGGTAACTTGAGGAGAATGTATATCATTTTGTTCAACATATCCCGATATTCTGGCAAATGTTTGTTGCTCTTTTGGGTAACCAGATATTTTGATGTCCCCTTCTATATACCCTCCAGTTTTCCTGCCAGCAAGTACATCCATTAGAGTGGTCTTTCCAGCCCCACTTGAACCCACTAGTGCTGTAAGGACGCCGGGTGAGAAAACTCCGCTTACATCTGATAAGAGTTGCAACTTTGTTTCAGCTATGCCTTGATTTCTTATTTCCTGTAAAAAGAATCCTTTAGAATAAGTTAATCGAAAATATATCTCCTAATTTTTCTGGTGCTTATGTCTTTTGCATATATAGACAGTATTTTATGGAATTAGTAATTACAGATCCTCCCACCTTTGGCATATCAACATAATAATTGACATTATGGAATGTCATTGTCAATGGTTGAAATGGAAGAATCATTCCCTTCGTATTACCGTTGCCTCTTCTAGACCTGGAATTGGTACTCATTTCAGAGACCTGATTACTAACTGCATAGCCAATTCATTTATTGTTGATATTTTTGGTCAATACACTATCCATCTTTAAATATGTTGGTCCATCAAAGTGAAGTAGATAATAAACATTATTAGTGCAAATTATGGCTAGCTCATTACCAGAATTCTTATCTGAACCATCATCATCCAGAGGGATAATTGTGCGTGCCTTTTGAAGTGCTGTATTATAAGGAACAAAAAAACAGGATATCATAACAATATATAACATATAAATACAAAAACGTATGACTAGATGCTCACTGCCCATAGAAAATAATTATATATTAGGAGAGAGTGCATATTCTTAAATTAAAAAACTGAAGAAAATATTATTCAAAACTTACGATTCAGATAGGCCAAGGCCAGAGTGACCATGCTATTGAAAAAAATTGCATAGAGTATTAAAATTCCAGCACCAGCCCAGTACCAGTAATCATCAACTGGTAGATTGTTTGAAACGAGGATGTTGTAACCTACTGTGTTGTTCCCAATTGCTGATTTCTGCAGACAATAATTAATATAATAGTTCATAAATATTCTATAAAATCATCCAAACTAAAGATAGCTTATGATGATTTATTCCTTCCTACTAAGATTTTGATTAGTAGATTGTTGGCATATCAATGAAGACTCCATAATCAGGTTGTCAAAATTTGAATCCATGTCAATCCTATATTCTTTAAAATTACTCAAAATTTTCTCAGTAGAGTTCTTCCTTGACAGTTTATTAACACATGAATTCATTGGCAGAAAATTAAGCAGTTAGGTATGCCAAATATAATACCTTCATCCATCTGGAAGCAGTAAATTCATTAACTGTAATTGCACGTTGTCCATAGGTAAGGGGTGACAACCAGTAGCCCCATATCCACCATGGCTTGATCATTCCTGAAGGAATAACAACCAAATAACTAACAGCAATGCTGTTAACATTTCTCTAACAAGATGTGGATCTGTGCTTACCTTTAGGTACAATAAATCCTCCCAGCAAGAAAATAATCAGCAGTGCAGCTGAGCCAAATGTATTGGCAAGAACCATATCTCGTGCAATAGAAGCCATCATCCCGAAAAGACCTAATGCCATTTGGTGCACTACAAAAAGTATAAATATGTAGCGAAAAAACCTGAAACATTTAACAAAAAGCAATGAAATAGAAGGTATAAAAGAATACTTTGTACAGAAAAATGCAATAAAATAAAGATACCTTCCTGCTGCAGGGGCAAATCCAACACTGTAATATACAACAGCAGCCCATATAAGAGCCTCAATAACAGAGTAAGGTACACGGAGAATCCAACTGGTAAAAGACCATGCCCATGCAGGATAGAATAAATTATCTCTTTGCTTGTAAAATACTGGGAGCCGCGATATCATCAGAGGAAGCTCAGAAAACCCGTTAAACATCATGTGAACAAGCCCAAAGAATAGAGCAGAGAGATAAAGGCTCCCATAAGACTCATCTGTAGGATGCAACCTTGTTCGCAGGAATACTGTACATGTAACGAATCCAACAAAAGCAACCTAGGGGCAACATGATCAAATATATAAATAAATAAAACTAGTTACAAAATAAATTAATAATAAAGACTTCAATGATATAAGAATAACAGGTTCTTTCTTTTAAATTTTGAAATAAGTAAAAAAAAAAATCAAAGAGTAAGTATAAATAAATACTGTATCTAATAAAAAAAATACCTGGAAGGTTCTAAAAATATAAAGGAAACTATGCCTTTTGATCAAAAGGACTTCTCGGTTAAAGCAAGCTTTTGTGACCTCCAATTTTGACACAGCATATTTTTTTTGAGCCAAAGCTGAAGGATGGCACTTCGATTTATCATATGGATGAGCCTGTAAGGAGTCCATATACCTTCCAAATCTAGAATTTCTAAAGGCTTCTGCAATCTCACGAACTGAGATAAATTCATATGGTTTAGAAGGATCAGCCCAGTATTGTGCTTGATCCTTTTTAGAGGTGACCTGAGTAAAGTGAAGTTAAACAAAAATCAATTGAAGCACTTGACCATGAGAGTATGTTTACAGGATATATAAATATATATACCTCTTGAAGGAAGTCTGCAATCCCCTTACGTGGTGGAAGTTGAAAACCTATTGACTCAAAAAATTCAAGCACATCTTCTCTAGGGCCTTCATATATAACATGCCCTTCGGACAGAAGCACCAGATCATCAAATAGCTCAAATGTTTCAGGAGCTGGTTGAAGGAGTGCCATGAGTACTGTAGCCTCCATCTGATGAACAAAATTCTTTATGCATTTCACTATCTGGTATGTAGTAGAGCTATCAAGCCCAGTTGATATTTCGTCCATAAATAGCGTTTTTCTAGGACCAACAATCATTTCGCCTAAAAATATAGTATAAGATGTCAGTGATTACTGCAACCGAACTTAAATCAGAGTCATCACACTATTTGAAGTCTTCTAGTTCAGATGAAGTAAACCAAATTATAAAATTAATGGATTTTTGTCTTCAGTTATGCATAATCAAACCCAGACGTAATATATGAGTTACAAGCACTATCGCCACAAATTGTGTGTCAATATTAGCAACAATGCAATAACCTTTAAAGGGAAATGCAACTTCCACTATTTCTATACTTCTAGCCAATGTTGAAAACAAAATTATAAACGATAACGGAACACTTCTTTTGATTCACCTCACCCAAAATTCTTTACACATTTTTTAATTAGAAACATAACTTTACCCAAAGGGAAAAAAAGAGTACCGGGACAGTGACATACATTAGATACAAAAGGCAAATAAAGTTAATTCTAGAAGAAGAGCAAGATACCTGTTGTAACTCTCTTTCTTTGGCCCCCGGAGACTCCCCTGGTCATTTCGTTACCAACTATTGTATCTGAACATACATCAAGACCAAGTACCTTCAAAATGTAATCAGTGTTCACACTGTGCTTTTTACCCCCAACAGAGGATGCCTGTAGAGTTAATAGTTTCCCATTAGACATCATTAAGAGACCTCTGCATATACAGGGGGATCAATCAGATATCATTAATACAATACAACACGACGAATTTAAGATGATAACCTTCATAAATGCGTCTATTTCGGGACTAGGTCGTATGTTCCTTTCGTTCTCTAGGTGACCCAGATCTTTCGTGTATTCTGTAGGAAAAAGTTGAAAGATTAAAAGGAATGGAAATACATCAGTAAATTAACTTTCTTAAATGCATTTCCTTTTAGACGAAGTGGCAAATACCATCAGGAACTCACACACATAATAGTAAGGTCTCGGGTTGAAGCCCAAACGAAGGCATCCAGCCTAGCAATATCAACATTGTCAGTTGGGCTAGGGCGCTAGGCCATATGGACACTTTCTTAAACGCATTTTGGCATAAAGTTTACTGTCAAATATATAAAATAAAATCCATTAACATAATAATCTTAGTATACCTGAAAAACCTTCTTCTGCCCCTTGACATCTAGCACCAAAATCCAGAGTTTCTCGCACTGTCAGTTCAGGAATGTGATTATCTGTCTGGCTAATATATGCAGAAGTCCTTCTAACATAAAAATCATCTATCTCATGGCCGTTGTATGTTATGCTACCAGTTTTCTGTAAGAATAGCAAACAAAAAAACCAGTAAGAAGATGATGGGTGAGACTAACCTGTTTGGCACCCAAACTTCAGATTCAAAGGTGTCCCGTGTATGATCGCCCGTGTATGATCATTTCCACTCTCTCAAATCTCAAATTAATACAATGTCTACCTGTCAGTGTCGTGTCACAATGTGCATGCTTGATAGAGAGTAACATTCTATCAGATGAACATGGATTTTAGGAGATTGTTGGCATATAGTTTCTCCACAACGGATTACAGATTCGGAAACAAGTGCAAACACCCAGAGACTATTACTGCATACATACTTCCTAATCCCATCCCAAAACTATACATAGTTGGCTGCTTTGATTTACAGGAGCAGAATTTCACACGCAGAAAATTGGGCTTTGCACCTTCTCAGTCACCAAAAAAAATAACAAGCAGAATGAACCTCAATTCATCCAATCTATATTTTGGTGTCATTACTCAAACCTCAAAAAAAAAATTAAAAAAAGTTGACATCTCTTTTGGTAAAGTTGCAACGAGAAACAGTAGCACTGGAAGCCAATTCCTAAATCCTAAGGTAAATTGGAGAAGGAAATTTTTTTGGGAGGAATAATTTAAGAAAGGGTGCCCTTCACCTCTTTATCACCCAACTTAAATGTGAACATGTGATATGTAAGAATTTCAAATATGTATCTTCCAATTTACAAAACTGGAAGAATATTATGACCTATGCTTATAATTGCGATTAATAGACCTTGTCAACTTAACTCAGTTAACTCAATTGGTATGAATAATGTATAATATAAGGTTCAAATCTCGACCACCACAAAAAAATAACTGCGATCAGTAATTTTCATATTCAATCTTATATTGTTCTTTGATCCAATATGTTTTCTCTTTGATCCCATATTTAGGGAAAATGGGTATTAATTTGTAAAAGAAAAAAAAGCTAATTAACTGTATAAATTTGTATACGTTAAAAAGTTTCAAAATATATATACACACACTAAATTAGCTCGACCCTCGCAGATAATAAAATAATGTTTCTTTTTATAAAATGATATTTTTGGAAGTACAAGAAATTATGAAACATTTAATTTTTTATATACAGATAATTTTTACTCATTTCGCACATGTTTTGTCACATTATTTAATAAATATTTTGTTAAAAAATTATTTATGAATAGATAATTAATAAATACGACAACTTGTTTTTTCAAACACATTTTTTGGAATAAAAAAATAGCACATTTGTTGATGTTGCAAAACATTATTTGATGCAATCCATTTACAAATAGCTCATTAATATATACCACTACGCAGTATTGTATTATTTTTTGTTTTTTAAGGAATTTTATTTATTGTTTAGAAACAATTTGTTGAAACCATAAAGAGTAATGAATATCATGAGAATTTGAAAACAAAATTGTGATAAATAAGATTAAATTAGTCTATGATTATTTAAATTGACTATTTGTAAATTTATGTATCCAAGCCTTAAAAGGAAAAAAAATAGATTGTTTCTTAAGAAGTCCGGCGGTCGGGAGTCATTTATTACTTTGAAGTAACCGAAAACCCTACCTTTTTTTGGGACAGAAATCGAAAATCCTTCCTAATAGTGAATTACATAACTTAATAACTTATGACCTTAAAATGACAGAGAATAGATTGTTTCTTACATAACTGAAAACCCTATCTTTTTTTGGACAAAAACTGAAAACCCTACCTAATAATATCCGACCAATAGTTATATGGACTAATCTAAAAATTCACTTAAAGAAAAGCCAAATACTCCCATACAAACATTCTACATAATCAAATCATCTATATCACACGCAGAGAAAAATCATAGAGCAGAAAATGGGGTTATGATGGAGTAGTTATGAATTTGATTTTCTATCAATTGTTTTACATCACGTTGATGTATAATCTAGAAAACTTATGTCTTGAGATTTATTACAAGACATTAGTTAATTAATTAATTAATTAAGTGCTATAATGTCGTTTTCGTATCAGAACAAAGCCTATCCGTTTATTAAACTATTTTAAATAAAGAAAGAAAGAAAACAAGGACAAGCTAGCTCATAAGTTTAAAGAACTTCCACGCAAGTTAGTTTGATAAAATTAGGGTCACAAAGCTAGATCAGCATATCATAACCTTGTTGAAGTTGAACATGTTGCTAACTTACTATATTTTTTTTGGATATGACATTTGGACTTATAACTCACTATTTTTGTTTTGAGTGTGATGAAAAGTATATTTGATAGAAAATGGATGGCTTTTTTTTTTTTGAATGAGAAAATGGAAGATTGTTAAGTTAGAAGTGTAGGTAGGATACAATTAATCTCAGGCTTATGTTAGTTAATCCTACGATAATATATATATATATATATATATATATATATATATATATATAAGACAAAGATGAAATCATATATAAATTAGAGTGTAATGGGTGTTCAAATTAAACTCACATACAAATTAAAGAAAGCAAATAAAAAGGAATAAAAGAAAGAGAATGCGACCCCTACACAAACAATCATCAAGACCAACACACCACTCATATAATAGCCTCTTGTCCTTCAATTTTTAACATTGATATTTTAGACACCATATTAATCCCCAAACCCATTTAACATATTATTTCTATTAAATTATCAAACTTATCACATCATTTGCTTAATTTTTTTTACAAAAGAAGCATAAAGTTATATAATGCATAAAATTGGTTCAATTCAAAAGCAAAGAATGTTCAATAAGAAATATAGAGAGAGAGCACCTACCTTCAAATTTTTATCAAGTTTTCCCGCGAGAGCCATAAGTAAAGAGGATTTGCCGGAACCTGGAGGTCCAAGTAGCAAAGTCATCCTACACAACAAAAAGCGAGTTACCCGTTACCACGTAGCAAAGTCACACATATTCAAACTTCTTAACCTACATAGACTCTTTTCCCGTGATAACAACATCACGTTTTTTCCGATTCCATTCAACCACACAAAAATAGTAACAACTTTATCATCAAAATCACAAAAACTTTTTTGATGAGTTTAGTTCCGTAACAATCACAATAACAACAATAGCCACTAAAGGAAACACAATCTAAAGAAGTAGAAGAAAAAGAAACAATAATCACCTTCCTGGTTTGATGACGCCACTAACATTGTCCAAAATAGTAAGTGAATGCCGTTTAGCTCTAAACAACTTCAACGACCTTAAAATACCCTGCGTTCAACCACATAAATTCATAATCACATTCACACATGCATCATTCATCACGAACCAAAACGAAAATGAAATTTAATTTAATAAATACACAAATATTAACCTCTAAAGCATCGCGAGTGTAATTGAACAGAGTCGGCAAAGCTCGTGAACCGATTAGAACATCAGCACTCACAGTCAAATTCGTATATCTAACTTCAATCTTCGGTACCTCAATTCCAGCCCTATCACACAAACACAGATGCCGTTAGCTACAGACAACAGATACAATACTGACACCTCGATCAGAAATGCAGATCTATAACGATAATATAGACATGAACAACGAACCTATTGAGGCGTTCTTTAATGGCGGAGAGAAGTTTGTAATTATCTTGATCATTTGTAGCGAGTGCTTTTTTAACGACGAGTTCACGGTTAACCCGATTCAATTTTCTCACATCGACTAAATTCTCGCCGGTGTTTTCCTTCGAAGGTTGACGGGATGATGAAGCACGGAGGACGGCGAAGTTGATGCGTTTCTGCGACGGCAAACGTGAAAGCGCCGCCCAATGAAGCTCCTCTTCGTCTTCCTCCACCCATTCTGCATTCGACGCTCTCGCAAAACTCTCGCTTCCGATTGATCCGATTTCGAAGTACTCGCTTCCATCGGAAGCTGCCATTTTCTCTTTCTCTCTCTATAACCGTTTTTAGCTCTCTCTCTCTCTCTAACGGATTTTGATTTCGCTTCTGAGAAGAAAAAGAATGAGAGAGTGAGTGTGTGTTTGAGTTTTTATGCTTCTGACGGAATGAACATGAAGAAGAAAGGCGAATGACGGAAATGCCCTCCGAGTTTCGCGGTGAAGTTGGTTATGGTTTTGGGAAAAGGAAAGAAGCTGTCACTTGTTTTTCCAAGTTTGTGTGGGTGACTCTGTTGTGCATGGGAAATTAATTGGAAGTGTTAAACTATTGGATTGAAATGGCTTTGTCCTATTCTTTCGAATCGCTGCTTTTAAATTTTGCATTCATTGTGAGTGAACCAATTTCAATGACTAATCACGTGCTCTTATTTATGCATGCATACTCATAACATTCTAGAATGTTTTCATTTACTACTATCATTTTCCAAAACAAATGCCTAATTTTATGGTGAAAAAATTATGCACGAGTATTGATTAGTTTTTTTAAGGAATGTATTGATTACTTAATACTAATAAATAAAAATAAAAACAAGAGTAAAATAAGTTTTTTTTTTTAAAAAGAGTAAAATATGTTTAGATTCTATAAATTACTATTTTTTTTAAAAAAGAGTAAACAAGAGTATTTTGGAATGTATTGATTAGTTTTTTTAAGGAATGTGTATTGATTGCTTAATTACTTAATAAATATAATAAAAAAAGAGTAAAATATGCTTTTTTTTCTCTTTAGAAAAAGAGTAAAATATGTTCTTGATTTTATAAATAATTTAACATTTCATTTTAATCACTTTGTCAAAAAAAAATCATTTTAATCACTTTAAATTTTGTTTTCAAATTTTAGTCCTCCAAACAATTTCACCCACATGTATGGTCTTTAATTGTAAGTCAAATCATGTGCACCCTTTAAATTTTAAAATGAATTTTTGCAAAAATGTTTAGAATATTATCATAATCTCTCAAAAAAAAAGTTAGATTTTTTTGTGTGTTAACCTCCAATTCTCAAAGAGTGTATTAACCCTCCAATTCTCAAAGAAAATAAGCTTTGATAATTAGGCATGGCAAAGGGGTGGAGCGTGGGCGGGTTTAAGCATTACTGCCCAGCCCCTGCTTGCATGTACCGTCCCCAAACGCTTTCGGGAGCAACAATTGAACACCCACCCCCAAATGGAGATGGGTTTTCCCTTGCCCCACCCGCGGAAAATGTATTTTTTTTAAAGAATAATATTAAAAAACTGCTTATTTTTTCAATTTTTTATATAAAAAAATAATAATTAAATTGATAATATAAGAGCAAGATAACTAATAAACATGTTTCTAAAGAGTAATGATTTTTTTTTTGAAGAAGCCAAATTAGCCCACCTAAACTGACACCAAAGATAATTGAACATGCGACCTTGAGGAGGAGCACACTCCCAAGTCATAAGTAAATACCACCAGGCCAACACAAGTGGGTTTAAGAGTAACAATAGTATTAAAAGAGCTTGCTACCTATTTGTAAGTTAATGGGTATGATATTATCAAATATAATAAGGTAAATTCCAATAACGGGGACGTGGCGAGGGTGGGTGCAAGGCAAGTGTAAGCATCCCCCAATCCCGTACTAAAAAACTGGTTTTCCTCCGCACCCACACCCACACCCAATTAAATCGATTTTTTCCCGTTAAATTTGGGGCAGCGGGGGCAGATTTTTTTTACCATGCCTGCTGATAATTCGTAGTTCAATAGGGGGTAAGTAAAGTCTAGCAAATAAAAACTTATGTTTAATATATCCTTGGTTAAAAAATTCTAAACTTTTGGAAGAGAGTTATATAGCATACTAAACATGCAAAAAAGTTTAAAATTTTGAATGATACATGTGAGTTGATTTAAAAACATAAATCTAAATTGATGAAACTTTTGAATAACTAAAAGTCAAAAGAAAAAACTTAAGGGACTAAAACAAAAAATTAAAAAAAATTTAGGGGCTAAAACTATGTTTAATCTTAAAAACAATGATATATAGATTAACTTATTATGCAAACTACTACTAATGGTAGTATGTAAATATTTGTAATGATAGTACATCTTATCTTAATTTAATTTTCTAAATATATTTATTTTATTTTCAATTGTGATTTTCTTTTCTTCAAGCGATTAATACTTAGGGAGGAATTTTGTCACTTGGCTATAGATTCCTTAACTGCTTTAATAGAATGTTTAAGTACGATTATTTGTTTTTTTTCTACTAGACTATAAAATGCATAAAAAACATAGATAAAAGACATATTGATAGAGATAAAATTAGCGAAAATAGTTTTGATTGATGGATAGTGTAGTTACAATGTGCAAAATGAGTAGCATTTATTGGCGAATCTATTTATTGGCCAAAACAATGTGTTATACAGTGTCTAGTGTCACTCGACTAACTTAACGATTAGTGCATTGGTTTCTCTTGTCAAGGGCTTCGTGGAGTCCCACGTTTGGGCAATCAACTTCCTCCTCCATGACATAATTTATTAATTAACAAGGTCCTTACTGCGTAGTCTTTCCATTAACGTACTTCATCGTTCATCACTCCTTGTGATATGTGGCGCTCTAAACATGGAGTGTGAGTTTTGAACCTCATTGTTCAGCCTTACTGAGCCTTGACTCAATATGAGATTCTCCAAATCCACGTTCTTAATCAGCACACTTGAGAAATGAACGACCAACTCTTACTCGACATGCCTTAGTCTTTTCATAACCTTCCATGTGTTGGGAGGATGTCGGCTAACATGACCCATTTCTAGCCAGGTTTAGACAATTATTAATTAGTCTCTTATCAAAATATAAAAAAAAAATACTAAATTTATTAATTCAATAAATAAAAAATTCTTAAGACCCCTTTTTTTGATTTATTTTTCTATTTATTTCTATCTAATGGATACATCATTGAATTCGTATCAATCCCACAATGCGCGTGCGCATTTATTTTTTTAATTAAATTTATATTTTATTTATATATATAAATATTTTTATTTATTTTTTTGCCAATTTCTTTTTCGAGAGGTACTTTTTTAACAACTATTACTTTTTTTAACAAAATTATATTTTACTTAATTATCTTTGCCATTGGAAATACGAGAATTTTTTTATGGATTTTTAGTTTTCCAATGACATTTTGCTATCCGTAATGATTTTTATTTTCCAAAAAAGGATAATTACACTAGTATTTTTTTTTTTGGGGAATTACACTAGTATTATACAACTAGGGAATAATTATTTAATAATTATATATTGAAACATCGTGCAAAAAATTAAGTACCAGCGAATAACCTCTCAAAATAAAAAAGTATCAGAGAATAATTACTTTTAATGCAAAACAATACTGTAATTATCAAAATCAACATCATGTTATTTATTGCAAGTAAATTTTTGAAAAAATACTACTTTTCGATGCTTAAACAATGCTCTTAAATATTTATTAGCATTTTTCTTATCATTACGTGTTCATGTAAGCTGTAGTCCAAACTTAGTTAAAAAACCACCTATATCTTTTTTAGCAGATGTCAATGAATGATTAAGAGTACCGATCAGAAAATAAAAAATGAAAAGGTCTTTTTTTTTTTGAAAAAAAAAATGAAAAGGTCTTTTCTATTATGAAAGTGAAACTTTTTAAATTATTGATGTATTGTAATTTTTAATAAAAACTAAATTACTACCGCATCCGATTAGCATTAGCAAGACCTTGTAGAAATGATCAAAACATTTGAGTGAACGTTGATGATACCTCGGATCACATTGTTAGTTTAGGAAATAATGTGTTGGTGGATTGTCCAAATCCAAGACGATCGATCCCGATAGTTCAACCTCATTCGTTAAAGAAGTGATTGGTTGAGACGGTTCATATGCTATATCAAATGCAATATATACATTTCGTTTAACATACGAATCAACTATGTTGACATTGATATGTGTATTTGAGATGAGTTTGATTTGCTCATTGGGGTTCAAACCTTTAGGTTCGAACCTTTGTTTTAGGTGAGGTTTGGAGAGACCCATTTATCATTACGTGTTTATGTAAGCTGTAGTCCAAACTTAGTTAAGAAAAAAAGTTGTAGTCCAAACTAGAGAAAAATAAATGTAATTATTTTCACGTGCTTATTATTTTTTTATAGTACGTCTAATAAACCATTTAATAAAGAACTTGGATTGTCAAGATAATTTAAGAGGGTTGTCATTTGAACAATTATTTTTTGCAACAACTTGTGAGACAACCAAAATATACAAACAAATATAGATATTGACGTAAAAATCAAAGTAATAGAGAGAGAAAGTAGAAACACAATATAGTATGAGACTGAGAGTTTTCCTTGTTTCTCACGATTTAATTGCCACATATGACTTTTTTTAGCTATAAATACATATTTTATGTACTTATAATATATATTCTCACAATCTTATTTTGACGAATGTATTCCAACATGGAGACATAATGTAAAAGTTGTAGCTCTTAGTTATGTTACCTTAGAGGAGCTGATGTGTCATGTTAAATGACATCTTAGCCTATTCAAGTTTATCCTACGTTACACAGAACTCTAACACCTAGTTTCATGCCGATTAAAAGATAAATTTGTATGCATAGACTCCTCGTTAGTGCTAATTGGTTTTATGGTTCCGACGATAAAAGGTTAGTACAGATACAAATTCTAGTTTTTAACCAATAGTATAAAACTTGTGTTCGGGCATTCATTGTGACAACATCAATGAGGATAAATCATGTTGTCCCTTAACGCGACACATTATCACTTCAAACACAATTACTTGATAGAGTGAGCATTTTGATTCGCACTAAACATTCTAAGCAAGCAACTTGGTATTTCGTATATTTGAAGTCCCAAATTGTCATACACTTAAAATTTCAGTACCCAAAATGGTGGTTTACTCATGGTAAATACATGTAAATATTTTTATCAATCCAACACTTCAATATTTTGGTTAAAGAACATATTATAGTTCAACAATTGAACTTTTCGTGCCTTTTTCTTTATTACCGTGTAATATACATACATAAAGTTTGCACGATTATTTAGCGGTGAC
Source organism: Medicago lupulina (assembly GCA_958299785.1). NCBI lineage: Eukaryota > Viridiplantae > Streptophyta > Magnoliopsida > Fabales > Fabaceae > Medicago > Medicago lupulina. The sequence continues at coordinate 51,018,592 of OY283145.1, read as the reverse complement.
TAATATCTATTAGCGAATCTGTTGGGCATACAATGTGAGTTCTCTCACCCCAACCAAATTTTCTCTATAAACAAGAATTTAAAGACGTTAGCAGAAATATTAATAGAATACAAAAGCGTGAAGATAGAATCTCTCAATCTAAAGCTTGAAGACCACCTTTACACACATATTAGACGTGTAAAATCCATGAAAACCTACCAATCTAATGTGCATATGATACACTATTAGTACCCCAAAAAGAGAAGCCAAATGCATATGATCCAAAAACATTGCCCCAACCCCCAAAAAACAAAAGAAGGGATCTTGGTAACCTTTACATGGTTAGCAGTTGGATTAGAAAACCTTCACGCACAAAAAACTGAAACATGCACGTTTTAGTGATTATCCTTTGTCGAGCAGCGAGACAATTTCCATTCAGTCTGCTCGGATTTGGGCTTCTTGAGCTTGGAAATGAATCCATCATCATCGGATTCATCGCCGTTATCACGTTTCTTCTTACCACGTTTCTTCTCAGCTTTTCCACAAACCACAATTCGGCTTTCGTCCTTCTCCTCGACCATCTCAGATTTTTCCTTTGGCTTCCAAATGAACAAAGACCTGAAAAATTATATCAAGTAACTTAGTACCCTTAAGATTAATAATATAGCTTTCTATATCCATACTGTTGAAGGCAAAGTCCTATGTATATCTAACTAACAAAATCGTAAAATTGTTAAAAAAAATTCATAATAGTTGCAACTTGACACATTGAATATTTGTAATATAATGATTAAAGAATCTAAAGAGTTGAACATGATACATGAGTTTACTCTTCAATGGAAAAAGATCTTGTTAAAGATCCCTTGCGATTTTGTAAATCAAAATTCCAACTTTAAAGGCTAAAAATTTGAATTCAGAAAATAGATCTTTTGTCATACATAGAAAGGAGAAAAATCAAAAGTTTTCATTACGACTAGTATGATTATCTGAGGCAAATCATTCATACCTTGAACTCCCAGTTGCCAGGATATCATAACGTGGATGAAGCTTATTCACCGGACTGATGGTTGTGATGTTCGGGTCCATGACTTCCGCTACCAACTGCCCTGTACTTGTATCTATAAAATCAATGGGATGCAGGGCTGTGCCATTAAAATTTTCACTTATATAACGGCCAACAACAGCAAGTGACTCTGATGAATCCTGCAATTACATAAACAATATTTTTCATAAAATAACTAGAAACGAAAAGGGAAATATGATAAATAACTGACGCAAGTTAAAAAAAAAAAAACTACCTTTGGATCCCATTCAGCTTTGAAGGGTGTTAAATGGCGATTGAAATCATGACTATGCACAATTTCTCGGCTGGGAGATGCCATATTACCAAAGATAGAATCCCATATACGAAGACGATTGTCCTGTGATGTAGTAAGAATTTTGTTTCCAGTTATTGGAGAGAAATATGCAGAGTTAACAACACGCTTGTGCTCAAGGCTACAGAGGGATGATCCAGCTTCTAAGCGACGCATATCCCAAATGCGCGCCTACAAAATAGAAACCATTTTGTTTCAGAATGCATGTTCAGAAAGAAAGAAAGAAAAAAAACAAGCTTGAATATGTATAAAAAGGAAGAACTCACATAATGATCATTTCCACAAGTCAAAAGGATGTCTGGTTGCATTGGATTGCAATGGATACCAGTAACTTTGCTACCTTTTTTATGGATCAAAACTGCATCACCATTCCTATGATTGGACCGCATGTCGACCCTGTAAATGACACAGAAGGTTAGATATATCTGGTATGCTAATTTGTTTCATATATGACATGGCTATAGATTCTTTTTTTGGACTCAATGACTGTAGATTCTTAAAAAGAAAAATGTTGGAAAGATGGCTTCAATTTATATTCCCTAACCAAGAAAAAAATTCATAACTATGAAGGGCATGTTATGAAAACACCAATAAAAAGAAACATATCCAAAATCTATAGCCAACAAAATTTGATGGAGGAATATATTACATTTGAGGACTATATGGACATGCAGAGACAGTAAAACGGAAGGGTAGCAAAATGAAGTTACTTACAAGTGAAGAAAACCAAAGTTATCGGCCACGAGCACAAGACCTTTCTCACAGTTAATATCCATACCATAAAGCATTTTCCAGGTGTTTGGCCCCTAGTAAAAATAACACATACAAATAAACTTTTTATTGCAAAAAGATGAGACAAACATTTACAGAATCACCTTGAGTAGACTTGGGTAGTCAAGAAGTTAAATAGACATCAGTACGAAATAATTTAAGAAAAAACATTTGGAGAAAAATATTACATGCCATCCATCAGGATTCAGGTTCATCGGAGAGGATGACATTCCAGTCTCCACATCAGTACAACAAATGGTTCCATCTGAGGATGAGGAATAGACCATACAATCATTCGTAGGATTAAACCTACAAAATTTTTCAATTAAAATCTAACATTCAGAGTTCAGAGTAAAACATGGAATAAACAAAATGATGAAGGAAATCAATGGACAATTACAAGAAGGCTGTGGTTTCATAAAGAAACTTACTTCATGTTGTTCAGTATACAAGAGTGTATGTCCGAATAGACTACTTTCTCGTGTACCATCTCAAAATCCCAGACTCCAAGTTGTCCTTTCTTTTATGATTAAAGCAGAAAAAGAGGAATCAGTGGCTAAATAAAGAAAATTAATCCAAAGTAATATAATTTATTGTAATAATAAGTAACCTTATCTCCCGACAACAGGATGTTATTCTTCGTAGGGTGGAACTCCAAGCTTGTTACCCGTCTACTATGATATCTGATAACAGCGCAATTCACTTGGTCTGGAATCACACATTTGGGCTTGATCTATCACATAAAACAGGAAAACATGTGATTCAAGATTCAAAACAAGAGTCTCCTAAAACTAGGCTCCTATGATCAATAGCTTGGAACAAAGTGAATGATACATAAACATTATGGACTCATATATGAAGGACAAAATAGGTATCAATGCTTTGTGTAAAAATATTAAGAACAATTTAATTATTGGTTCTTCCACAATGAAAATATTAAAAGGACACTAAGTTCGAGCAAAAACTCTCAATAAGCCTTCAATTTATAAATAGGTGTGGAATATTATTAACTGATGCAAGTTTAAGCACATATTATAAAGTAAATAAGTTGCACGATAATTACATGACGGAAAAAAAGGCTTTACTGTTTTGCAGTGTAAACGGAAAAAGTAATGGTTGAACCAAATTACAATATACCACATTGAAACACATAAAACAGTAAAAAGAATCACAACTGCAAATTAGTAGAAATGAGAAATCCTAACATTCTTCACAACTAAAGTAAGATTAAATATTTTAAAAGAATGACTTAGGCTTACTGAAGGAATGGCATGTCTTAGCTGGCGTTCAAACACATACTCCAAAGGTTTAGAGGTTTTTCTGCGGGGTGCCGGAACAACACCATGCTCAGTAGTGACCCGATGTGGACAATTCAAAGTGGTATGTCCTTCAATTCAATATCACAAAAGATGGAAAATATTAAAATAAAAATATATTCAAGAGCTGAACAAGTTAGCATCAAACCAGAGAGAAAAATATGAGACAAGGTCACAAAGATAACCATCATTCCTTATTGATAAAATGAAGAGTATATATCTGGGTGATAGTTTATGATAAAGCAGAACACTAAAAAACCCACTATGTGAAATAGCAGATAAAGTTGTGGAAAACTAGAGAAAGCTGCATAGCAGTTGAAATAAGTCAATTATACATAAAAAAAAATACATGTTGCATACACATAAAAAAGGAAATGGATGCAAAGAATATAATGCATTGAGAAATAGATGCAAAGAATAGAATGCATTGAAATTTGAAAGGTTTGCATATCACGGTGAATGTAGGATCAATATTCACGAACTCTTCAGTTTTTCTATTAAAAAATAGATCACTTTTGACTCAGATTCTTCAATTTTATTAGTGTAAAAACCTTAAAATTCTCTTCTTCTTTTTCCCACTATTCCTTCTACATTAGCTAACAGAAACTGCAATAGCACCACTATTACCCTAACTGTGAATCTAGGTTAGTGTGTCAGTTTATATAGCAGATTTGTTGAAATATGTTTTGCTATAGTTCCGAAATTTGACAACATTGTGTTGCATGTGAATAGCCTAACACAACCCTCTCCTAGTTTCCTTCATCCATCCAAATTCTAGACCGGCTACAGCTATGTATATCTTCGCAACAAAACAAAACCACATAGTCGACTCACAGATTGAAAGCCATGTCCAGTATCTGACATTTATTGATGTCAGACACTCAATTACTACCATTTTCTTAAACTATTATCAGTGTATGAGTGTTAGTTTTGTTCGGTGTCCACGTCTACATCCATGTTTACAGGCCTTTTTCTCTAGTCCTTACAAGAACAAATCAATCATAACAAACTACATCCAAAACAAAACCACCTTTGTTCCATATAAAATCAATTGAGGACCTCAAGTCAATTCCTTCCCAAACATAGCATAACATACTCTCAAGCCTCAAACCAACACAACATTTTCCACTAATGCATTTTGAAATTCATCATATATCATCAAACCACATTGACTAGTAAAATAAAAATACCAATACAAACAATATGAGGAATGTTGATATCCAACTTACCAGGAGTTTTACAAAGAAAACAAGGTTTCATAGGGCAATCAATATAAGTAGCACCCTTAAAACCCGCTTCATGACCAGGCTTCTTACACACCTGTAATAACAAAATTCCAACACCCATAAGAAAAAACGCAACTTTATAAATAAAAAAATCATTTTTTTAAAAGAAAAGAGTAACCATTAACAAACCTTACAAACTTTTCTGAGAGTTAGCGTAATGGGTGTTTTCCCTTTCTTATTAGCATCAAAACCCACTTCCAGTTTCTCAATCTTTTCATTTTCAACAACCCCATTTTCTTCTTCGAGTGTTTCTAGTTCTTCTTCTTCATCAGAAGAAGAACTCTGTTCAGAATCAGAGTCTCTTTCAATGTGAACTTTGGGGAAGGAGGTTCTACGAGTAACCGGTGCCATGTTAAAGAACCGAACCGAAACCGACCCTTTTCGCGGTGATGATGGAAGCGGGAAAATAGAAAGGCGCACGCACGAAGACAAAAAGAAAGAAAGGGTTTTGTTTTGTTAGTTGGGAGTTGAACAAGAAGGAACAGTGTGGAGACAAACAGTTGAATGAAATGAATGAATGCGATTTCACCACTTGTTTGTTTTTGGTTTTCAATCATACACGTCATGCTTTGCTAAATGTGAAATGACATATAACCTCTCCCTCCCTAATTACAAAACTAGTTAAAAAATAATCTTGTATGTGCTAATTAGTAAAGGTTTATAGGATTCAGATACTATACGACATCGATCGATGTGAAATTTTTTTAAAATTTAAAATATGATATGGTCGGGATACCTTAATAAAAAATTAAATTTAAACAATATATTAAAACTTAAAATATAAATTATGGACTAAATTCAAAAGCAAACAAATATGCATAAAACCTAGATCAAACAGATATAAAACAACGACAAGACATAACAATGAAACTGTTTTCATACGACAATCAACAATAGCGGCGTCTCAAACAAACAAAAGAACACAAAATAGATGGTGCACAACAACAAAAATATAATTATAAGTAATATTGATAATAAAGAAAGTGGGAATTAGTCAATTACATATAGAATATATCATAAAAAGAGAACATTATTATTTAGTCAATTGTGTTGGTTTTTTCTGATTTTTCAAAGTGTTTTACACTAGTTAAAGTCTGATGAGTTCAGACTCTTATACAGGGGTTGAATTGTGTTGCCTTTATTATTTGTTCTTACACTTGATATATAATCAAAGGTGTAAACAATTAAGTACAAAACAGATTCTATGAACTTATAATTTCTAGGATATGAACTTAGTAAGAAAATATTAAGTGTTCTATGCGCTTTTTAATTTGACAGAGTAAGGGCACAAATAAAAATAGCAGAGTCTTGTTATAATTCTTAAAGTCTATAGGTCCTTATATAGTTATAAATTTGGGAGATGTTGAAAAGGTGCTAACGCATTAAAAGTCGTTGAGAAGCTTCAAATCAAGGACGTTGGGCCATTGCCTGCTATGGATATTGTCGTTGATTAGACATTTGCAATTCCTTTACTGCAACTAGAATTATCTCTTCATTATCTTTGTCCTTGAAATTCTTTGTTTGTTTCTACACGTGGTAAGAAGAGGACAAATTGTACTATCAAAGATTTGATAGAGACAACTACAAAAGAGGACAAATCTGACGTGTCTTTTGGGTCCCTCAGGGTCTTCTGTTCTTCAGAGTTTGGAGGTCTTCAGAGTCTGATGCAGATCTTCAACTTATGAGTGACTTCCTTTCTTCAGATCTTTTCCCGAAGTCTTTTAGCTTTTCTTGTGCTTCTGATGCTTTTATACATGTTCAAACCTTTTTAAATTTTATGCTATGGTCCTGCACACTTGAACATGTATTAGTGTATCCAATTGTTCTTCAATACTTTGTTATCATCAAAACTCTAGATGAATTGTACAAAACCAATTTTGTTCCAACAATGGTTACTTCAGATGTGTCAGTATGAGAATCGTGAATTTCTTAGTAGGTCTTCATGTGCATGTGATAGGCCAGTGGAGCTTGTATCACACATGTAGAGTCTGACGTTGTCAGGATAAATGTACAATGTGTTATCATGTATGTGGAATGTTTATCTTAATGTCATTTACCATGCATGTATGCTAGAAATGTTGTATTTTTGTAATTATGTTGGTTTTTATATCGTTACCTTTTACTTTAATCCATGGAACGGGCTTTGTCCCACATCCAAATAGAGAGTCTGCTTTGCGAAAATGGAAAATGCATTAGAGGTGTAGCAGATTGGCAGTCAGGCTTGATGCAATTGATGGGTTATTGTGTCTTATCATCCCAGTTCAGAGTTAAAGAACAACTTAGTTGTTTACTTGTAAGAGTTTGTGTATTTTCCCTACTTTTGCTGGACATCGTTGTAAAGGATACTGCCATGAGAAATGAATGCACATACACTATTTTATGTAGCGCATGATTTTAAATCGAAAGTTCGTTTCTTATAATTGTTTTATAAAATGTGACATTTGATTTAGATCGTTATTGTGATAAATGTTTCAAAATGATTATTTACTCTGATTTTAAATTAAAGACGATCGTGAAATCATTTAGCGCAAGGTTTGGAGTTGTTTTAAAAGATAAAGAATCATCATTGGTTTGAAAATAATGGTTTTACACGACCCATCCAAGGCCTCACAATGGCCCACCAACTTATGATCTATAGACATGCCCAACAACTCCCAAAGATGCGCGCACAAAGCAATTTAGGCTCACTACAACACAAAATGAGGTCTCATATCGATCGACCTTCCAATCTTATCATCCAACAATCATTATTTGTCTCGAATATCTATATAAGTGTGGGACCTCTGCCACTTAAGGTACATAATCGCATAATCTCAAACCCACACTTTGAAAACTTTTCCCTCTCTCAAGCAAATACTGACTTAGATTTTGGATCGTGTGTCTATTTTTAGGGTACCGTCGTCCCTCGCTGTAACTATCATGGAAAAACTCATCGGAGTATTTACTCTAACATATCGGTCCACTATCGCACATGTATCATAATCGAGTCATCCTTAAGCACTGTTCATGGACATATTAGACAACTACTGCCCATGATGCGATGTGTGCTAAGAGCCACACATAACACCATTAGAACAAGAACACAAAGGGGGGAAATATTGTCCAAGACGAAATGCGTAGGAGCTTTTGGGCATCATGCAATAACTATTCTTGAGAATTATGGCTTTACTTGCCGATAAATAGAGAGGCCTTGCCTCACATAAAAAATACATTCTAAAGACGAGGAAAGGGCGAAAACACGGTTTGAAAAGGAGGCCAGCGATATAATGCATCCTAGAGGCGAGGAATCAACCAATGGTTCACACAATTTATGTATTTCTTTATATAATCTCTTGTTTATGTTTAAAATAACACGGGTAGCTAATTTATCAGGGGTTAGGTCATGTGGATTACCCTATATGTAATTGTTTCAATATGTAGTTAGCCGGTCCTTTTGAATACAATTACTCTATTTGGTTTTATTCGATTATAACTTATTGATGTCAGGTTATCTTACGTTATTCTTAGCATGTTTTTCAGTCATTTCCAGTAGGTTTTAGCATAAAAAATGAGGAGTATTAGAACGACTGCCTATGCTTTTGGGATATTTGTAATGTTTTCTATATTTGAGTATGTAATTCTAGTTTTCCTGAAACATAGAAATTTTAGGGGTATTTTGAAGTAATTCACGAAGAAATCATACAAATCGGCAAATCAAGAGCATCTGAAGAATTTTGAAGGTTCAAGAAGTCAAAGAATGAAGATTCAAGAGGCCTTAGGAGACTTACAACAAGGAGGAATTATGTTCCCTAGTTCCGAGGCAAGTTATTTGAAGACGAAGACCTAAAACATCTGAAGATTTGTGAAGTCTATGGGAAGACCAAGAATGAAGATTCAAGAAGCCTCAGGAGACTTACAAGAGGGAGGAATTCTGTTCCTGGATCCCGAGACAAGTTATTTAGAGAAAAACACCTAAAACGACGGAAAAGCGGAGAAATTGGGCCTAGGAAGCAAAACCATGCGCCTAGGGCATCATGGCAGCAAGCCATGCGCCTAGGGCATTTTCCATGCGCATAGGGCATGGTTTTGGTGCTCTCACATACGCCTAGCATGTGCGCCATCCGCCCCGTGCATCTGAAACGTGCGGGGCGAAAGCGTCTGTTCCTATTTTTTGTGGGTAAAGCCCGTGTTTTTAGCCTAAACCCAGGTAGAAACTGTCACTATAAATACCATCCTTCCTCATTCAGAATTTCTCATTCAGAACTGGAGCAATTCAAGAGGAAGGCATTTCTATGAGTTTTGGAGGAGTTTCTATCTTCTCCTTATTTTTCTAGGGTATGTTTTTATCTTTAGTAATTTGTTTTTAGTTACCATGTGTAACTAAATCTTTTTAGGTTAGAGTTCTAAGATTAACCACTATTTTTTTTTGTTGATATTTATTTAATTTAATGTCGTTTATATTTTATTTATTTTTTGTTCACTATTAAGTTTTATTAGGAATTTAGTTTATTTTTGTAGTAGCGCAACCCTATATTAGATACTTAGGTTGTGACAGAGCCTAATATTGATATTACTATCCTGGTGCTTATATCTTGACATTTATATCTTGCTATTAATATCTATCTTCCTAGGATGTAATTAGTTATAGCTAACGAAAGATACCGAAAACAAATTGACCCTAGTAGAACCATTCTCTTAAACAAGTGTCTGCTTGAAGGAAATAAGTGGTAGCCTAGTAGAACCATTCTCTTAAACCTTTGGTAAGGTAGACGTTGGAAGGGCTGCCCGTTTGTAGAACTACTAAGAGCGAGAGAGAGTGAGTTATGAGTGTTCTAAGATTCATAGATGGGATGACCTACAAGAACACTGGACAGACCCAACAATAATAATCCTTACGAAGGTGGCAGAATCGTATAGGATTAATAACCATATACTGTAGCGCGCGTATAACCTTAGTGTGACCATCTTGCCTTTAGAAATCTTGGAACGTCAATATAAAGTCTATATTTCAATTACCTTTGAGGTGGTAAGATCCCACACATAAGGATCACCGTGTGACCAGCAGGTGCAACCAAATATTGAAGGGATAGACCTAGTCAACTGAGATAGTATAGACCCCACACTTAAGGATCATCTTGTGATCAGCAGGTGCAGCTTGACGACCGATTAGGTTAGTAACGTCCCAATACCTCATCACTTGTATAGTCTACCTAATATAAATAAGTGCGACATTACTGTTATTGAATATCCAACATAATAAATAGGGGGATTCGAATAATCCTAACCGCTGCTTACTTTTCTGCAATCAAAACAAGTAAATTGCTTTGTTGCAAATAGATAAAAATTGCAAATCTCTAACTCTTTAACTCTTTTATTTTATTGCCAAACTAAAAATAAGTAACACTAATTGTTTGGAAGAAACGACGATCCATGTGGATATGATACTCCACTTATCATTTTATTACTTGGTAAACGATTTTGTACACTTGTCTAATCTGCACATCATCTATTCTTAATGTTTTTTTACGTGTTCACGGATGACTATAAAATTTTCCAATCACACTGACCATTGACTCTGGTTGTGAGATTTGCACTAGTCATTAACCGTTCAAATTGTAATAATTATTCCTTTTGGTTTTATTCAATTGCAACTTGTTCTTAATGTTTGTTATGCGTTTATGAATGTCCATGACATGAATTAATCTCATTGATCACTAACCCTGGATGTAAGATTTGCACTAGTTAGCAATTGGTAAAAGTGCAGTGGTTAAGAATAACCTATCACATACTGATGACAATTGTAACACCCTGTTTCCCAAAACAACGTAATGAAGAATATATAATCAGAGTAATCAACAAACGGGCATGTCACACTGCTTTTCAAAATTTATTAAATAGAAAATAAAACTATTTAACTTCAACAACTTTAATCTCATAAATAATTGCAGCGGAAAATTCTTTTCAACATATAAATCTTCTTCAACAAAATCTTGGCACAAAGGCCTCAACAATAAAATGATATCCAACATAATTAAGGTTCAACAACATTATTTCAGAATTTGATACATAAAGGAATGAAAGAACAAGACAACGTTTCCCATCCCGTTACGTATCAGAGCCCTAGGACACTTGAGTCGACATCCTACAAATCTTCATTACCTGCACTTGCCCACAAGGCGGCAATTCCAACAGAAGGGGTGAGATTCTCAAACAATAAATAATAGAAGTATAACTTATCAGAGAATCTAACACCCTAACATCAACAAGTAATTCAATAAGCATCTTTTATAATAAATTAACAACATCAACATCACCTTCAACTCGACTAACAACAACGACAACGACTCACCAACAACGACTCCGACAAATGCACCGACGACAACAACAAATGCAATATGCATGTGGTACCATTTTACGCGCGTTGAATGACAAGCATTCCAGGGCATGAGCCCTCAACAATTGGATGGTTAAAGCATCCCAGGGCATAAGCCCTCAACGGGTGAATGACTAGCATTCCAGGGCAATAAGCCCCCAACAGTTGAATGATAAACATTCCAGGGCAATAAGCCCCCAACAAATGCATATGAGTATAAAATGAACTCAATGGTGTATATCAACATACAACCAACAACAACAACTATGCCTAACTCATTTAAGACACACTCCCCAACTTGGACGACAACAACAACAACTCAACAAATGCATAAACGAGGTATGACTTACATTTCAACAACTCAATCAATGATACTCCAACATTTGAAACTAAGTTCAACAACATATAATAGACATATACAATTACACCAACAACCACGTTATTATTGCCAACCAAACTTAACCAACCAAGTAATCAAACATAGAAACTCACTTCAGGTACAGGGCTACTCGCCGCGGCGAGTACATCTGCTCGCCATGGCGAGCTCAAATAAAGGGCTACTCGCCTTAGGCGAGCTAGGGGCGAGCTGGGAGCGAGTAGAACTGGGAGCTCTCGGCCATTTTGACATTTTTCTCACCAAAACTTCATTTTAAAGCTACCTAATCATCTTTTTAATCTGAAAATTGTCCCAGTCATCTCTAAGAATATTAAGGTACACAAAACTATCCATCCCACACCTTACAACAACATTTCCAAAAATCACATTTTTCTAAGGCCCTACTCGCCGTGGCGAGTGGTTTTGCTCGCGAGGCGAGCTAAGAACATTGCTCACTCGCCATGGCGAGTCATGCTGCTCGCCGCGGCGAGCGATGAATGTCAGCACGGGTAGAATGCAGTTCTCACCCAAAAATCTCATTTTTCTCAATTCCCAACCCCAAAACAATCTACAGAAGTGTGATAAAGTTCTGCCTATACCCTGATTGCATTCTAACATCATTACAGTGCAATCTACACCATTAATCTCTCATAATCATACTCCAACCCTAAATCCCAATTTCTCATAAACTTCCACAATTCTCATGTTAAATTCAAAATCAAAGATATACAATCTATTACTATTGAAAGATAATCTCACCCTTACCTTAGATTATGATTCCTGAATTAAGCTGCGTTCTTCTCTCTTCTTCTAGCCTCTTCTCTTGGTTCTAGGTTTTCTCCTCTTCTTTCAGTTGTACGTAAAACTCTTTCTGACTCTCCTTTTCTTTTTATTGTAAACTATAACCCCCTCTTATTTCCTTAACTCCCACTTATTCCTCATAATTATACTTAATTCCCTTTAAACCAAATAATACTATTTTCTACCTTTTTATTAAATAAATAAAATAATCAAACAACATTTATTTAAATAAAACACAACAACATAAATCATATAATAAATTATCATCACACCAAATATCACACAATTCATACCAAGTCATATATTTCACATAAAAATCATATATAAATCATATATGTCAAATATAGTCATATAAAATCATATAAAAATACTCAAACATCAACTAAAAATAATTAAATAAAAATGGGGCGTTAGAACAATAGTTTGACGCTCAGTGATACCTATCAAAGGTTACTAGCATACTTAAGAAATTAAGGTGCGTTTGATGGTCAATATAAGGAGTCAGGATAGGAAATATATACTATATCCTGTTTTAATCTTTTGTTTGATGCACCAATAGGATATGATAAATTATTCCTTTAATTTATCATATCATATCACTCCTTTGTATTTTATATCTTGAGGTTTGAGCTAGGTTAAAATTAACCTATCAGGTTTGATAAAAGAAATCTCAAATTTACACTCATCTTCTTCTTCGGGTCTGTTTGGTTTGACTTTTGTCAAGCTAGAAACAATTCTACAACATTCCAAAAGAAATTCTACAACATTTCAATATGTTTGGTTTGGCTTTTCAGAATTGCTTCTATCCTCCAAAAGCAATTCTCCATGAAGCTACAATTCCTAGCTTCTGACTTTTCAAGAATCAATTCTACATTATATTTTATATTTTGATTATTACAACCTATTATTTTCCTTTATTGCCCTTTATCAATTCTCTTTCTTTTTGCTTTGTAATTAATTTGATGAACCAAATTTAATCAGAAAATTTAACGAACCAAATTAGCCCCCGAAAAATATTTATGGTCATGAGTTACCAAATTTTGGATTTTCCTTTACGGTGTCCCCATTCAGATTTACTGTATTTTTTCTTTTACCTTTCTTTTAGGCTATATTTTATCACTTTTGGCAACCAACTCTAGTATTATTTAACTTAAATATATTTTATCAAAAAATATAAAATATAAGAACAAATATTTTGTAAAAAAAATTAGTTTAATGATCGTATTTATTATGTTTTAAATTGATATATAGAAAATTTATTTATTTAAATTAAATAATATATCCACATTTAATATTGATCTACATATACATTCAACTATGTACATTTATTTGAATTTAGCTATGTCTATTTTAGTAATTATACATTCAAAATCAATTTTGATAAAAACTATTCAAACAACATTCAATTTGTTTAATCAATTCTACATTATTGTATCCAAACATAAATCAATTCTCTCAAAATCAATTCTGTCATAATCAATTCTATCAGAATCAATTTTATCAAAATCAATTTTATCTAAAGTTGAACCAAACACACACTTCGTGCTGCTCATGCCATCATTTTCGATTTCAATTCATCCATCACTATTATTATCTTCTTTCTGCTCATGCCATTATTTTCGATTTCAATTCATCCATCATTATTATTGATATCAATTTATTTTTGTATGGATTCATATCATTTTTCCTTCAATTCCTCTTCGTCCTTTTCTTTTTATAGATTCCATCTATCTTCTTTTTATAGATTCATTTTTTTTTTCGATTTCAATTCCTCTTTGTCCTTTTCTTTTTATGCATTCCTCTTCTTTTTTTGTGATTTCAATTTTTTTTCCTCTTCATTTTACAAATTTCTTGTTTTTCTTTTTTTTTTTTTTAGATTCCTCTCTTTCTTTTTGTATCGTTTTCAATTTTTCATCTATGTACAATATGAAAATATGTTAAAAATGTAATGAGTAAATCTGCAATTTTCCTCCTTAAATTGTAAGCTTCGTCAATTATCCCTTGACATTAACAAAACTTCAATTGCCTCATTGAAATTGCATAACGATAGTCAATTTGCTCCCTCCGTCAAAAAAATCTGGATTTTTTTTCGGTTATGAGCAATTACCCCCTTGAAATTTAGCACTTATGTGCAAAATACCTCATGAACTTGATTTTTTTCTTCTTATCCTTGACTCAAAATATATTAAAGGCAAACAATTAACACTAAGAAAAGAGAATTGAGAGAGGTAATCCAACTAGGAGAACACCAAAAATTATGTATTTTGTAATTCTTTGTTTTCTATTACAATCACTAAAATTTATAAGTGTTGATAATACTATGGTTTGATGATAATAGTTAATGATCCTTTCATGCATATTAGCTAGCAAGTGTATTGCTACTTACTAAAGACTTTGTTGGAATTGGAAATAGATCCATATTCAATGGAGATTTGATTCTTTGTACAAGTAGAATAGAATCAATGCATCTCTCGGGACAAAGATAGCTTAATTACTTCGTGTAAATTGCATTTCACTTTGATAATTTTTGTAATCTTTTTATATGTAACAATTAGACATTATGTTAGATGCTAATTGTTTGTCTTTAATATCTTTTGAATTAAGGAAAAGAAAAAATATAAATTTTCAAGCTCATGGGGCATTTTGCACATAAGTGCTAAATTTCAAGGGGGTATTTGCTCATAACCGAAAAAAAAAATCCATATTTTTTGACGGAGGGGGCAAATTGACTAACATTATGCAATTTCAAGGGGATAATTGAAGTTTTATTAATGTCAGGGGGTAATTGACGAAACTTACAATTTCAGGAGAGAAATTGCATATTTACTCAAATGTAATTGATTATAAGTGTAATTTTGTCATTTAATAGGATAAAATAATGTTATACGGGTTGTTATCATGTGCGCATCAAACACATGATATGATTAATTTTTATCTTGTCCATATCATATCTTATCTCTATTCTGTTTTATATCATATCCTGCTTTTATCATATCTGTCCATCAAACAACCCCTTAAGAAGTTGTAACTAGATAAGAGTGCTAACAACCTAATTTTGAGACTAGCTATATTGTTCAAATGTCTTAAAACCAATTGGAGGATTTAGGAGAAATACCCAATTACCAAACAATGAAAGGTAGGGGAATCAAGCATGAGCTAATCAGTTTTTCTCTTTATTTACATCAACAAAATCATTGATAAATGCAAACCCCATTACTACTTGATTCTAATCTCGTAGTCGTTGCGTAGAAATTTCACAATTCATGCGAAGAAAAACTTATTACAAAAAAAAAAACTTATTACAAATATTATAACATGACGACACATTTAATACACTTGCTAAATATTTCATAAATATGCACAATAACATCAAATTTTAAAGTACATGATAATATTTATTCACTTGTGAAATGTTGAACTAGAAAAATGATAAATTATATAAAAAAGAATAAATGATAAATGTTTCACCGAGAAAAATCACAATTGATTGTTTCATATAATCATACTGTCTTTATTTAACAATGATTTTACATAATCATCTTTGCTTATTCGTTACAACTCATTTATAACGATATAGTGACTCTTTTATTTTCCATACATATCTTTTAAAGCAACCTTTGCCCTACATATGCTTATGTGCATTTCAATGAAATTAAAGGTTAGAGAGAAATTTGAATTGTGCAAGAAAGCATAAGAGTGTCAACACGTTAAAATAAAATTATAAGTTTACAAGTAACAAACTTATTTGTCAACTTACATGTTAAACTATTCAACGCAGTAGCAAGCATACACAATACACTTCGCTTGTTCATGTGGAGCACACTCACTTGGACAATCAGCGTCACTTTTGCAGTTATTATAAACTAAGAATCTATGACCAAAACTTTCGATTACAAAAAGTGCATAAATAAATAGCATGATAACATATACAAACTTGAGAATTGTAGCCATTTGTATGCAATCAATAGAAAATGTTTGATCATTTTATAATGTAAACAAATAATTATTTGTTTACGTCAATCAAAATACTTTTTAAGTTTATAATATTAAATATTGTCAGAATTTTTTTTATAGTATTAAATGTCTCTTAATTATATCCATGCTTCATATTGTCCTTTGCTCACTCAACCGATCACTTGACTCTTTTTTAATTTAAGAAAAATATTCATCTCAAAATTTTATCAAAGATCTTGCAGTAAAATAATTTTGTTATTAAAATTCATTTTTACCTACATTGTAATTATTTCCCCCCTCTTTCTTAACCTTTCATGGTAGATAAGACCAAAATCCTAAAAGAGCATAATAGTTTTGAAGAATTATGTAGTTAGTTGAAGTGGAAATAGTTTAAAATGAGGTAATTTGTTTTTTGGTAGTGAAAAATGAAGTGATTTATTAACATATATTAAAAATAGATATTACATTATTTTTTTGTCAACAAAAAAAGATATTACATTATTGAGTCCAAATTATCGTTTATATAAATTCTTCTATTGATATTTATTAGCATTTTCCATACAACATGGTATTGAGTGTTAACAAAAATAGTTTATCTATTTTTTTTTTTTGACAATAAAAATAGTTTATCTATATAAGTCGCGAATGATATATACTGAATAAAATTATCAATCAACCAATATATCGATGAAATAAAAAAGAATAAAATAACTATCTAATACAATGATGTCAATATCTTTGTATATTCAGTCTCGATTTCTTCCTCGACTACCATCTTATCATCTACTTGCACAACGACGTACAAGTAGACACAAGGAAAACAACAATGAAGGTGGATCATCATTTTCAAGGATCTAATATGAGTAGAGTAAAATAAATTAAATTCACTCGATCATAACATTAACAACATAAGCATAAGCATATAACCCATAACAACAATTAACATTACATGTTAACAAAATATCCATCATAATTATTGATGGTCGGATATGACAAGGGTACCAAATTGTTTATCAAGTAATAAAATGATAAGCCAAGTAATAAAGCGATAAGTAGAGGATTGTATCCACAAGGATTGTCGTTTCGTGCAAACAATTCGCGTTACTTATTTTTTGTGAGTTTGACGATATAAATGATAAAAGTTAAAGAGGTTGCAATTTTTATCTGTTTGCAACAGAGGAAGTTTACCTGTTTTTCATTGCAGAAAAGTAGGCAGCGGTTAGGATTCTTCGAATCCCCCCTGTTTATATTGTTGGATATTAAGTAACAGTAATGTCGCGCTTATTTTCTTAGGTAGAATATACAAGTGATGAGGCCGTTGGGACGTTACTAACCTAATTTGGTATATCCCTCCGATGGCTAACTGTACCTGCTGATTGCACGACGATCTTTACGTGCGGGGTCTTACTAATTCAAAGGTAATTGAAACATAAACTTAAATTGGATTGCCAGTGTTTCCCAAGGCAATGAAGGTCAAGGTTCCCTTAGGTCTGCTCATCTATGAATCTTAGGACACTCATAACATAACCTATCTACGCTCTTAGTAGTTCTACAAATGGGCAACTTTAGTCTACGTCTACCTTACTAAGGGTATCAAGAGAATGGTTCGATAAAGCCTTATTCCTCGGAGACGCTTGTTTCCCTAATTACTAATCAGTTAAATCCTAGGTTCAGTAGAGCACCTCTCAGTCTTAGTAATGTCACCTCCTAAGTACCTACAACTAGGGTTAACTCTCTTTCGGTATCTTTCGTTAGTTAATAATCACTTACTTCCGAAACAGATAGTTACTATTATAATGCTATAAATGTCAAGATATAAGCAACAAGATAGTAGTAGCAATGTTAGGCCCTGTCACAACCTAAGTACCTAATCTAAGGTTACGCTCCTTTGAAATAAATAACTAAATCAGGAACTTAATAGCGAACAAAAGAATAAATAAAATAAATGACATATTATATTAAATAAATATCCAACAAAAATAAACACAGGTTCATCTTAGAACTTTAACCTAAAAAGATTTAGTTACACATGGTAACTAAAAGCAAATTACTACAGATAAAAACATACCTTAGAAAATCAAGGAGAAGATAAAACTCTCCTGAAGCTCCAAAGTTGCATTCCTCTTGAACTGTCACAATTATGAACGAGAAATTATGAATGAGGAAGGCTGATATTTATAGTGAGAGTTTCTACCTGGGTTTGGGCTAAAAGTGCGGGCTTTATCCAAAATAACAGCAGTAAAATACGCTTGTGCCCCGCATTTTCAGATGCACGGGCACATGGTTAGTGTGCCTAGAGCATGAGAGAGAGAGGGAAAAACCATGCCCTAGGCACATGAACAATTCCCTATGCGCATGAATGCCTCTCCCATGTGCTAGGCGCATGAGTCTGTTTCCTAGGCCTAAATTCTCTGATTTTCCGTCGTTTTAGGTCTTCGTCTTCAAATAACTTGCCTCGAAATTAGGGGACAAAATTCCTCCTTGTTGTAAGTCTCCTGAGACCTCTTGAATCTTCATTCTTTGACTTCTTGAATCTTCACAATTCTTCAGATGTTCTTGATTTGCCGATTTTCATGATTTCTTTGTGAATTACTTTAAAAATCCTCTAAAATTGCTATGTTCCGGGAAAACTAGAATTACATACTCAAATATAGAAAACATTACAAAAGTCCTGAAATCATAGACAATTGCTCTAATACTCCTCCTTTTTGTTGTTAAACCCTACTGAAAATAACGGAAAAACATGATAAGAATAACGTAAGATGACATGTCATCAATTATCAACTAGTTCAAGTTGAATTCATCTAGCTTCAGGTTGATAAGGATAGATAAATCGCCTCCCACCCCAATGACCATAGTTCTTACAAATCGTGGTTGGGCCTAACACAACCCCACAAAATCATTGTTACTCATATTACTCATACAACCCATATAAATCAAACTACACAAATTTGGGTCGTAATACTTCTAAACAAAGAAATATTCTTACCAAGAAAGGTAATGATAATGGTAATGTTCAGTCCACTCCTCAATCTAATAGAATAAACAACCCTTTGTATTACACCTAAATATGTGTTTCCCATTAATCTTCCAAACTTAGTTTAGAACATGACACTTCTAAACAATCGTCTAACTATGAATATTCAATCACCCATTAACATTCCACATCCCACACCACCAACAATATTTGGTACTAATGCTCTAAACCTTACATACCCTAGACCAAACTCCCATTATCAAAACCAACCAAGAAATGCTTCTAATTTCATCCATGCAGGTATACATTTGTTGAATAAGCTTTCTACAATTGAGTTAGGTATTCCATATTCATCCATTGTTCATGATACATCGAGTAACTAAAATGAATACTTCAATGATGATAGTAGTAGTTATGTGGATATTAAAGAGTATGAATAATATCTTGTTCATCAGAAAAATGAATCAAGCTCAAGTTTTGATGACAAAGACATGGAAGACATTCATTTCAACAATATATCCAATCATATTAATGCAGCAATGAATAAACCCTAAAATATCAAATTAATAAATTAATGCATTAGATAACCTATATATATATATATATATATATATATATATATATATAACAATTATACTAATCAAATGATGATTTAATAGGATACTTTGATATTGGTGATCCCTCCATTGAATGTCAATCATGTGGTACCAAGAATGTAAGAACAAATCCAGACATAATGAAAATCCAAAATTTTCAATGTCTTGTTGTGATGGCAAAGTAAAAATGCCACTTTTAAATAAACCTCCTCAAGAATTATATAGTTTGATGTATGATCACTCTTCAACAGAAAGTAAACATTTCAATCAGAACATCATAATATGCAATAATATGTTTGCATTAAGTTCCCTGAGATTTAATGTAGACAAAACGATTAGGACGGGTATAGGTATTTCGAATATTAGAATTCAAGGACATTCATGTGAGCGAATGAGAAATATGATGTCATTGCAAAAGAAGAGATAACATTATGGAGACACAAAATGGTCATCTAGAAAGATTTAATGAGTTTCATACAACCTATTTTGCGTATCAATATCCACTTCTATTTCCTTATGGTGAAGATAGGTACAAAGATGATGTGCTACACCAAGGTGAGGAAGGTGGAAATAGTTGAAAAAGGAATAAACTAACAATTAGATAGTGGTTGTCATTCATATTACAAACAAGAAAATTTGAAGCCACAGTTATTTTGTGTGCAAGAAGGTTATTTCAGCAATTTTTTATTGATGGTAATACTATGACGGAATCTTTTAGATTATCTTGGTTAAGAAAAAATCAATCCAAATTGAGAGTTGGTAAATACAAAAACTTGAATGACAACCAAACAAATGTAGGAGCATAAGCAGATTCTTCAAAGCAAGGTAAGAGAGTTGTCTTAACTCTGAGTTTTATTGGTGGTAAGAGGTACATGAATTAACTTTATTTCAACACTATGGTCATCTAAAGTTTAGTTGGTTTTCCATATTTGTCTATAACTTTTTCTTGCAATCCTAACTAGCCTAAAATTCAAAGATTCATTGCTCCTAAACATCTAAAACCACAAGATCGTTTTGACATTATAGCTGAGAGTTTTCTAAATTAAATTGGATGAACTTTTAAAAGTTTTGACTAAGAATTACATCCTTGGTAAAATTCTTGCATGTAAGAATTTCTTTCTCATACTATCTAACTCTATTATTGTTAGACACATTTCAAATTATTTATTAAATTTGTTTCATTCATCTACAGACATGTACACTATCCAATTTCAAAAAAGAGGGTTGTCACATGCTCATATTTAAATTTTCCTACACCCTTCTAGGAAATACCCTACCCAAATGACATCAACAAAATCATTTATGCAAATATTTCATGTCCAAATAATCAAAGAGAATTGTACAACTTGGTGAGAACTCATATGATGCATTGACCATGTGGTTTGGCAAATCAAAATTCTTGATGCATGACCAACATGAAATGTTCAAAGTATTATCCAAAAAAGTTCAACAATCAAATTGTTGTTGATTACGAGGGATTTATTGTTTAAAGAAGAGTAATGGTAGGAAAATAATGAAAAATGGAATTACCTTTGACAATGACTATGTTGTACAACATAATCCTCATTGTCTGCTTTAGTATCAAGATCATATAAATATGGAGTGGTGTAATCAATCAAGTTTTATCAAATACTTATTCAAGTATATTATCTTGGAGTGTTCAAAACCGAACTGATCCGATAAAAAAACGTCAACCGATCCAAAAAAATCGAAAACCACAAAAAAACAATTTTTTTTTTGTGTTTGGGCCATATAAATTAAAACCGTCTGGACTTATTATAATGTTACTAGACTATTCTATTACTTAGACCGGTCCATTACCTTTGTCAACTTAAACTCTTCAGATCACTCATCAGTTACCAAGGCAACTAGCCAACTACCAAGTACCAAGAGCGTGTTTAATTCTTTCTTACTCACCAATGATGAATTTTGCTATTAAATTGAAGGAACTAGATAGTTACTTTCTTAATCTACCAACAATCCAAACACTTTTCTTAAATAAAATTAGTTCGTGAAAATCCATCAGAAAGAATAGATTAGACAAATTCCAAATCCGCCGCCGCCATCATGTAGATCAAATGGATGGTGGTGCGATGAGGGTCTCTGTCCTCCGCACCACCGTACCTTTCCGACGTACCGATGCTCTCTCTGTCGTCGTAAAGGTAGTTTGTGTTTTTGATTTTTTTTTTGTTTCGTTTGGTTGAAACGTTGGTGGGTTTCGTGTTGTGTTGTTCAATGCTTGTCGTTGGTTGTTTGCTTTTATTGGGGGCTTAGACTATTTGATTCCTTTTCTCTCTTGGTTGTGGTGGAGGTTATGTTTGCTCGTAACATAGGTGGTGATGGTTTCTATGGATCTTTGGTTGTGTTGGTTTCTGGTGATTCATGGCGGTTTCTATATGGTGCTGATTTTGGGTCTTTTGTGGCGGGGCTCGTGGTGGTTTTTGGTGGTGGTGCTTGTGGTGGTGATGCGCGTGGTGGCTGGTGTTGCTTTTTAGTGAGGGTTAATGGTGGTTTTTGTGGTGGTCAATGGTGGTGACTAGGGTGGTAATGATGTTGATTTTTATGGTGATGTTTGTGGTGGTTTTTGGTGGTGGTTAGTGATGATTATATTTTTTTCCTTGTTGTATGATGGTACAAGAGTTTTTGGTTGGCTTTTGCGGTTCTTCGAGGTGTGTTTTAGATGAAGGTGCTTGGGAGAGCTAATGGTGGTGTTTGGGGTTTTATTCCCGACTGTTTTTCAAAGGTCGTTGGTTGTTGTGTAGGTTTTTAAGTTGGTGTTCAGGGGTTGTGTGCGAGCAGCGGAATATGGGTGGTGGAAGTTGTTTTTGTGACAGTTGAGACGATGTTTGAGGATTTTGGTACAACATATGTTTATGTTGTTTCGTTGATCGTGCTGTTAGCTTGGTTTTGGTGTTTCTATTAATTGATTTTTGAGATAGCCCTTCGTTAGGAGACGTTTCCTATAGGTTTTTTGGATTTTTTTTTTTTTGATTCATGGATGTATGGGTTTTCCATTGGGAGCTCCCCATCTATCTTTTGTATGTTGCTACTTTAAGACTCCTAGCCTCGCACTCCTTGTGCTGGTTAAGATTCATTGTGATTTTAATAAACTCCATTTTAGTTTTTTCAAAAAAAAAGTCTTAGAAAAATTAGATTAGATTAGAAAAATCAGCTTGGGTTTCTTTGTGTATTTTGCTTAAATAAAATTTATCAGTTTGTGAAAATCCATTATCAATAGTTGAATTAAATATATTAGAAAGAATGAGTTCTTTTATTCACTTACTTCGTTGCGTATAAAAAATGTTGATTTTTTTTTTTTATCACTTACTTCTTTGGTATAACTTCTTGTATAAAAAACGTTTGGTAACGACAATTGTTGGCCATGCCTATTTCTATTGTTGCTTCAGAGTCTGCTTTTAGCATCGGAGGTACAATGCTAAATTGTTACATGATCTCTTACACCAAATACAATTGAAGCATTAGTTTGTGCCCAAAATTGGTGTTGATCCGCTCCAATTGCATTAGATGTTGAAGATCTTTTGGAGGACTTAGAACAACTGGAACTAGATAATTTTTTCTTTCTTATTGTTGAATTTCTTATGGTCTTAAGTTTATTATAGTTGTTTATTTTTTCTTTCTTTCTCTTGAATATTGATTTATGTATTTTTGTATTTTGTACATTTTAGATTTTGCTCCAATACCACAGCTGACTGAAGAGATGTCCGATATTGACTCTGATTAATGTTTTGCTAGATGGAATAGTTAATTCTGTTTGAAATGGTGTCAAATCTGTTATGGTATGATCTTGTGGACTTGATTTAAATTGCAATAGATTTCAGAAATTCTGCATAATACTTATTAAATTGCCTGCTGATTTTGGTCTTGCAGTGAAAAGATTGGGAATGCCAGACTTTGGATTAAATTTTTGGCTGGATGGACTAGTTAATTTTGGATTTTGGTTGAATGGACTAGTTAATTATGGATTTTGTTTTGCTTGATGGGAATTGTAACTTTAAACTTTCAGATTCTCGTTTAAGTATTCTTGTTTTTTTGGTACTCCTTATGTTACTCTTGAGGCAGGGGCGGAGCCACCCCCCCAGCTAGCATGGGCACTAGCCCAGGCTCAGCTCCAACTTTCTTTGTAGAAAGCCCAACCATTACTAGAACTTTTAGTTTTTCCTGCGGATTTACCTGCGGATTTTTGGGCAAATTCCGCAGGAAACACATTTCTTGCAGATTTTGCCAATGATTTAGGTTCTCATGTGAGGTAATACTGAGATTTTAGGATCCGCAGGAAATGTGAAATTTTCCGCAGAAAATGTGAAATTATCTGTAGGAAATGTGAAATTATTCGCAGGAAAGAAGTAACGTTTTGCGATAAATTTTTTGCCCAGGCTCTATAAAATTCCTGACTCCGCCACTGTCTTGAGGTTTTGGTTAGTTAAGTTTATGATGGTACTAAGGTTGATCTTTGATCTTGTGGTGTCATTTGTTGTGATGACTTGTTATTTGCCTTTTATGATCAAAATGATATGGCCTTTATTCCTCAATTGTTGCACGGATAACATTTGTTTATATTGCTATAGGCTGCAAAAGTTTCTTTATAATTGCATGATACTTGCTTAATACATTGCTATAGGCTATATAATTACATGAAAGAAAAAGTTGTTGTATATGTATACCGAATGTTTGCAGCAACTTATATGTATACAATATGTAATATATGAAAGAAAAAAGAAATACTATAAATCATAACTTTATATGTGTACAACAAGGAGAAAGCTTTTTTTAAAATTATTTTTAATAAGAGTATTACTATCAATTATTTATAATTTGGATAACTGAAAATTGATCCAAATTAAACCGCGTTAATTTGGATCGGATCGGTTCGGATTTTTTTAGCACCAACCGAGCCGGACCGCACATGTTTTATTTTTTAGATCGGTTCACTTTTTGCCTCATAACCGAGCCGAACCGCATCGCAAACACCCCTGATATTATCAAAGGACATGTCAAGATAATTTTTGTTGTTGTACAAGAGAATTCAAATGACAGACCGCAAAGGCAATGTGCAGATGAGATCAAGCAATATTTTGATTGTCGGTATGTCTCACCTAGCGAAGCTGCTTGAGAATATTTTGGTCCACTAAGAAAAAATATTACAAAACTGCTCTTTAAGTTTTGCAACTGTAGCACTTTTGACTCCCCAAAGCAAAAAAAATAAAATAAAAAAATAACACGTGGTACCTCACTTAAGGTGCCATGTCAGCGTAGACCGAGTCAAAATTGGCCTTGGAGGCCAAACTGCCACATGTGCAAAACTTAGGGGGCGATTTTGTTGTTTTTTTCTTAAGGGGTCAAAATCGCAACTTTGGAAAAATTAAGGGGCTAAAACTGCTATTAAGCCAATATTTTTCTATCCAATCCATGGATGGAAGCCTTCAGTTGAACGATTATTCTTTCATTTAGAAGGCGAGCAATCAGCTTACTTCAATAACCATGAGCATATAGCTGATGTACTCCTAAAGCCACTGGTTATGGAATCCATGTTTACATCGTGGCTACAATGTAATAGTCAATATCTGAAAGCAAGATCTATGACTTATGGCAAATTTTATTCAAATTTTGAATATGTCAAAAGGAAAACAAACATGAAAGCCAAGAAAAAAGGTTTCACAATTGAAAGATTGATGTGGGTTCCATTGAGTACCGGTGAAGTTTACTACTTGCGAACGATGCTAATTGTTGTCAAAGGACCAACATCATATATATAAAGACATTAGAACAACAAATGATGTTTTATATGATACTTTTAGGGAAGCATATTTTACAATGGGATTATTGGGAGATGATAAATAATACATTTCAGCGATACAAGTGTGGGCTACCAAATATTTTCTACACATATTGTTTATCACTTTAATGCTATCCAGTTATATGGATAGACCAATCCATGTGTGAAACAATACTTGCAATGACTAAGTGATGGTATACAGTATACTATACGAGCAAATAAGGTTGGCTAAAAATCCAAGTATAAACTACTTCCATAGTCTTTTAATTTCTATAGAAATAAACTTCATAGATATTTAATTATATTATCAATGCATGAGAACCAGAGTTGCAACTTATAGGAATATAAGATCTCTAAGGGTGTGTTTGGATGAAGGGTTTAGGAGGGGAAGGGAGGGGAGGGTTCAATTTTCATTTTTAAATTACAGACTATATAACATATTTTTCTAAAATAAATTAAGTGTGATTGAAGTATTATATGATCGTTTAGCATGTTAATGTGTTAACTTTTTAAAAAACATTTCATAGTGTCCGTAATTTAAAAATGAAAAGTAAACCCTCCCCTCCCTTCCCCTCCTAAGCCCTCCATCCAAACACACCCTAAAGGAATTCAAAGGGTTTCCTTAATTTATTAATGATCTCTTTTCATATTAGCTAGTTACAAACCCGTGCTTCGTACGGGGTTCAATAACGTAGTTGACAAAATATTATATTGGAAGGATAGATTGTGAAATGACAGATAATTATAAACCATAAAACAATATTTAGAGTAGTCTTGCATTATAGATTACAAAATTAAATCTTCAAAATAGCTTGATCACGAGTAACAAATGAAAACATATTTAGTTAGCGGTAAAAACACTATTATAGTAATAATTGATATTTATCTATAAACCAATGAAAACCCTATTACCAAAGCTTCAACGTATACTAATGAAAAACCTATTACCTGATTTATATCATTTTGTCTTTCAGCTTCAACATATATAAATCCTTTCACATGATCTACAACAAAGGCAGATATTAACTGCAATTTAGTATCCAATTCTTTTAGGTGAACAAACTTCTGCATCAGACAGATAGCTGAAAGCCTCTCTACTTGATTTATATCATTTTGTGTTTTAGCTTCAACGTATATAAATCTTTTCACATGATCTACAACAAATGCTAGGGATGTCAATGGATACCCATGGGTACAAATAATATGATACCCGTCCTCGCCCCGTTGGATAAATATGATACCCGTGCCCGCCCCGTATCCTCATGGGTACCCACTATATGAGTACCCGTGGGTATTGAGGTATCTATTGGTAACCATGGAGTTTTGAATTTATTTATTTTTTGGTACAAATAATAACTTTTTTTAATTACCAAAAAACATCAACTTTTAAACATCCATACATAATCCATTCAAAATTTCATAAATCATTCATAATCCATAGAAAATTCATGATTCTTATATAATCATATGTTTTATGATGTGAATGAAGGGGAAACGGTGAACTTAATAAAATGAATTAAAAAAATTTAAAATAAAAATAGGTTATTATTGAGGATTTTTAGGTGGGCGGTAAAATTTTCTTCAATAAGGTAACAACTTTAAGTAATAAGATATGATATATAAAGATATTTTAGTAATTTACTTAATTTATTATCGGGTATGGGTACCCGTGGGTATGGATACAATCAAATCCGTGTCTGTGTCCATATAATAATGGGTAGTTAAATACCCGTTTATTATACACGTGGATACCCGTGACGGATTTTACCCACGGGTACCCGTGGGTATGAGTATTTTTGCCACCCCTAGCAAGGGCAAATATTAACTGCAATTCAGTACCACGTATATAAATTCTTTCACATGATCTACATCAATGGTAGATATTAACTGTAATTTAGTATCCAGTCCTTTCAGCTGAACAAACTTCTGCATCAGACAGATAGCTGAAAGCCTCTCTACCTGATTTATATCATTTTGTCTTTCAGTTTCAACGTATATAAATCCTTTCACATGATCTATAGCAAAGAGAAAGGAAATAATGAAAGAAAAGTGGGGTGTTTCACTTATATACACTTATGTTGAAAATACCAATTTGCCCTTCTCTCAAATTACAGGATTACCAAAATGCCCTCAGAAGGGCAAAATAGTAATTTCAACGGACATCTAATTTCCTAAATAGTATAGTAGATTATGAATGAGGAAGGCGGATTAAGTCTTAGAACTAAAATTTAAGTCAATTGACACACATGCTAGACGCATTCTAAATGAAGGCGATTCTAAATGAAAGGATTAAGTCTTGGTTCTAAGCGCTTGGCAAAAGGGATTACCCTTTCACCACGCACGTTTAAGGAGTACATCCACATGGCTAAACTAAATCAGAATTCTAGACTTAATTCCTAATAAATCTAAATTGCTAATAAAACTAAAGACATCTCTTTTCATATTAAATAAACAAAAGATGGCTAAAAGGTTTCTCTAAAGAATCATAAGGGTTTCCACAGTAGTTTAGGAGGAAGACATTTCTGGCCATTTAAACTTATAACATCATCACTTTCTTTTTAATCTTTTCATTCTTGATAGCTAGATGAAATAAAATAGTTATTGAAAACTCTCACGCATAAGTGAAAAAGTTAAGGTTCAAATCTTCATCACTTGTTCGGCCTAACAATTACAACATTTTTATTATTTGAATTAGGACATATGAACTTTTAACTTTTCACTTTACCTTATTGTACGTTATATTGATGATTCCATTTCTCGTGTGGGGTGGGGGGGAAAGGGGGAATAGTACGTTACTATTGTGATTACTGATTCATAATGCTATTCGAAAGGACCACAGGATATAGGAGTCAGATATGCCAATAAGTGTATTTTTTAGTGCTAGACTAGATGTATATGCAGTTGTTTATTATATTTATATAAATCCAGTAAAAAATATTTATATAAATATTTTTTTAATTACTACTTTTTATTAAGGGTCCTGCATACCATAAAAGGAAATTATTATCATAAAAGGAAGCTGCTTATGACATTATTATCAATTAATTACACAATTTCAATATATTAACTACTATATAATTTTCTTTTTCATATCCATAACCAGTGGCCTGGGGCACCGGTTAGCATTTTCTTTTTTAAAATTATGTTTTTCTTTTTGAAAAACTCCAGAGTAGATTAATAGGCTTTTTTTTTTTAAAAAAAAGGTATCCGATTCAATGACCAATTAATATGAAGGACCAATTTTATTGTCCACTTGCAAAGACCTTTTTGAATAGTTCACATCAATTGACCCAAGTAGAATCTAAATCTCAAACCTTTGAAAGAAACATACTTCAAAATAGCAAGTTTATACGACAAGACCAACACCATGTGAATAATTATTAATATGCCTTTTTAATTTTCAAAATCTAATCATTCAAATTTAATCTCGAAATAATATGTAATTATGAAATTTAATCAATGAAATACAAATCTGATTTAGTAGTAATTATGGTTTTGCTCGAAAAAGGAAGTCACCTAAGAAACCATTTTGACCAAAACACCCCTAAATGTCCTTAACCATTTGGTTATTAAATGTGAACATGGAAAATAAACCTCCTCACTTCATGGCACGAAAAGAAACATGTAGATTTTTCAAACAAAACTCTTCTTTTGATTGAAGTAATAATTCCATGCAAACAACTTTCACTTCTCAAAATTACTACATGAAAATCAAAGAAGTTTGATTACTTGAAAAAAATTACAAAAAATGAAAAAAGAAGAAAACAAAGATGCAAAAGATGTACTTTTGAAGATATAATGAAGGTGCAGCATATGCTTAGAGGGAAATTTTAATATTTCAAAAGAAAATTAGAAGCGTGTCCTCGTGAACTTATGTCAATTGATATAACAATGTATAATATATGCAAAGTCCGAATTCAAACATCGGCCACCATAAAAAAACAGTATAAAGCTTAAACTAAAGAAACAGGCATTCAACGCATCAAGATTCAAAACTCTAAAAAACAATTTTTTTCTATCTAAAACTTGTCAATTGTTTTCTTAACAAGTGCACATACCCTTATAAATAAAGGCAGCCTACACTCCCTGCATAAGCATAACATTTCATTGTTAATTTGTTGAGGCTCCCTATTGCATTACGATGTTCTCGTTGAGGCTCCCTATTGCACTAAAAAACATTCTAATAACTTGTCCACCACCAAAGACAACAGCCAACCATGCTCCTTCTTCTCATCACCATTATTCCCGTTACCAATCACACCAATTCCCTTCACAACCCATGCTTGTTACCAAACATGGCAGTGGCACTACGGCTGCTGCTCCGATTCCAAACACAGCTATTGGGTACGAGGAGGAAGGAAGATCTTCTTCCCTAGATGAAGACTTGCTGCTGATGCCGGCAGAGCTGAAGGAGGAGCTGATGCCGAAGCATGTGGCTATGATTATGGATGGAAACAGGAGGTGGGCGAAAACGAGAGGGTTGCCGCCGTTGGAGGGATATGTAGCCTTAGTGCATCCCCTGAGAAGGGTGGTGAAATTGTGTTTAAGCTGGGGAATAAAGATTTTCACTGTCTTCTTCTTGTCTACCGAAAACTTGGTTCTTCGTCCCAAGGTGATAATTTCATTTTCTTTTGTAGTTATTTCGAATTGTCTCATTTACAAACAATCAGGGGTGGATCTACTTGGAAGTGCATCTCCTGAACTCTTAAAATTCATACCATTCTCTATGAAAAATGTTATTCTAACAATTATTCTTGGATAACTTATGAAACAACCAAAAAAATATATGATAATATGGTCTTGGAAGTGCATCTCCTGAACTCATAAAATTCATACCAATTTCTCTATGAAAAATGTTATTCTAACAATTATTCTTGGATAACTTATGAAAAAACTAAAGATATATAAGATATAATATGGTTTCTTAATTTGTGTGAGTGTTTAATGTTAAATTGATTTGTCCAACTTCATCGCTCTCTAAATTAGGGCTCATGGGTGTGTTATTCAGTCTTGATTCAAAACAAAATTGACTAATTACTTGATTTATAACATTGTTGATCAAAGATTTATTTGTAAAATTAAGCTTGAATTCGAAAACAAGAAAAAAAAAATGTGCATAAGTAATCATGTTTGATGTTATAAGCACTTTTGGACCTACTATCTTAATTTAAATGACTCATAAACAATTTTTAACGAAGTTTACTGAAAAGATGGATGACAGTGTAAATATATTTTATGACTTAAATAACCAATTTATAACAAATACTAACTTAAATGACCAATTGGTAATAAAAAATACTTAAAGAATTAATATATTATAAACATATAACTTAAAGAACATGACATATTTAATTTTTTTTTAATGGCTAATGATTTATTTTTTGCTGAGTTTTGATTGTTGGTGCAGTTGGAGGTTGAATTCTTGTTAAGCCTCTTTGAAAGAACAATAAATTGTGAAATTGAAGCAATCATGAGGTACCAAACTTTTAATGCTTCCCTGTATTTATTTTTTACAAGACTTTTGACCCGTATGATGCACGGGTCTTCTTGACTATAATAAAGACTAATAAATAATCTTTAATCCGTAAGATCATGAGTCGATCAATAAACACAAATTAGATTATTATAGAGATAAAATATTACAATCAAATGATAATAAAAAAAATTATAAAGAAAAGAGATAAATAGAATATAAAATTATATTGTTACACGAGTCAATTTTATTTATTACTTTTATAGTTATACATAAAAAATTAATGCAGTTTATGGTTCCTAATAAATTATTTAGGGTAGCCGAGTTTGCATGGAAATTAGGGTATTCTGTTTGTAAACATATTAAATAAGTGTACAACAACTTGTAAAAACAAAAATCTACAGAAACAATAGGTTAAGTTGCTGCAAATATAATAAAATTAATAAATAATAAGGATTAAGATATCTATTAAATTTTTGCTTTGAAAAATATTCACGGTTATTAGATGGAGAAATGAAAAACATATATGATGCAAATTTAGAGCCAAAATTTTAAGATAGAGTTATTGCAAACCTAATAAATAATTAGTGGAGGGAAAAAATTAGGTTAAGACTTAACAAAATTAATAAATAAGGATAAGGATTTATAGAAAAAAAAAAAAAACTCTTAGTGTTACTCTTGTTTTTTTCTTTTTTGACAAACTTACTACTCTTATTGATAAATAGAAAACATAAAATGAAACAAGAATAGTAATTTTTTTGACACTCTTTTACATATCTAAGATTTTAAAAAACGACCATTAAGTAATTTATATTTTTCTTTTTGTCTTTTAAGAAAACCAAATATATATATAGGAGGGATCCATTAACTCCAAGAGTAAGTTTATTGACTTACTCCAGATCTTATCCCTTCATTTTGTTTTAATCTAATGGTTCAAATTAATTATTAATCAACACAGGTGAACCCTAATTTATGCTCTCCCACACTATTTCTCTTCTATCCCTTTGTTTGCTTCCTGCAACTGATGAAAAATCCAACTCCTCCTATGTATCGTTTCACTCATTTTTTGATGCTATCATCACCCATTTTCATTCATGAATTCAAGTGATGACCTTTAAGTTTTCGTTGGTTTCATTCTTCTTCTAACTTCCCTCCTGCAGTTATTTACAAAGAAAAAAGGGAATATTTTTCGGGATGCGATTGATGTTGGTTGTAACAAACATCTTTGTTTTTGAACGGATCTTGGTTATTGTTCTCCCCCCTTCTTTCCCTAGCCATTAGTCTCTTCTTTAATTAGATACATTTAATGTTTTAGATTGTTTAACCTCCAATTTTCAAGAATAAACAAGACAATCACGTTGAAATTATGTGAGTCTGAATTGTAGTGGCTCCTGGTGAATATGAATTGGTTGGGGGATCTTTATTGGAACACATTGAGAACCCTAATTCAAATCATTTGGGGCTTCATAATCTCATATCGGTCAATCAATACACACTACCATAATAAAAAAATTGTTGAACTTTGTTCCAAAAGGAATATGAATGAGTTGAGATCCGTTGCTAGATGATGATGATGGTGTTGTAGTTCTGGATGATGGGAAAAATTAATCAGGATGTGCGACAACCGATGAAGAAGGAGATTCAAGAGAGGACCACGTAATTGATAATTAAATGAATCATAAAGCGTTAGTTTAAAATGAAATGAATGGTTGTGATTTACTCTTTGGAGTCAATGAATCCCTCCTCTCTCTATATATATTTGTCTTTTCTTCATTTTAGCTGTATTTCATTTATTTCTTCCTTTTATCAATTGATCTTAACTAGATCAAATTTTTTGTCACTTTGTTGTAATTAATCATTATTTCCTTTCTTATAATAGAGAAAGAATTAAAATATCTGTGATTGGTGATTCATCAAAGCTCCCCAAGTCTCTACGGAAAATGATAGCTATTATTGAGGAGAAGACAAAGGATAATTCAAGACTCCATGTTATTGTGGCAATTAACTATGGTGGAAGATATGATGTAGTCCAAGCATGTAAAAGTGTAGCTAAGAAAGTTCAAGATGGAATTATATTCATTTGGAAGACATTGATGAAAACATTATTAAAAATGATTTGGAGACTAAATGTACCAAGTTTCCTTACCCTGATCTACTAATCCGGACCGGTGGGGAATTTCGAGTTAGCAACTTCTTGTTATGGCAATTGGCATATACAGAACTTTTCTTTAATCGAAAATTTTGGCCAGATTTTGAGAAAAATGATTTTGTTGAGGCCTTAAGTTCATTTCAACAGAGAGAAAGACGTTACGGCGGTGGGCAACATTAGTATATCTACATCTGTCTAGTAATATGGTTTTTTCTTCTTTTAATTTTGGTCTTAACTTGTCGAATTTAAGGAAGGAGTCCTCAAGGGGTTTTGGTTGATTCGGCATGCAATGTCATAGATTATTTGGAAAACTAAAAATGTTATAATTTTTGCAAACAAGGCTATAAATAGTAATGCTAAGGTTTTGTTAGATGAGATTAAGGTGGTGTCACGGAGATGAGATTAAGGTGCTATGTTGATTGAAGTGTTGCATTTTTTTAGTTTAGGGGCGGCTGTTATGGTTCAATGCAAGTTTCATTTGTTAAAAGTGTTTCTATTTGGTAGGTGAAAATTAGCTTTTGCATATTATTCCTAGATGGCCTTGTTGTATTTTGATGCGCCATTTTTTTGGTTTTGGGGGAGTGATTGTATTGTTGTTGTGACAATATTGGGGTTTTATGGCCTTCATGGCTTTGTTTCATCCCACGACGAGGTAGCAATATAAACTGACTTTTTCAGATGACATAGAGTTCGTAGTTGAAGCACCAACATGGTCCTTCTTCACAACACCCTTGTCCTTCTTAGATTTTCGAGATTTCTCCTTTTTCGTGATTGCCACATCCCTGTCTTGGAGCACTTTTTCCAATTTTGTTTTCTTCAAAACTGGAAGATGTTGTTTGCATCAGAACTCATAACAAGATCTTCATTTGGCTTCCAGACAACCTTTAGTCCCCGTGCCTTGGTGATATACGCCTTCCAATCAATAATACAAGATTTGCTCATTGATAAGTTTCAAATTTACTTATTTTTCATATACTTTATCAACACTTTGTAAAGTTTAATTTTGAAAGAAGACAAAGAACCAAATGCTAAGAAATCGGCTTAACGCCACTTTTAGGTGAAACTAGTGCAAAACACCCTTTTTAAGTCAGGTAAAAAAGTCTTGTTAAGTCGATTCTGAGTCCATCTTAATAGTAGGTGACATAAGAAGTTTTGAGTTGTTAAGTCGGATTTAAGCTGACTAAAGAAAATGACTTCTTAACTGTAAATAGTTAACTGACTTAAAAGGTATTAAATAAAATAGATCAAAACCTACTGGTTGTACTGTGAACCTCATACTCCAGCAAATAAATAACAAAATTTTAGCAAAATATTTTATATAGGATTTTAACACTCTTATTCTCAAAAATCAAATTACAAAGCAAAATTAACGTGACTAAGCAAAAAGTCATGTGAAAGGTACCCAACAATCATCATGACAAGACAAACCACACCACTAGAAAATTGACTAATTTTACCAAAAGAACACATAATTAACTAGATTAAGCCTTCAATAGGATATAAAAGAAGTTCAACCAAGAAAATTGTATTTGCAATATAGCAAAAATCTAAAGCATGAGCAACAATTGGAAGCATTTAATAGAGTATAGTACATTATTATTAACACAGAGTTTAGTTGTAGAGTAGAATCATGAGATATGTTTCATTGGTAACCAATAAGTAGTAATGTCGCTCCTTGGACTTGTATTATATCCACATCCGTCGTAGGTAGCATTACCAATCTTTCAATATCAACCACTTTGTGTAAATCTGAAATTTAACAAACAAAATGATGATTGAGTGACCCAAAAAAAGAGAAAAAAACAAGCATAAAGATTCAAGAAATTTCAAAATAAATAATGCCTCATGCACCATGATAATAAGACCAGTGAATTGAAGATAAAATAAACAAGTTCAGTAGTCTAATGCAGTAATGTGAGCTGTGAATAGGATATCCTATTTAATATTGATGGAAAGCTTCAAACTGTACCTATAGTTTATACGTTATAGGCTTCTAATCTTGTTTTTATTGTCTACACACACACATATAGAAAACCGTGCTGTTAAAACAACCACGTCGCCTCCAAGATAAAACAAGCACAACTACGATTGTGCGGTTAAATACTGCACTGTAGAAAACCGTTCGAGATTTACACCTCCAGTATGGTATAAAGGCCATTCTTTTAATACTGAAGTCACTTTAATATGGTATTGTTACCACTCTATTATGGTGCTAAGACCACCCAAATATGGTGTTACCACCATTCTAACCTTTAAGTTATCAATATGACACTACGACCACTCAAATATGGAGATTCTGCCATTTTGATCTTTTTATTTCTCCTCAAGTAGAAAATATTAAAATAATATTTATATACCGTTAAAATCATTTTTAATTTCAACAGGACATAATCGAAAGGACTATGTTTTTAAGACCTTTCTTAATTCTGAAGGGACAGAAAAAGGAGATGAGGAGAAAAATAGTTTGTCAACACAAGCTAGAGGGAGAAGAGAAAAGAGTTCTCGACAACTCAATAAAAACTCTTTGTTGTGATTTTCGAACTGAGTGGAGTCCTCTATTTATATAGAGATTTTGTAACTGTTTTAGAAAAAATTGCGGCAGCAGTTACTCAAATGGATATGATCAAAAGGGAATTTATCCATTAATCAGTTCAACAACACTTGTAGATAAGATTAAAAAGAAACAAATCCACAAAAGTGGAGGAAACAAACTCATTGGATTTGAATGAAGGAAATATAAGAAATTCAATTAAATTCTTATTCTTACTAGCGAAAAGACGGGCAGGAGTGATCCATCACTGAACCCAATATTTGGGATAAAATTACGGCCTATGTGGCCGAGAATAAAATTAATACGGCCAAAGAGGCCGAAGTTCAGCAGAAAGAGGTGATCGAAACTTTGGTGGAGGATACTATTGATGACCTCGTCGATGATCAAAAGCTAGACTGTATATATCATGACGAACCCTTGGATTTCGAAGAGAATCCATTGGGATCTACTACGAAAATGAGAGCACAGGATCCGCTCGAATAAGTGGATTTGGGGGATGGTTCTGTTAAAAGACCAACTTATGTTAGTGCCAAAATTCCCAAAGAGTTCAAAGATCGAATTGTGGAGCTTTTGAAGGAATACAAAGATTGTTTCGCTTGGGATTACAACAAAATGCCTGGTTTAAGGCGAGAAGTGGTAGAACTGAAACTGTCTATCCGTACAGATAAAAAGCCAGTAAAGCAGATCCCAAGAAGGTTTGCTCCACATATCCTTTCGAAAATCAAAGAAGAGATCAAGAGACTCTTGAAATGTGGTTTTATCAGACCTGCCAGGTATGTAGATTGGTTAACAAATGTAGTTCCTGTGAAAAAGAAAAATGGATCTATTAAAGTCTGTATTGATTTTAGGGATTTAAATTTGGCTATGCCGAAAGATGAATACCCTATGCATGTGGCACAAATGTTAGTTGACTCTGTAGCATGATTTGAATATTTAAGCATGCTGGATGGATACTCAGGTTATAATCAAATCTTTATTGCTGAGGAAGATGTGTCAAAAAGCGCATTTCGTCGAATCATAAGGTGTGCTTGCAAGTTTATAGACAAATAATTACATTTCCTTAAGATATTCTCAACTTTGTGAGATTCATTGAAGAATATCTCTTTTCTGATGTAGTAATCTTGAAACCAAGAATTAATTCAACTTCGTCTAGGTCTTTCTTATCAATGTTGTTTATAAACAATAATTTCACATAACTCATAATATGAATCTTTAAACTAAATATGAGCAAGTCGTCTTCATAGAGACATATGATCGTGCAAAATATTATTTCCATATTTGTTGTAAATATATTTGTCACTTTTTATTCACTTTATACTCATTCAATAACATTAGAATGTCCAATTTTCCATGTCATTCCTTAAGAGTTTATTGTTGACTTCACAAAGAATTATCTAACTTACATACATTGTTTTCTTGTCCATGAATTGCAAAACTTTCAGGTTGTTTCATATAGATATTTCTTCTTCTGGTTCACCATAAAAAGACAGCTTTCACATCCATTTGGAGTACGATCGAGTTATGAACAACGACTAAAGGGATTAGTACTCTTATGTATATGGCACACCAGGCTTTGGCAGTTACGAAATCGTGGGAAGTGTAACTGCCAAAGAGTTTATTGCATGAACGTGCAAAGAGACGTTGGGGCTCGTTTGAACCAGTCTTGTTCGCTTCGTGCACCCCCCTCGCGGGGAAGGGGTGTGTCGCAAGTAATGTTGTCAAATGTAGTATTTGGACTTTTGATTGTATTGGGCCAAAGTTCCTTTTGGTCGGTCTAGAACATAATGTATAAGCAGATCAATACTAAATGTAGAAATACTATTTAATTTAACTAAATAAATTTTTTTATATATTAATTTAAAAAATAATAAATACGACCATTTAACCAAAATATTTTGACAAAATATTTGCGTCTATGTATTTTCTATTTTGTGATAAAATATAATTAAGTTAAATAATAATAGAGATGGTTGCAAAAAATGATAAAATATAGCGTAAAAGAAAAAAATATTGTAAATCTGAACGGAAAGACAATAAAAAAAGATAAAAAAGTTGGTAACTCAGGTTCATTAATATTTTCTGGGGCTAATTTAGTTCGTTAAATTTTTTGATTAAATTTGGTTCTTCAAATTAAATACAAATCAAAAAGAAGGAGAACTGATAAAAGACAATAAAGGAAAATAATGAGTTGTAATAACTAAAATGTAAAATTTAACGAAAAATTGATTCTAATTAACTCAAAAGTTAGAAATTGTAACTTCAACCAAAATTACTTTTGAGGATAAAAGCAATTCTAAAAAGTCAAACAAAAAATAATTGAAAACTCAATTTTCAGTTTTGAGGTGGTATAAAAACATACATTGCTTGAAAAAAGCCAAAACAAACATACTTCGACAACTCAAACAAAGAATGTGATTGAGGACAATTTGAATTACTGTGAATTATTTCGTTTCCTCCACAAATGCACAATTCCCCTCCTGTAGCTCTTCGTTCCATCCTAATCCTAATACCCAACATGATAGATTTGTATCTTCTTGAGATGTCCTTGGCCTAGTCCCCCACTTCTTTGTTTCTTTTTTTGCTTAAAAAAAAAACGTGATTAATGAGCATTCAGCCATTAACCAATATCTACTCCTCGATCTCATAATTTTTAAAAGAATTAAAAAAAGTAATTGTTTTCTCTAAAAATATATATATCTCATTGAAATTTGTTTTCATAAATATTAAGGGAATTATTTAAAAGTAAAATTTAAATTAAATAGAGAGTAGTTTAGGATTGATGGAATTGAAAGAAAAATAAATTAATTAATTCAAGGTTATTTATATTTAACTTGTGGTTAATTTGTACACTTCCATGGATTTCTCTATTTTGGAGTTAACTCTCTAGTTTACAAGATAAAAAAAGGGACCAAGGTGGTAATTTGGAATTCCGTCCGAGGTAAATAAAACCAAATTTAAAATCATTTCATCTAAGATCAAACTCTGATTTTTATAATCAAATAATTCGTCATTTAGGTCCCGTTTGGATAAACAACTTATATAGATGCTTATAGTATTAGAGCTTACATCATAAACTTTTATACTTGATAAGCTATTTATATTTGGATATGTACACTAAAAAGTACTTACATAAATTGAAGTGTTTGGATGTGACATTACATAAGCAATTATCAAAATTTTAAATATTTTTAATTTAACAAAAAAATCAAAGAATCGAACCACAATTATCAAGATTTTTTTTTTATAAAATTAATCAAGATATAAAAAACAATATTATAATATATTAATTATATATATATATATATATATATTATAATCAATATTCGCCCTTAAAAAAAATATCAATATTCATATAAGACAAAATTAACATTAGAGGTGTAAATAAATAATGTAAACATCATCATACACAAGTATAATAATATATGATAAGCTTTCTTTTAAAAACAAGTATAATAATATAAATATAATAGTAAGAAATAATCACATTTGTAAAAGTTTAATAGTCTTACACCATTGTTGAAAAAATCTTTATAAATAATAGTTAAAAACAAAAATAAAATAAAATAAAATAAAACTATTAGTGTACAGTTTGTTACTAAAAAAAGAAAGTTAAGTTTGTTTTTTTTACTCAGTTTCATTTTGTTACGTAACAAAAAAATAATAAAAATCTTAGTTACGTGTGTTACTTTAGTAAGATAAGTATATAGCAATTTTGTTACTCATACATCGCCAAAGATAACTAACATTATAATTAAAATATATGTTTTGAAAAAGTGGGTCCTGAGAAAATCGAAGGAGGTTACATAAATTCATTAGCTCCTTGTTAAGTCAGAGGGTAAGCTAAAAATTTAGACTTATTAAAATATGGCATAAGCAACTTATAAAACTATGATAAACTATTTTTATTTATTTATCCAAACACCTTTAAAAAGGCTTATAAGAATAGATCAGCCCACATAAGCTCAAAATAAGTCAATCCAAACTGGACCTTAGTAGAACTTATTAACCATTTAAACCCTATTGCTTAATTTTCTTCTTTCTATCCACGCCAGATTCTTCTCCAAAGGGGATATTTTGGAGTATAGTCACATATAGGTTCCATCTAAATTAGTAAACAACCAAAAAATGTCTTCATCTTCGTCTCATTGTTTTTATATTTATTTATTTACTAAACAAAAACTTCATTGAGTACAAAGGCTACTCAATTGAGTATTTTGCTTGCAAGAGAATGGAACTGGACATAGGACTTAATAGGTTCATTAGTATTTGGGAGATTGTGTATAGGCTAATGCTCGATAGCACGACAATAATTGTCGTCAAATATGCACGATTTGTATTCCGTCAAGTCACTTTCTCGGTTTTTCAAATTTATTTTATTTAACATTTAATTTAAACAAAAAGTATGTCATTAAGGTTGAGAATGTGACTTAGAATAAAAAATAATATACTGTAGTACATTTTTATGTAACTTTGATTGTATTTTTAATAAATATTTAATTATTATGGTGAATTTTTATTTTACAAGTTCTTAAAAGTTAAAAGTGAAAAACAGAACTGTACGGTGTGTTAAATTTTAAAGTTAAATGTTTGCCGTAGATTTGCTACGAGATTGCTATGATAAGTTCCTAGTGATATAGTTGTAGATATCTGAAACATATGTGTCTGGTAGCCCCTGAGTCTACCACTCATTTTTTCACATTACTAACAAGATGTACTTTAGATGATGACATCAATAACATCATCATTGTCATTTTTTTTATCGTCTCCCTGAGTCAAATTTGCTTTTGGCTTAGGAGGCTAGCCATTATGTTTCCGATATTTG
Source organism: Medicago lupulina (assembly GCA_958299785.1). Lineage (NCBI taxonomy): Eukaryota > Viridiplantae > Streptophyta > Magnoliopsida > Fabales > Fabaceae > Medicago > Medicago lupulina. The sequence goes on along the minus strand of OY283145.1, from coordinate 50,978,019 downwards.
CATTGATATGATCTATGACCTAACTTTCCACACACATAGCAACCACCTAAGTTTGCTTTAGAGTTGGGGTTAGTTACTAAGAGCATGATCAAACTTATTTTCATACCTTTGTTGTTTGTGTGGATTGTTTTGGATTGGATTTGCTTTCGACTCCAAAGCTTTGGCTCGTGCAACTTCTCATTCCTTTCTGCTGGTGTATTCAATGATTACGTGCCTGATGAGATCATTAAGAGACATCTGCTTGTGCTTATGTTTCAACTATTGCTTGTACTCAGTCCATGAGTTGGGCACTATGAAGGTGAGAAAAACACAAGAAGGCGGGGGGTTGAATTGTGTTAGCTTTTTCTTCTTTTTCTCCTACTGAAGTCACTAGTCAGAAACAGTTGGATACAACTTCTGAAGTGATGTTCAGATTCTAAATGAAGCGGATAAAAACACACACACACACAGAGAGAGAGAGAGAGAGAGAGAGAGAGAAGAAAGACACAAAACAATTATACAGGTTCCTTCCACAAACCGGAAGTAGTCTTGTCCCCCTTGCACTTTCAAGGAGATTTCACTAAAAATGTAATATCTGATTACAAATGCTCACTGCTAAAACTAACAAGAGACTTCAAATTACTCAAGCACAACTGTAAGAGATTTCCTATGCTCCTGAACACAATCAAGAGACTTCTATGCTCAAGCACAACTGCAAGAGACTTCTATTTAAACAGAATTACAAAGAAAAATGTTTGAGGTTGAACACTTGATATACAATCACTGATGTTTACAATACAAATCAAATACATACTCTTGGGACTCTAGAATTTCTAAGATATGAACTTTGATAGGAAAAGACAACTAAAGAGACTAGTTCACCATAAAAAGACAACGACTAACATCCATTTGGAGTACTATCAAGTTATGAACAACGATTAAAGGGACTAGTACGTTTATGTATATGGCACACCAGGCTTTGGCAGTTACGAAATCATGGGAAGTGTACCTCCCAAAGAGTTTATTGCATGAACGTGCAAAGAGACGTTGAAGCTCGTTTGAACCAATCTTGTTCGCTACCCCCCTCGCGGGGCAGGCGTGTGTCGTAAGTAATGTTACCAAATGTAGTATTTGGGCTTTTGATTGTATTGGGCCAAAGTTCTTTTTGGCCGGTCTAGAACAGAATGTATAAGCAGATCAATACTAAATGTAGAAATACTATTTAATTTAACTAAATAAATTTTTCTATATATTAATTTAAAAAATAATAAATACGACCATTAAACCAAAATTTTTTGACAAAATATTTGCGTCTATGTATTTTATATTTTGTGATAAAATATATTTAGGTTAAATAATAATAGAGATGGTTGCAAAAAATGATAAAATATAGCGTAAAAGAAAAAAATATTGTAAATCTGAACGGAAAGACTGTAAAAAAAAAAAAAAAGTTGGTAACTCAGGTTCATTAATAGTTTTTGGGGCTAATTTAGTTCGTTAAATTTTTTTATTAAATTTGGTTCTTCAAATTAAATACAAACGAAAAAGAAGGAGAACTGATAAAAGACAATAAAGAAAAATAATGAGTTGTAATAACTAAAATGTAAAATTTAACGAAAAATTGATTCTAATTAATTCAAAAGTTAGAAATTGTAACTTCAACCAAAATTACTTTTGAGGATAAAAACAATTTTAAAAAGTCAAACAAAAAATGATTAAAAATTTAATTTTCAGTTTTAAGGTGTTGTAAAAACGTACATTGCTTAAAAAAGCCAAAACAAACGTAATTCGACAACTCAAACAAAGAATGTGATTGAGGACAATTTGAATTACTATTGAATTATTTCGTTTCCTCCCCAAATGCACAATTCCCCTCCTGTACTTCTTCGTTCCATCCTAATCCTAATACCCAACATGATAGGTTAGGTAACCTAGGTTTAGATTTGTATTTTCTTGAGATGTCCTTGGCCTAGTCCCCCACTTCTTTGTTTCTTCATTTGCTTAAAAAAAACGTGATTAATGAGCATTCAGCCATTAACCAATATCTACTCCTCGATCTCATAATTTTTAAAAGAATTAAAAACAGTAATTGTTTTCTCTAAAAATATATATATCTCATTGAAATTTGTTTTCATAAATATTATGGGAATTATTTAAAAATAAAATTTAAATTAAATAAAGAGTAGTTTAGGATTGATGGAATTGAAAGAAAAATAAATTAATTAATTCAAGGTTATTTATATTTAATTTGTGGTTAATTTGTACACTTCCATGGATTTCTCTATTTCTTAATTTTCTTCTTTCTATCCACGCAAGATTCTTCTCCAAAGGGGATATTTTGGAGTATAGTCACATATAGGTTCCATCTAAATTAGTAAAGAACCAAAAAATTTCTTCATCTTCGTCTCATTGTTTGTATATTTATTTATTTACTAAACAAAAACTTCATTGAGTACAAAGCCTACTCAATTGTGTATTTTGCTTGCAAGAGAATGGAACTGGACATAGGACTTAATAGGTTCATTAGCAATGTTTTTAAAATCGGACCGGACCGGTCGGTTCAACCGGTTGGACCGTGAACCGGACAAAACATCGGTCTGGACAACATGAAAAACCCGTAGTCTTTTGAACCGGGAAAATAACCGAAAAACCGGTGTGAACCGGTGAAAATCAGGAAAACAGATGAACTATCTTTTCTTTTTCCATTATTTTCAAGCACAACAAACTTAATTAAAACCAAACAATAATAACCGCTCTCTGATGTGCATCTCTGTTTGGATTTTTGTATGGTTCTTGATCTATTCTCTGTGTGTGAGTTCCTTTGTAACAGTCCATTTATAAATTAGAAAAATATTGAATGGGATCCTAGAAAGAAATGAGGCAAAATAGAATCAAAGAATGGTTGAAAAAATGTAAACACGAAAGAGTTGTTGAAGGAAGAAAACATCGAAAGAAAGGGAAGAATGAATGGAAAGAAAGGATGAGATATGTTGGCTTTGCGGTAGCTGAAAACTTATATCCCAACAACAATGGTATGAGATGTATTTAGCGTTTTGAGTTGTAGCAAAGATTGGGCTTGACTAAACAAATTAATGACCCACCGAATGCCTAAGATTGGGCTTGACCCACCAAATTAATGACAAAAAGAAAGAGATGAGAAAAACAGTGAGAAATTCTTTAAAAACAAATAAGTATAGTAACACATAAACTAGTCAGAAGCATAAATTTAGTTCAGAAGCAAAAAAATAATTCAGAGGCAGAAGCATGGATAAGTACAAACATAGAAAATAAACAAGGTAAAGGTGTGCAACTAAGGATGGGCTTGTTTCTGGAACATTTCCATCATTTGTTTCATCAACTTGTTTGTCTCTTCTGCCCGTCGCTTCATTTCTCTCTTGAAATCTTCATTGCTTCTGATCAAGTTCTCTTCTCTGACTCTTGCTTCTTCTAACATAGCTTTAGTAGAGGTCTTGTATTCCAGTAGTAGCAGTTTCTGTTCAAGAAGCTCTTTCCTGAGTTGTTTGTTTTCCCTTTCCAGAACTGTGTTTCTTAACAATAGTTCTAGATGTGTAGAGGCTGATGTAACACCCCGTTCCCAAAAATACATAATTTAAATAAGCAAATCAGAGTTAAACCACAAACGGAGCATTACACTGCTTATATAAAATTCTTTAATAGAAATGAACTATTAAACATCAACAACCAACTTATAAAAATTAGCAGCGGAATATTCATTCAATCATAATTAATCCTCAAATAAAATCTTGGCGCAAGGCCTCATCAAAATGATTCAACAAAGTCTACATCATCATGTCTCATTATTCGTTACATAGCAATGAAAATAATAAAACAATCCCATCCCATACGCAACATAGCCCTAGACATTGAGCCACCACCTGCAAGTTACCCATACGAAGGGCAACATTTTCAAGCAGAAGGGGTGAGATTCACAAACAACAATAATATATATATATATATATATATATATATATATATATATATATATATAATTCATCAAGTGCATAGAAACAACATCAAATTCACAACAACAACATCAATAAGAAATATACATATGAATATAGCATCATACTTGATTATCAACACTACTTCAATTATATTTAATTCGAAACCAACTTCATTCTTGATGACGACACACCGACAACGACTTAACACCAACGACACATCAACAACATCGACAACTCACCCAACACAACAACTACGACAATACAACAATGCACATGCTTGTGGTACCAAAATACAGGGCAGAGCCCTCACCGCTTTGAACAACAAAGTGTTCCAGGACATGAGTCCTCCCGCTTTGAACGACAAGGCGTTCCAGAGCATAAGCTCTCACCGCTTTGAATGACATTGCATTCCAGGACCGAGGTCCTCACCGCTTTTGAACAACAAAGTGTTCCAGGACATGAGTCCTCCCGCTTTGAACGACAAGGCGTTCCAGAGCATAAGCTCTCACCGCTTTGAATGCCAATGCATCAGACTCCAACTGTGTATATCAACATACAACATGACAACACCGACAACGACCACCAACCAACAATGCATACATCTACGTATGACTTACACCACGACAATTCAACAACAACAACTGTGCCTAATTCATTTATGACACACTCCCCAACTTGGACAACACAAAACAACGACAACAACAACGGAACAACACAACAATGGAACAACGACATAGCATATATAATCATATTTATTTATATATACATGCACTCACATAGCTTCCCTTTCATTCATAATATTTACTTCATAAACAAGGTTAAACAAATCAAAAGAACAGTTTAGGATACCTAGATTAATGTCCTAATGCACGAAGCAAAATTCAGAAAAATGATCTTACAGGACCTATCTCGCTTCAAGCGAAGGTCATCTCGCTTCAAGCGAAATCCTCACAGAATGGTTGGTTCTCTCTCGCTCAGAGTTCGCTCATGGTTCGCTTCAAGCGACCTAAAAGACGTAAGTCTGGGGAAATCTCGCTTGGAGTTCGCTTGCATCTCGCTTAAGCGAGATTTCATCTGGACAACATTCTGGGAATCTCGCTTAAGCGAAAAATATCTCGCTTCAAGCGAAGCTTCATCTGGGCAGTTTTCAAACTACGATTTTCTAAGCCATTTTTCATCCAAAAACCCAATTTTGATCCCCCAATCACCCAAAACGATTTTCTACAATGTTTACATGTTCTATATGCGACATAATACTCAAAACAACACAGAAATATGCAATCAACAACATAATCATCAACAATTTGCAAATTATCACCACTTTCTAACCCTAGGTCAAGAACACAACTTTCAATTCAATTTCAGAAATCACATATATATTATTGATTGAAAGTTAACCTCACCCTTACCTGGATTAAGAAGAACAACTACAACAATTTAATCTCTCCTCTAGGCAATTCCCCTTGTTCTTGGCTCTTCTCCCTTTTCTCCCAAAAAGCTTAGTTTTATTTTCTTACTGTACGTACAAAAGTGTGTCTGACTAATTCTTTCCCATTCTCCCAAAACATAACTTATTTCCTTTTCCTTAACTCCCTTAATTCTCCTATTTAGTATGTAACCCCCACTAATTTTCTTTTAACTTCTAATTAATTATAATAACTCCCCTTTAACCAAATAAATACTATTTTCCTCCTAATTTTATTAAATAAAACAAATAACATTCATTTAGATAAAACACAAATAATTATTTAAATACACACACCACACCAAAAGGTCATATAATTCATATAAATCATATATATCAAATAGAAATACTCAAACATCAACTAAAATAATTAAATAGAAATGGGGCGTTACAGCTGACTTCAAGTTAATCTTGTTTAACGAGTCCATATTTAGTTCCTTTGGATGAACAAAGCTGGGAATAACACTTCTTCCAGTTAAGTACAGAGGAGTCTTCACATGAATTTTGCTAACTGGTACTTCTTGCATATCATTCATAATACCTTTTAACCAGACAAGACAAACTCTACCCTTTCCCTCAATCTTCTCTACTGCTTAACATAGTTGTCTTTATGAATCAAGTTGTTTCTAGCTTGAATCAACTTGTTCAGCTCTTGGAATATACTCTCACACACATTTGCCAAAATAATAGAATCTAGAAACAATGTGGTGGAGAAGGGATATTTTTGGGTCTAGCAGAAGCACAAGTTTGAAAAGCTAGGTTGGAGGAAGAAGGTTTGTCATTTATGGTTATTTCTGGTTCAAGAATAGTGTTGGTTGCAGAAGATTGGTTAGAGATAATCTGTTTATGAACATCTTGTTCAGGAACAGATAGTTCAGGAACGTCTGGTTCAGGGTGAATTTGATCAGGTATAAGGACAAAATCTGTATGGGTTAATGAGGCCATTTCTGTGTCAAGTGTTTGTTGATGGGGACTTTCTGTCATAACTTCATCAGAAGCTATGTTAGAGGCTTTTTCTTGGTTGGTCTCATAACCAGGTAGTTCGCCTGAATAATGATTCATCAGGTCCTGAATAACAGATGGTTCAGATGTTTGGGTAGGTGAGTTGAGATGAGATGATGATACATCAATGTTTGCAGGCTCTGACCCTGTGTGATCAACTACACCCTCTGCATGAGCAAGAATAAATTGAATAGGTTCAATCATGGGTGGTTGTAATGGATGATTAACAGGTACATTTATGCAAGCATCAATCTTTCTTTGTTGCATGTCATGTATCCTTTCTTTAACAGAAGGATACATGGGAACAAAGGTATCACTACCTGGCTTTTTATGAGTTTTTGTGGATGGTGATGGGGATAAATGTTTGTTTAGGGTTGCATAGACTCTGTTTAGTGGAATATCATCCATATCAGATGAGGTTGATGAGGAGGTTGGGGCTGAGTTTGACTTAGAGTCAGAGGATGTACTAGATTCTATATTAACTATATCAGTAGTGTGTAGAGAATCAATATTACCTTTATGAGCTTCTGAAGCAACGACTTTTGAGCAACCAACTTCCTTATGAACATCATCAGCAATCTTCAACAATTCATCAGCCACTACCATCTGCTGCAAGTTCTCTGTAACCTCTAATCTCAGTTGAGCAGCTTCAACTGTAGATTCCTTTGCTAGAATTCCAGCAGGTATCTCAATTTCCTTTGCCAGCTGAAGTGTTTCTCTAAAGCAGCACCATCAACTTTTTTCCTTCTTCTGACTTCCTTTGATACAATCTCTGTTGCTTCTTCAATTTCCTCTTCTTCAGAAGCATTCTTTAGCTTCCTAAAAACATGTTTCCTTTTTCTTTGTAGGAATGGAGGGTTGAGCAGGTTGAGGTGGTGAAGGTTTAGCTTGCTTGCCACTTCTGGTTATTTTGCTTAGAACTTCAGCAGGAGCTAAATCCTTAACCTCTTCTTGAATGGTTGGTATAACAGGATCAACTTGAATAGAAACCTTCTCCTTCTTAGCTTTCTTAGCTTTCTTGGAAGGTTGTTCAGAAGCATCATCCATATACTCAGCTTCTGTGAGTGCTATCTTCTTTGACTTTCTACCCTTGGCTACTGGCAGAGCACCAACAAACATTTCTTCTGGTTTATCCTCCAATTGGATAGTCTTTCCAGTCTCTTTCAAGTGATCATGAATGAAGTATAACTGCACATCTATTGGATCTTGTTCGCAGATTGGAGAAAAGTCTTCCATAAGATTGGATATAGCTTTAGATTCCTTCATATATGTGTCCAACTTTTTGTAAACTTCCTTCTTAATCAGATTCATATTCCTTAGAGTGCTTCCATTGATTATCTTCCCAGTAACTGTGCCAAGTTGTTTATCAGTGAAGACCTTTGTATCACTCAATGCCTTCAAAATCCCTCCTTGATGAAAGATTTATGATATGAGTCTCCCATAGGGAATCCAGGTTCTCTTGATTGTTTGACTTTCTCTTAGAGTCTTAATCATGTGCTTAAAGATATAGTTGGGCACATTTGCTTTTTCCTTGGTGATGAAGTAGTAAAGAAACACCATTTGCTCCAAAGAAGGCTGATCATAACCACCACCTTTTGGTAGAAGATTCTCATTCTGAATCTTCAAAAGCATTTTCTTCTCCATTGTCAAGTCACTATAAGCACCTCTCTTCTTGCTATTGAACATTGACTGGTTGACTACTTCATTCCAGGGACTTTTCTTGTTGTTGTCCAGACCATCTTTAAAACTACATTCAGATGCTCTCCTGATTACATCCACAATCACTTCCTCAGAGATGAAGACAAGAATGCCCATGATGCTTGACCTAATCTCAGTACATGTAAAGGGTTTCAAACCCATTTCTTCTCTAGATTTACCAGCCAAGGTAGGGTCAATAAGCACCTTCTCATCCATTTCCAATTGAGCAGCCTTACGATCATACACATGAGCTCCTACCCAGAAGTGCCTTATAAGATTTATATAAGTTGGACCATTCGACATGTCGAAATAACTAATGAGGTCCTGAACCTCATAGTATTCTTTGATGTTGCAGCCATGATACGGCAGAGATGAGAAATCCACAGGATTCTCAACTTGAACTGTTAGTTCCCATTCTTCTAAAGACATGGTTCTTCCTTTAATTTTATAAGCAGGAGCTTCTTGAGTGAAAGTTCCTTGAACTGTTTCTTGCATGGTTGATTCTAGAACTGAGCTTGAAGACGCCATTGATGAGAATGAAGTTTTAGGGTTATAGGGATTTGATTGAGGAACCTTGTTATCATCAAAACTCTCAAGAGGTAGTGTTAAACACATTTTGTTCCAACACAATCTTCCAACCAGGGCACCAACAACAAATGCATATGGGAGTTTGATGTTCTCCGCCTTTAATTATTCAAGTTGTTGGTGATACTCATTGATATGCACTTTGATTTCCTTGTCCTTTTTCATTTGCCACCGTAGATAGTTTCCAACAAAAAACTTCTATTTGGTAGCATCCTCAATAGTGTACTTGACATTCATTTTCTCCCAAATTTCTTTGGCAACCTTGTAGGAACAGTAGACATCGAAAAGTAAGAGTGGAAGTGACATCCTGGATGTCTAATAATGTGAAGTTACATTCACGCCATCGACGGAAATTCTGTCCATTAAAAACTTCAATTCCGGAAACGTGAGGGGAATTGTTTTGCATAGGTGACCACTGTCAAAGGAACGGGAGCAACAACAAGAATAGAGTTCGTGACATTCTTGTTATTGTCATTGTTAGAATCATCTCCAGACACAATTCCTTAGATTATTGTTCGTGGATTACTGAAGAATCACAACCTGCAAAACAATAAAATGTAACGTAAAACCTAAGACGTGACTACGTCACTGGACTATGGAATTATCTGCAGAATTGCGCAACTCCCCCAGAATACAACAGGTTCTTCTTGACGACAATCATACCAAGGCTATCAAGACATGAGAAATACATAACTTAGATGACTTAGACACTTAGTATTTTTGTAAAACTAAATAAAACAATATTTAGAAGAATGGTCTATGACTCTATATCTCACATAATGAAAATTTGTGTTTATAAAGGTACTATGCTGAGAAAACATTAAACATGTTTCAGTTCCCACTCAAATGCAAATGAATGCTATTAATTAGGTAAGTGGAGATTGACCAAAAACAGATGCTAAAATGATGGCAAGACTCGGAATAATATCTCAATGTTTGTTTAAGGTTTTATGAATTTAAGGTATCCAATAGCAAGTAAATGGATAACAAACAATTTTGGCTGCTAATCAAAATTAATTTAAATGATGGTAGTCAACGTGGTAATTTGTCTTGAGAGAAAGTAGGAAATAAAATTCACACTACAACCCCGTTTTAAATAGCTAATCATAATGATAACAACTTTTGTTTGCTAGAAATTAGCTACGAATATAATCGTAGCAAATCATATAGTACCTTGTAGTGTTGGGTAAACTTTTATGTATCTTAAAGTTTAGTTGGGTATCATTGTCGGTAGACAATTTTTGTTTTTTTTAAGTTGGTCGACAAAATTTTGTTAAACATTAGAATTTTTTTGAGGGACCCATTAGAATTTATTTAAAAATGAGATGTTTTAAATAAGTTTTTCGTCCTTATAAATATATCAAATATTGATTTTCGTCCCTGAAAAATAAAATGAGATGTTTTCATTCTCACATTGTTTTTAAATTTTGGTCCCTAATAGATATAATTTTGACATGTTTAGAGTTTAGGGGGAAGTTTGAGAAATGGTTTAGAGAGAAGGGTGAGAAAGGGACTTTTGTTTTTTTTTTGATAAGCAAGGAGAGAGGACAGGTATCAAGAGGCAACATCGACATACCAACTAGGTTGACACTCCGAGAAACCTCCATCCTATGCCGCCAAACTCTATAGAATTTATTAAAAAAGGGAAAAATAAATACAAAGGAGGGGGGGACTAGGCCAAAACCCTCAAAGGAAAACATAAAGGAAATAAAAACAAAAACAACCAAAGAACAGATTAAGGAAATCTGTAGTTAGGTAAACCACATCTATCCCGAAATATTATGAGACAGATATAAATTGTTTAAAGCAACCCGAGTATCAGAATTACTGAAGCACTAACATTCCAATAAATCATGGAGCAGTTGGAAGATTACCACCCCGAGAACGGGTATTAGTAGGCTGCTTTGCTAAGACCTGTTGTAATTTAATTTTCTGTTTTTGTTTCCTTGTTAGGACCGGTGAGAAGTCTTCAGCAGCTGATCTTTCATCATATTCACGAACTCTGTTCCACAAATCTAGACCGTGCTGAATATTCTTGCTGGGATGTACTTCTTGTTGTTGTAACTCGGCAGCCACTTGCTCCTTTGTCGTGGGCATGCTAGCACTTACAACAAGGGACCGCTCTACAATCACGGGTGACACCAAGGAATGGCCTGACCCAGAAAGGACATCAATGTGCTCCGCACTATGTTTCTCTGGAGAAGTAAAAGTAATTGTGTGACCTGATGTAGTGATGTATTGGGATTCATCCGTCGAAGCAATCACAATTGGATAATTTACAGGCAAAGGAGGCCGCATGTCTTGACTAGGCATATGTACCGCTGCCAAATCAAGAGGTTCATTAGCACCCTTGGATGCCGAGATTGGGCTCCCTTCTCTATTTTGAGACACAGTATCATCCATATCATCATGCACATCAACGTGCTCAAAAGGAGGAACAAAAACTGTCGGAACCGAATGAACTTTCTCATTACTGGTTACCGTGAGAGTTGCTGCTTCTAAAGATTTTTGCATGTTATCGTGTTGTACGGTTGCTGCCAATTCCAAAAGAGGTATATCGGGCCGAGGTAAAGTACCTTGAGGAATTGCATCTGAAACATCTTGCAAGATATGGCGGAAAGAACCTGCTGCAACATCTCTGTGTGGAACAGACTGTGTCACAGTCTCATTAGTGGTGGCAGCTGTTGGGACAGCAGATTGAGTCACATTTTCATCAGTAGTGGCAGCTGTTGTTGGGGGAACAGCAGCTTGTGTCGCAGAAGAATCAGCGGTGACAACTAATTGTGGGTGAACATCAACTTGTGTCGCATTAGCATCAATGGTGGCAGCTGTTGGTGGGGGGGACAACTTGGACGTAACATAATGTACCAGAGGAAGAAGCTCCTTTCACAACACGGGGCTGATTGTTTATTTCAGGCACTTGTTTTTTCCCACGATCATTAACCTTGGCCGCCTCATGATTCAACCATTTGCAATTCGTGACATTATGTCCAATGACATAACAATGATGACAAAATAACGGACGTCGTTCATATTGCACTTCCACCTTAAAGGCAAACCCCTCCCGTTCAACAAGAATTTCGTCATATACCCGCTTTGATAAGTCGATGTCCACAAGAATGTGTGCATAGTGTCCGAAGGCTCTATTGCGTGTCGGCCCATTAATAGAAATTGGAGTACCCACGACACTTGCTATTTCTTTCAATGTTCTCTCACGCCAATATTCCTGAAGCAACTCAACAAGTCTGATCCATAGTGATGCATGTGTCTGTGTCTAAGAGTTTTGATTAAAATCCTTCGTCCATTGAGAGAGACGAAGGAGACCTGGTTGTAGTGATACAGTACCAGCCGTCCAAATGCGACTAAGATCATCTGGATGTTCGAATAAAAAATTGTAGTAGCCCCTACCAAGGGGAACCATCTTCCAGTGATGAATCATCTTCCAAACCTTCCCTAATTTAGAAGCTAAATCGCGAGCGGTGTATGGTTTGTCGCCTTTAGACAAGGTTAGCCGTCCCCGTAGCGCAAATTGACATTCTGCCAGGCCCTTAACATACTCGTCCTGACCTATTCGGATGGCAAGGGAATCACCCTTGATGCAAGATACTGGGTAAGGAGCCTCCACCGCCGGAGAGGAACGAAAACCTCCTACTACTGCCGCAAAAGACTTGGGAGGGACAGTGACAAGCTGTGCAGCTGTGACAGATGATGAAGCATGTGAATTCTGTGCTGTCAATAACGATAAAGAGGTCGAGGCTGTCAATTCCGCCTGCCAATCGAACGACATGACAGAAAGTCTATATGTTGGTGAGCGGTGGAGTGAAAAAATGACCGTGAATGATTTTCAATTCAACACAAAATAGACTAGGACTTAGGCAGCTGTCCACCGATTGAATAAAGTGAATAATTCCAACTGAATGCAAACCAAAAGTGTTGTTAATCACGTGTGTGATGCAATCACTAAAGCTTCAACACCAATTGGATAACTGCACAACACCACCGTTTGGAAAATATGTGAGTGGAGGAGTCAATTGGAAAGCAATTTGTTGTTGAGTTTGAAATTAGGGGCAGCGCTCATGCTGGGTGCAAACCCTAGCAAAGCGATTCCTTTCTCAACATCAACATTTAAGAATACATCATTGCTACAACTTTGTTTTAGAAAGGGACTCTCAAAAATGAAAAGGAAGAATGAGATATATAGAAATGGGAAAAAAATCGATTGGGAAATTATTAGCGGCCTAGTCCACCAATAACACCAGCAATAACATTTTTGGTATGTGACATCACATTACTGGAAGACTAGGCCGTTACTAATTTGGGTTAATAATGCTTTTCACTCATGTAATATATGTCATTTTTGGTTTTCACCTCTGTAAAAATTTTGGTTTGATTTGCATTCTCGTAATTTTTTTTCCAGAATACCCCTCTCCTCCATCCAACTCAGCAAATTCGCTTATGTGGCGCTGATTTGACATTTTTTTTTAATTGGCCACATGTACAAAAATATTTTCAAATCAGATTTTATTTTTAAAAAATGAAAAAAATCCAATAAAATCATAAAAATATTCAGTTTTTTTTTTCCAAAAAATATAAAAATCGAAAAAAAAATTAAAAATTTCAGAAAAAGTATTAAGAATTTTTTCCAAAATATAAAAAAAACAGAAAAATAGTCTGATTTTTTTCCAAAAAATATAAAAATCAGAAAAAAAAACTATAAGATTTTTAAAATTTAAAAAATCAGAAAATATAATTAGATTTTTTTTTAAAATTAAAAGAATTTAAAAAATTCTGAAATTTAATTTTCAAAATAAAAAAAAGCAAATTTTAAAAATTAAAAAAGAGATCCGATTTTTACAAAATCTGGAAAAAATTTTAATTTTTAAAAACCTGTATACAAATATAGAAAAAATTCAGATTTTTTATTTGAAAATCTTATTCCACAATTTTTATAAAATAGTGGGAAAAAATCTTTTTATTCCACTTTTTTTTTTGCCTAATGATTCTAACAAAATTCCATTTTGGGCCTACAATAAGAATTTTTATTCTCAAATAATATCAGAGGGTTTTGCCATCGTCTTGGAAAGATTTTATAAGATTTTAGGATTTTTACCTCCTTTAACGAAGAGATTAATTCTAGGAAAAATGGAATTTCCACGACTTTTATAAAACCCTCTAAATTGGTACCTAGATTTTTTAAAAATTAATTTTTTTTTCAGAACTTTTTTTAGATTTTTTTTTTGTATTTTGAAATTTAAATTCCAGAATTTTTTAAAATCTTTTTAATTTTTAAAAAAATATGATTATATTTTCTGAATTTTTTCTAATTTTTAAAATTTAAAAAAAATCTGAATAGTTATTTTTTTTCCTTTCTGATTTTTTAAATTTTTGAAAAAAAATCTAATTTTTTTTCCTATTTATAAATTTTTTGGAAAAAATCTGACAATTTTTCTGTTTTTTTATATGTTAGAAAATCTTAATATTTTTTCTGAATTTTTTTAAAATTTAATTTTTTTTAAAATTATTTTTCAATTTTTTAAATTTTTGGAAAATAACGGAATATTTTTATGATTTTTTGGATTTATTTATTTTTTAAAATTTATTTTCAAATGTTTTTAAAATAAAATCTGATGTGGAAATATTTTTGTACACGTGGGTAATTAAAAAAAGAAAAAAGAAAATAAAGTGTCAAATCAGCGCCACGTATGCAAATTTGCTGAGTTGGATGAGGGAGGGAGGTATTCTGAAATAAAATAAAATTACGAGGATGTAAATCAAACCGAAATTTTACAAGGGTGAAAACCGAAAATGACATATATTACAGGAGTGAAAAACACTATTAACTATACTTATTTCAATGGTAACATTTCTGATTTTCGATAGTGTAATACTAGTGACCGAATCCCCTTTAACTCCAACGAGAATATTTTTGGCAAGTGACAAGACATTACTGGCAAAACATTAGTGGTTGTATAGACCATTAGTGGGAAGTGAAGAAACTTGTTTTAAAGTGGGTTGAAATTTGCAAAGGATATGATTTTCTTGAATCTAATCGTGGAATCAGATTCTCTTAACACAATTAGAGCAATTACAGGTCAACAACAAAATCACTCCTATTCAGGTGTCATCAGGGACGGATGATGTATGTATACAAGTATGTAGGCTTGTGCCTGCACTAACTTTGGAGAAATTTTTTTAGATAGTAGTAATATAGTAATATATAGTAATAGTTAAAATATTGATCAAATGACCCAAACACACAAACCCCACAACACTTTTCTTTTGGCCCACACATATACACACACCTTGTCACAACTTTTCTCTTGGCTCGTACATATACACACACCTGCAGCAGTCGGAAAGACTTTCTTTCCTATGAATATTGTCAAGAGTCGGATGCAAAATCGCATGGGAGATGAATGATTAAACAATTGTTTAGTTACTTTTATAAAGAGATACTTTTGTTGGTATTGAAAATGAGAAAATCGTAGAGGATAATTATGATGTATATTTATACTTTAAAACATGAAACATATTATATGTGTGTGTTTATTTAATGTTTCAAATTTTTATATATGAGGTGCCCCACTTTCCAAAATTTATGGATCCATGAGTGGGTGTCATAGTTGAGGATTGTGTCAATTTATTTTCTAGCTTTCATTGTTTGCATTTTTATCATATTAGACGTGTTGCTCATCAAGCTGCCACACTATTTATCAAAGAACTTTATCTACCCTCATGCTTCAATGTTGTAATTGGATATTCAAATCGAAGTAAAATGAAATAAACAAAAATTTCTTCTTTGACGGGTGAAAGCATGAACCCTAATATTCTTAAATGTCACATTCAAAGGATTGCAGTGATTAAAGTTGCTAAAGCTAAATTTTGCAGAGAATTCTTCTCTTATCCATTTTCAGAGGTAATTGAACCCTATATTCCCCCTTTCTCACAAAGTTGCATAGAAATGAGAGGGAATATAGGGCGAGTTAAGGACAGAAGGTAAGGGTTGTAGCGCGAACAAGGAAAGAGGTTGACAGTCGGAATATTTTTGGGTCACATGTTTCAACTTGCAAAAGCTGTGTTTTTTTCACCATATCCTATCAAAATTCCAAGATCATCGCAATATAGATTTACCAGGAGCAAGAATATAATTAATTCTTAAGAGGGTGAAATGCATGCTAAAGTCCAAAAAATTGCCTAGAGTTTTAGGATTGAAGCAGTCGCTTGTGTAATCTATTTGTCAAAATGCTCTCCACCTATATATATATATATATATATATATATTTCAATTGTGACTAATTTTGTTGATTAATTTCATGATGATTTTATAACATAAACCACTTCTAAGGAAAAGACCTACCTACATTGACACGTACGTCATACGTTGATCCATGTATAATAGATGAAGAATGTTATTTGAACAACCATTTTATATGATAATTTGTAGGACAATCAAAACATATAAAAAAATGTAGGTTTTAGCAGAAAAACCAAAACAATAGAGAGAAAAAATGAATACATAATACGAGTATGAGAAATAAAGTTGTCACACAATGGTTGTTGTTCAAATATAATTTCTCGTAATTGGTATGTACTAGTTTATGAGTTGTGAGTCACTATTATAAACAAAAAAATATTTGTTAATTTCATTGAATAACTGTTATGTATGGTCTATTTATTAAGCGAAAAAAAAAAACTTTTTAATTTCATTAAGTAATCATTGTATCTTTTTTTTCTTATAATAGTGACTAGAAAGAGTATCACCTAAATCGTTTTTTTTTTGTAATAGTTATTTTGGTCCCTCGATGTATAACGAGTAGCAATAATAGTCCTTTAATGTATTGAAATTTTCAAATATTCTTTAATTATGCACTTCGTTAGTCAAAATAGTCTTTGATATTAAAATGTTTCATTAGTATTGTCATATCAGTTCTTATAAGTATTTACTTATTATCATTTTAGTACATATATAAAAAGGTTTATTGTGAGTATTGAAAGACCATTTTGACTAACAGAGTCACAATAAAAAATTATTTTGAAATTTCAAATACAATAAGATACTATACATTCATGAATAAAAGGAATAAAAGTGACTATTACCTCTATTTTTTTTCTTCGATCAAAACAAAAGGAATCATGTTTATAAATAAAGCAGCTTAGCCTCTCTGCATAAAGCATAACATTTCATAGTTAGTTTACTTTTTACGTTTGACAAATTAAATAAGAAAACCATGTTGTCGTTAAGGGTCCCTCTAGTAACTTGTCCACCAAGGACAACAACCAACCCTATTCATTCTTCTCATTACCATTATTCCCGTTCCCAATCACGCCGATTCCCCTCACAACCCTTGATCATTATCAAACGTGGCACTAGGGCTGCTTCTTCGATTCCAAATGCGGCAATTCCAGACAAGGCGGAAGGAAGAGCTTCCATAGATGAAGGCTTGCTGGAAGTAGAGCCGACTGAGTTGAGGAAGGAGATGATTCCAAAGCATGTGGCGGTGATTATGGACGGAAATGGGAGGTGGGCGAAGATGAGAGGGTTGCCGCTGTCGAAGGGACACTTAGCCGGCATTCAGTCGCTGAAAACAATGGTGAAAATGTGTTTGAGATGGGAGATAAAGGTTCTCACTATTTTCATGTTTTCTACTGATAATTGGATTCGTCCCAAGGTATTTTGCCCCATACTTTCTCCTGTCTCATTACTAACAAAGCTAATTTATATCTGAGTCTTTTTTTTTAGGGAATTTTATATATGGGTCTTACCAACGGATGTTTCTGAAAAACTTTTTAAGCCTTTTAACTTAAGAAACTATTATGTTGAAAAGTACATGTAAAGATTTTATTTCTTCAGAAATATCTATACTATATATAATATGAATTCATGATTTTGAGATGACTTTTTTACTCTCGGTTAAACTCTTAAACAAATTTGTTACTTTGTATATAGTATATATATTTTCTAAAGAAAACACTTTATATTGTATATAAAGCGAAAATAACACATATAGCTCCTTCGAAGACATCCTATAGAAAATAAAACATGACCTAATATTAATATATTTGGAATCACATCGTCATTAAATAAAATTACAGCAGTTACATCTATTTATATTTAGCTCCTATGATTTTTTTTTTTATATTTAAGACCACAGAATATATAATCTTTTCATCCCAAAATATAAATAAAAATAGATCAACAAAAATTAATGTATTTTCTCTAAAAAAAAAATTAATGTATTTGATTCAAAATTTAAGTCAAATACATTGATTTTTTTAACCCATTTATATTTATATTTTGGGAGGGAGGAGTATGTTTTTTTGGGGAGGGAGTACATTGGAACATGGCATGTTGTTGTCATGGAAGTTTTGCTGAATTTTAATTGGTGCGCAGTTAGAGGTTGAATTCTTGTTTAGCCTGCTTGAGAGAACAGTAAACTCTGAAATTGAAGCAATCATGAGGTACGAAACTCTCACTACTACACTGTTATTTATTTATTTTAACAAAAAAAAAAAACTCTACTCTCTATCTATTAGAGTTGTCAACATAGCCTCAAATTTCAAAGTTCACTTAGAAAAGCCTCAACCAAGGCCACTAAATTAAAGCTCCTAATTGAACAAAATTATTTGGAATCAAACCTACTATAAAATCTATTTATTTATACACCTAAAAAAGTCTCATATTAATTATTTCAAAAAAAGTTTTTTGTTCAAAAAATAATTTTTTTGGTAAAAAAAAATTCGGTGGTAAATTTTTTTTAGGTAAAAAAAAATTAGGTAAACAAAAGTTTTTTAGGTAAATTTTTTTTTCGGTGGTAAAAAATATTTTCTTTTCGGTAATTTTTTTTTAGGTAATAAAAAAATTATAGAAATTTTTGGCCTTTGGGGTCTTTTGATTTTTTTATTTGTGGATTTGCATAAATGTGGGTCTTTTAATCTTGTAAATTTTCAAGCCCTGTTACTATGTGGACTGGGGCTAAAACTTCAAGGCTGATATTGACATCTCTACTACCTATAGATCACTTGGTTGGACTTGGAACTAAGACTTAAACCATGGGTACTTGGTTCGAAACTTGTAAGGGGTACTGTTCTTAGAACACACCATAAAAATGAAATTTCTTATTGGTCTAACTAATGATACCTGAATCCCAAGTACAACTCGTAATAATCTAACTTCCGAAGCATATGAGGATTCTTTCACCATTTGAGGCGTCAATTTACCCACTAAAATATCACTCGTTTCTATCCAAGATCCCAGAATCACAGTTTCATTTTTTGTCTAAATATCGGAGTAAATGAACTTCTAGATGTGGAATTTTATCATTGATTTTTTCAGGACCTTGGGTTGTCACAAGTGTCTGAATTTCATATTTACGTATGTAAAAAGAAGTATAAATATACTCATAGACTAGACGTTCACTAATGAGTACAACATCTTCAAAATTGTAACCTTCCCATGATATATAAGCTAATATAAGCTGCTAATACGTTTTTTTCCAAAGTGAGTTCACCGCGCCAATGAATGAATCATGTTTTGTTAGTTGTACTTCATTAGAGTTTTTCTTTTTTTAACGATAAAAACAATTATATTTAAGTGATTGAACTTATTAGGTTAATTATTTATATTAAATAATGAATCGTTTAAAAAAACTTGAATTTAATTTCTGAATGAAATCATGTTTAATTAGATTTTATTTATCTTTCGATTGAACTTCAAATTATAAATCTCTTCCATTTAGAACCACAATGTTAATTGTTGTTGTGTGCAAGTGTGAGTTATATGTCCCACATCGGATAAAAGAGTAAAGGTTGAACACCTTATAAGTATAAGGACTCATAAACCCATTGCCTTAAGGTTTTGGGTAAGAGTGTGGTGTCTCTCTTGCTTGTGCGGTGTTCTAGCCTCGATGTGGACGGTCCCCCGGGCTCCCCTCAGTGTCCCAACAGTGGCATCAGAGCTCGGTTCGACGAAGGGTGCGACCGAGGCAGCTGGTCCGTTTGCGCAGAAAGCCACAACAGCAGTGTCGGTCCGTTTGCGGAGAAACCAGCAACGACGATACATGCAAAGTAAGAGCTTTCGCTTGAGGGGTAGTTCCCACATCGGATAAAACAGTAAAGGTTGAACACTAATTTTTAATTTATTTTCTATTATAAAGTGAGCCTAAGACAGAAAATAATAAATATTTTTAATACACTTTGTTTTACTACTTATTAGTCCACCATTATTATTAGAGATGAACTTTAACACATTATTGCTAAAAAAAACTTTTACATATTAAAGATACATCCTATCACTATGTTATTTTCTATAATTTTTCAAGTTTTTTACTATAGTTAAAGTAACAAACATCACTCAATAATCAGAAACACAAATGTACGATATCAAATTTGAACCTAAATAAAAGTGTCTGGTCTAACAATATATTGTCGAGCTAAACTTCATGAACAACAAATACCAACATAGTAAAATATGATTAGATATATGTTTAATAATAATAATAATAATAATAATAATAATAATTATTATTATTATTACTAAAATTATTTTTATTGGTGTGCATAAATATTAATATATCGCAACAAATCAATGAACTTAGACATTTTTGTGTAACAAAAGAAAGTACTTAGACATTTTTTTAGATTTTTTAAACAAAAGATGTCATTTTTTTAATAGATCTACTCATCATAACCCTATATTTTTGTCTTTTTATCTTTTTTGTTTTACAAATTTCCCCTTACATCAAGTGATCTCAATTAGATTAACATTTTTGTCCCTTTTTAACCAATCGTTAATTTTTTTTTCTTGTAATAATAGGGAACAAATTAAAATATCTATGATTGGAGATTCATCAAAGCTTCCCAAATCACTACAGAGAATGATAATTAGTGTTGAGGAGAACACCAAGAATCATTCAAAACTCCAACTTATTGCAGCAATTAACTATGGTGGGAAATATGATGTAGTCCAAGCATGTAAAAGTGTGGCCAAGAAAGTTCAAGATGGCACTCTTCATTTAGAAGACATTAATGAAAACATTATTGAAAAGGAATTGGAAACTAAGTGCACTGAGTTTCCTTACCCGGATCTACTAATACGGACCAGTGGAGAACTTAGAGTTAGTAATTTCATGTTATGGCAATTGGCATATGCAGAACTTTTCTTTAATCAAAAACTTTGGCCAGATTTTGGAAAGGATGAATTTGTAGAGGCCTTGAGTTTCTTTCAAAAGAGACAAAGACGTTACGGTGGACGACATTAATTCATCTCCATGTATCAAGTAATATTGTTGTCTTAATCATTCAGTTTTATGAATAAAAAATGTCTTCATAATCTAAAGTTCGACGGTTGTGGTGATATATTTGTGGAAGCTATAAGTTTTTTGATTGGTATGATTCTTTACATATAACCTATTATAATTAAGTGTATGAAAACATATAAATTACTTAAATGTAACTTATAATCGTAAACAAAACTGCACCAAAAAATCATCATAAATACATTTATACATTGACACAATTACAAAACAAAACAAAAAACGGATAGAGTGTCCGTCTGCATGTTAGTAAAGAAAACACTTAAGAGCCCGTTTGGTGAACAGGATAGGAAGACAGGATATGATAAAACTATCATATCCTGATTCAATTTGTTGTTTGGTGCATCAATAGGAAAGGATAACTTAAACCCATTTCTTATCCTATCATACTCACCCTTTGTTATTTTTATCCTTAGTTTTTGGTGGGTTAGAATTATCCTATCATGATTAGCACTAAAATGTTTATTTTGCCCTCTCTCAATTCATCACTCATGCTCTCTTTGCTCTCCATCCATCGACCTCTACCTGTTCCTCCATAACTCTTCATCGCCATCTCTTCTATTTGATACAGATCCGACCCCAATTCCAACCTACAATCATTTTTTCCTCAATTTGCTTAATTTTTTGTTTTTTTTTCTTGATTATCTATTTTGTACTCAAGTTAAATTTGAAAAAGGATGAAACAAAGAGTTTAAGAATTTCGTATTATTATCTTCAACAAAGACAACTATTTTTTTTAATTGAAGAAACCATGATTTTTTTTTTAATTGAACTTTAAGAATGAAGATGACGGCACCCCTAAAATAAGGAAGAAGACGATTAACAATGTTTTTTATGACTTTATGTAATTAATAATAGCTTAATTACATTTAATTAGAATTAATTACAAGGGTAATTATGTTATTTAATTGTGACATATATGATATTATATTTGTTATCATGTGCGCTTCAAACATGTGATAGGATAAATGTTATCATGTTTATATCATTTCCTATCCTTATCCAATTTCATATCATATCCTATCTCTATCATATCATGTGCACCAAACGGGCCCTAATGGTATAATAAGGTAGTACAAGGATCTGCATTTCCTAACTTTTGGGTTCCAACGTCACATGACTTCCATGCAGAACAACTGTTGGATCAATCTTACAATCTATATTGTGACATGTGTTATATGGTTAATAAATAAAAAACACCACAAAATGAAAACTACAAACTGCATCACCGTCTATTTCCACATGCACCACCGTCCAAGCAAAGTCTTGGACCACCACCATTTGACTCAAAAACAATGAATTTGTAGTCGGAATTTGATGTGGCGTTGAAGGCGTCAAAATTGCGCTTCGCCGGTGGTCGCCGTCAACCCACCATCCCTAAAGTCCGAACAATTCCCCCACCCCAAATAATTAGACTTTATGTATGGGCGAACAGAAAGTTGAAGAAAGGGAGTGGAGAGTTGGTGGCAACTTTTTTTTGGTGTTAGATGTATTTTTTTTTCCATTTAAGAGAAGAACACGTGGCAAGATGTATCTAACGTGATTGATCCAACACTTGATAGTGATCGAAAGTCTTCCTACTTTCCCGCGTCAAAGTCGGGGGATCTGGACCCCAAGTACGATAGTGTTTTTAAAATCTGATCGGAGTTGATCGAACCGGGAACCGGACCCCTCACTGGTCCATTCAGGTCATAATCAGTGAAAACGTAAAAAACGGTCAAAATAGGTGAACCCAAATTTAGATAAATCTCAGTGCACAGAAGCAAAGCAATCGAGAAAATAGAAGGAAAAGTTACCATTTTGTTCACAAATCGCGACATAATCAAGAGGAATGCTAGATCCCATATGAGAAACTCTTCTTGATTGGTATTTCTAAAAAAGAGTTCATCTGGCGGATCAAGAGTCGTCAATCCATGATATAACCAAAGTAAAGTAACCCTACTTCATTATCAAGACAAAATGACAATGTTGTCTCCATGATAAGGGCTTTACAAGCTTAAGGTTATGAAAGTTTTTTTCGGCTTCGAATATTTCGCTCAACCACTTTAAAATTATCTAAATATCCCCACAACAGTTAGCAGTCGTTCAAAAAGACTTTTTAAATCGGTTATATGATTTAAAAAGTAATTGAATCACTCTCAAAAATACTTAACGACACTTAGCTAACATTAGAGAGCCGAGCAATATGTAAGTGCCACTCAAAAAAGGCTAATAAAAATTAGAGAAAAATTGAAGTAGCCTAGAGAGAAATTTCCTAAGATTATTGGACCAAACAGCCACAAAGGCCTTCTAGTTCTCATATAAGTAATTTTGTTTTGTTACGCCTATTAATTTAATTTCCCGTGTTGTGTTTTTCAAACATGCCTCTATTTACACCAATATTTAGCTTTAATTTAAATATGAAAAATGTATTAGGAAAAAAAAGGTGATAAAAGTATTTGGTGTATAATGTTGAATAATTATATATTTTCAACTAAATATATAAGAAAATTTTAGGCATGTATCTTCCTGTTCAATCCAGTATAACATAGAGAATATTTTTAATAGAGACCAGTTGGTACAACCGAGTTGTTGGTTTTCCATGTGGTTCTATAAGTGATTCTTTAATGCCCCTAACACAACCAAAATGTCGAATGATGAGCACGAACCGTGTCTACAAGTAGCACAACCGTGCGTGGGTGTTAGGCTTTAAAAATCGTAGTTTTGCTGTGATTTCGCTTAAAGTGGCACAACTGTGATTCTAAAAATGTTTCTGAAGCTCCAACGTGATCTGTCCTCGAATGCACGGATTCAAACGTACAATTACGTTAACTTTTGGAAGCAAAATTGGATATTTAATTTCCACCGAAAGTCCACTAGAAATTTACTTTCGTGAAAATGAAAGTGAAATGTAAATGAAAATCTTACTTACTAAAGCTTGTCTGGTCAAACTATTGTTCACCTTAATCTTAACCTAATATTTCCCTCCATTATATAAGCATTAATCATTCTAAGTGATAATCCTAATCAGCATTCCACTTTGTAATTCAAATTTTCCTCCCACAATTATGTATGTTTCCAAAGAGTTAGCCCGCGTTTGAAAATAGTGCAACACAATCCAATACACAAACATCTTCACTCCCTTTTTCTTTCCTGCGTTGAAAAAGAAGAAAAATGATGGGTAAACCCTTCTTCTGTTTCCTCTTTCATTTTTTTTCTTCTTTTTCTACCCTAATCAAACCCTTTTTCCCCGCGTTTTCGCCGATTCGTCGCACCGTATCACCATCTCACAGTGTCGTCCTCCACTATACTGTTCTCCTACTATCGTTTTTCTCTTTTCCTGCCGCCATTCCATCTTCTTCTTGGACTGCAATAAACCAAACATTATACTTCTTTTGGTTTTCATGAAATTGGTTTCATTGTTTTTCATAAGTTCTGATTTTGATGAAATTGAAATAATTATCCTTCTTCTATGTTTTGTTCAAACTGGTGAAAGAGGCCATGACTGGAAACGGGAAACCTAATTTCTTTCACAAGTAAGCACAACAATTTCATTCACCCAAGTTTTTAGAACACTCATCGCCTCCACTTCCGGCACCGTCATCTGAAGACCACCGTCGATGGAGGTATGCAATTTGTTCTTTCTCAATTTGTTCTTTATCAATTTGATATCTAATTTGTTCTTTCTTGACTTGATATCGATTTTGATTTACAATTTCACTTACAATTCCAGTGTTAGTTATACTATTCCAATTCAATTTTGTTTTCGGTTGAATGATTCTGGTGAGGATTTCAGCTTTTGATTTGTTTCTTCTATAGGTTTTAGATTCCATCATGTACCATATTGCAATTGATGGGAGGATCAAGGTTGAAAGTTAATGCAATGAGTTTTTTTAATCTCTATTAATCTCTTTTGTGTTCATTCTCTTAAAATTAATTCTCAGATTTTTTGTGTGCATTTCTCTGTTCATGTCAATCACTCTTTTGATTCAATTTCATATAAGCTTTTTTAATATGATGTTATTCTTATTTCCATCTCTCTTTTTCTCTGTTTGACAATCAAGGAGAAAAAAAATTAATCACATTCAAATCGTTTTTATTTTTATGTCTTTTTATGGATTTTGATTTTAGTCCATTTCAAAGGTTCTTGAAACATATGATATGTATGCAAATATAAGATGATTTTTAGCCGGTATCTTATCATGAAATAAAACTGCAATGTTTGAAACTTCTTGCATAGAGGCTTTGTGTAGCAATTTCAAGGCCTTTTTGTTTTTGTTTTTGTTTTGCAAATTTAATTAATTGAGTTGGTGTAACATGAGTTTTTAAAACACATTATGTAGCTATGCCCTGTTGGTCGATGTTTTTATCTTACTGCTATGGTGTAGGCGTGTAGCACAACAAAGTGCTTGATATAATAAGAAGATAAGAAGATAAGGTGCAGTCATTGCTAAAACAAGGTATATACTATATCTGATTTCTTTCTTCCATTGACATGCCTCTGTTTGTTGACTGCAAATAACATCCAAATATATCGTTTTTAAAGTGACAGATTTGTGCAATTGACATTCATGCATTTTTCATTTGTCCATGTATATTGTTTACCGTACTATGCCACTCTTATTTTGGTAAATTTCCTTTGGCCTTCAACTCTCTTGAATTTTCTAAGACATTTTATTACACAGGAAACATTAGTGTAATAGATTTTCTCATTAGCATCTCTCAAGTTGAATAAATTGCACTTGGTGATAATCATTGTCATTTGGTGAATCAAAGTAACTTTTGTAATGGTGTCTATTCTCTAACAATAGTATGATACGTAGGAGTATAAAGTGATTATTATCTTTCTTGGTTAAGTCAAAATGTGGATAAATAACATGGTATGAGTTAAGGTAATTGATCATGACCTTCGGAGATGCAAGCAAGTAGATATGATGAGATTTGTTTTTTGGTGTATTTTGCATCTTTATACTCTAATTCTTTTCATCAAGCCCCTATTTGCACAATATATCATTTATGATTTTCTATTTTATTGTTTCCCTTCTTATTTTCCACTTATTTTCTGCACTATGCGAAACTAAAACTAAATATGCAATTGTTCTTTTATTTGAAAACCATCTATTTCAGCCATTTTCAGAAACCGTTGAATTTGTATGTTATCCAACATTTTACGTAGTTAGAAATCAATTGCAGATTTCCAGCTTTAGTTACTTCTTCTTTTACATGTTAGATTGAATGTCTCATTGGATTTCACTTTTACAACTCATTTCTTTTTGGGTTACAAATGTGTGTTCTAGATTTAGGCTTTGAAATTGTCTCCACTATTTAGGCTTTGAAATTGTCTCCACTTCGGTTACATTATTCAAAGAATTCCTTTATTTTATTTAGGTTTTGAATTCAACTTTCAGCACTGCCATGCGAGAGATTGAGAAGAGATAAAATAGGGACCATGATTTTATTTTCTTTATCTAGGTAACATTTTTTAGATATACACTATTCTGGATTATCTTTTGAAAGAATAGGTTTGTAAGATTGATCTAGATAACTGATACTTTTTTATTGGATGCAGATCAATCCAAACATGTATTGTTTTTTGTTGGTGCTCTGACATCCAAGGGGAGAAGTAGCTTCATAGGATTGATCCAATAACTGATACTTTTTTTAGTAGAAAGTGTCATAGTGGCTGGCTGTTGAGAATTTGCATTTGAGTTTATTATTTGTGTGCTCAATCGCTAGAAGAGGCAGAGGAAAAAGAATCGGCATGTGAGTACCTAAAATCGGACTATTATAATTGCTTTGATTTTTTTGAAGAAATTTTGCTTCCTACGATGATATAACCTTGGTAGTGATATTGTGGGAGCTCAGGCAACACCAGAACTAATAGGACGGCAGCGAGTGGCGACAACTGATATTTTTAGGTGATGATTGTACTATATTTCCTTTGGATTTTCGTATAGGTTATGATTTGGTCCACTAAAATGCATTTGATTTGACATAGAAATAACTTACTAATTTGCACCCAACCCGCTACCATGTTAGTACATCAATGTTATATATATGCATATTGATTTAACTTAAAAGTAATTTACTTTGATCCTATACTTTAGCCCTGTGACCAAGACCATAATTGGTTTGATTTGGTTGTTTAATTTTTATTGTTGTCGGTGATTTGTACATTCAGATCAAATTAGTTTGTTTATAAGAAGTAATATATTAGGATGTTCATAACTAACTTTATATGATCATTGTGGTAATAGATGCCGAGTGTTAACTCCGGTTCATCCGACAAAGACTCTGAGCCATTTGTGGAAACTGATCCAACTGGTAGGTATGGTAGATATCCCGAACTATTAGGATGTGGTGCTGTGAAGAAAGTGTACCGTGCATTCGATCAAGAAGGAACTTATGTGATGAACCTGCTATGATAGAGAGGCTTTATTCTGAAGTGAGGTTATTGAGAAGCTTGACAAACAAAAACATTATTGAACTTTATAGTGTTTAGAGCGATGATCGAAACAACACGCTTAATTTCATCACTGAGGTTTGTACAAGTGGGAATTTGAGAGAGTATAGGAAGAAACATAGACATGTTTCTATGAAGGCATTGAAGAAATGGTCAAGGCAGATTTTGAAGGGGTTGAATTATTTGTTCACTCATGTGCCTTGCATCATTCATAGAGATTTGTTAATGGGAATTTTGGCCAGGTAATTTACTTTTCCAATTCTGTTTTTCTTTCAGTCATATTTTGCTTGATTGATAAGTTGAAAATTGATATGTTATTTTAAACTCCTTATAGTTTTTGTTTCTGTGAGATCTAAGCTAGGCAAAATAACCAGATTACTAGATTTATATTATTGTTTATAAAATTAAAAACTTGATAGCTCTATGTTTTTTTTATTTGTCTGTGGTATTAGTCTACCAATTTTCAACATGAATGACTTATTTGATGCCAGCACTTTAGATTGAATGCGTGTTTGAGTGTCTGAAACCCCTACTACACACATTCTATTCAAAGACTGAATATAAAAATAAAAATCAGTATGTTTTTTGTTTGGTGTGTACAATGTGGTCATGAGTCTTTTGTGAGCCAAATTTCGGCGTCCTATATCCTCATCCTCTCCTCAATGCCCGACGTAAGTTGTGCTTTCTAAATATTGGTTGTGCTATGTGGACATTCTTTTTCAATAAGAACCATGTGGTCAATTTAGTTGTATTAAGCTGCTGTCATTCTTTTCTTATTTGAAATCAATGTTATATTAGGTGTTTAATTGAATATTTTATGAGAAAATAGTCACTTTAGTTCCTGGCTCTGCACCTCGCTGTCACATAGGTCCTTGACTCAGGATTAAATACAAACCAGTCCCTGACTTTACACAACTGTTATCACTTTAGTCCCTGCTGTTAAAAAAATCTGTTAAGTGATGATGTGGCACGCTGACAAGGAGTATGACGTGTCACAGGGACTAAAGTGAAAGTAAAAAATGGTCACTTTGGTCCCCGAATCGAAAATCAATATCCTCAATTTACTGTTAGATCCCTGACTGTGTATACTTACTGTCAGTTAAGTCCCTGAATCGAAAATCAATATCATCAATTTATTGTTAGGTCCTTGACTGTGCATACTTACTGTCAGTTAGGTCCCTGACAGTAAAAACGAAATTTCACTAAGATCCTTGACAAATTGTTAGTTTAACATGCTACTTACTGACAACACTAAGGTATCTGTGCTAAATACCAAAATATTATTATAACACTTATAAAAATGATTTCATAGTTTAATAACAAATGTTTCCATAACATAACTATTAAGTCATTAATGACAACCATAGAGTAATCCAAAGATTGCACCATATTTGGACATATAATAACAAATGCACGTCTGAATGAACAACAAATGCTTACATCTTTCATGCCAACTCCAAGATTTACTTCAAGAGGTCCGATGCCAACTATGTGATGTATGTTAGTTTATTTATGTACCGAAATTGCTAAATTATAAGCACAATTGTGGTGCAATATTTTGTTGGGTTAAATATGTTTTTGGTCCTTATAAAATTGAGAACTTCTAAGTTTAGTCCTTATTTAATTTTAATAGCTTTTTTAGTCCTACAAAAAAATTACTTATAATTTTAGTCCTTGCTAAAACAAAGTTTGTTTAATTATTCTAAAACTCTTAAATTCTTGAACAATATTTTTGAGACAAGTTTAGAACACTATGAAAGGTTCATTTACTAAAATTTAGAATTTTTTAAAATGAAATGAATTAAATATAGATTTTTTAAAACGACAAAAGTTAAAGATAAAAAGTAACAAAATCTGGATGTAAAAATCAAATTTTGCGATAATTTTTTGTGGAGGAACTTTTATTTATGTTCTAAACATGTCTGCAAAAAATTGTTCAAAAACTTAAGAGTTTAAGCATAAATTAAACAAATTTGAATTGAGTAGGGACTAATAGTCAGTGTAGAAAAAAAATTGCGGACTAAAAGAATATTAAAATTAAGTAAGGACTAAACTTAAAATGTCCCAATTTTAAAGGGATTAAAAACATATTTAACCCTATTTTGTTTAATATTTTGTTGAATCATTATGTAATGACTTGTTGAAGTATATACCCAAATATAGTCCAAATCTTTTGATTACTCTATGGTTGACATTAACGACTTAATAATTATGTTATGGAAACATTTGTTATTAAAATATGGAATCATTTTTATAAGTGTTATAATAATATTTTGGTATTTAGCACAAATACCTTAGTGTTATCAGTAAGTAGTATGTTAAACTAACAACTTGCCACGATCTTAGTGAAATTTCGTTTTTACTGTCAGGGACCTAACTGACAGTAAGTATACACAGTCAGGGATCTAACAGTAAATTGAGGATATTGATTTTCGATTCAGGGACCAAAGTGACCATTTTTTTACTTTCACTTTAGTCCCTGTGACACATCATACTCCTTGTCAGCATGCCACATCATCATTTAACAAATTTTTTTAACGGCAGGGACTAAAGTGATAACGGAAGTGTAGAGTCAGTGACTTGTTTGTATTTAATCCTGAGTCAGGGACCTATGTGATAGCGAGGTGCAAAGTCAGGGACTAAAGTGACTATTTGCTCAATATTTTATTGTTCTACAATAAACCAACTTTGCTTTTAGGCTATGATGTAAGTTTGTGTCCATCACACACACAAAGGAAATTCAAAGTTTGTTTTAATTTTAATTTTATCTTTTTGTATAAGATTGTTTGAAAGATGTGAATACTCCATCAACCAAGTCAAGTGGAAAGAGAAGAGAAAAGGGAATATAAGTCACACCAATTGATGATGGTTGAGCACAAAGATGTCTAAGATTGTGTTGTAAATGAGCATAGTGAATGAGTCTTGATACTCCATTTTTTTTAATGACGATTGTTCTAATGTATTGTCTTCCATCTCTATTTTCTATTCTCATTGCAAACGCAAATGGCATGATAGTGTTTTATAAATCAAACAATTGAGTTCAAATGGTTAATAAGTTTCATAAATAATGAATTGTTCGATTCTAGGAGGACAATTTTGGTTAAATTTTACTTACTTTCCGATCGTACTCCAGATTACCATATTTCCTTAACTCTGAACCAGAAGGTTATTACAAAAAAAATGATATAGTTTCATCGTTAAAAAAAATCTTCTCCTTAAAAAAACTAAATATCAATAGTTCAAAATATACAACAGTTTTTAATACTAAAAGACCCGTGTGACGCACGGGTCGGCCTTCTAATCCTAATAATTTACATTCGCCTTCCTGCTTATATCCAACCTAGGTTAGCTAACCTATATTTAGATTTGTATCTCCTTGAAATGGTCCTGCCTAGTCCCCACCTCTTTATTTCTTCTTTTGGTTTTATATAGTACTTGGCAGGCTATATATAGCACCTAGCTTTTCCTCTTTTTGCTTAAAAGAACGTGATTAAGGTGCATTCAGCCATTAACTAAATATATCTACTCCTCGATCTCATAATTTTTAAAAGAATTAAGAAAGTAATTGTTTTCTCTAAAATATATCTCATGGAAATTTGTTTTCATAAATATTGAGAGAATTATTTTAAAAAATATATTAAATTAAATAAAGAATAGTTTTGGAATGATGAAATTGAAATAAATAAAAAAAAATTAATTCAAGGTTATTTATATTTAATTTGTAAACTTTCTTGGGTTTCTCTTTTTTGGAGTTAACTCTCTAGTTCTCACGAAAAAAAATGGATCATTGTGGTAATCCGGAAAAAGTAAATAAAACCTGGTCAATAATTATTTTATATAAAAATCAAATTCAGATTTTTCTAAATAATTTGTTATTTAATGAAACTTATTAACCATTTGAATTTAATTGTTTAGACATGACATTACTGGCAGACTAGGCCATTAGTAATTTCAATGGTAACATTTTTTATTTTCGATAGTGTAATACTAGTGACCGAATTCCCTTGTAACTCTAACGAGAATGTTTTTGGCAAGTGACAAGACATTACTGGCAAACTGAACCGCAAGTAATACCAACATTTAACTTTTTTTAATTTTGACTGGGAATTACTAGCAGCACAATTCACCAGTAATGTCATAGAAAAGTGTCTTTTCATTAGTGTCGGTCTGGATCGTTAGTAAGTTTAAATTGATTCATGCATAAACATTAGTGGTTGTATAGACCATTAGTGGTAGTTGAAGAAACTTGTTCCTGACTGGGTTGAAATTTGCAAAGATATGCTTTTCTTGATTCTAATCGTGGAATCATATTCTCTTAACACAATTAGAGCAATTAACAAAATCACTCCTATTTATTTTCTAGCTTTCATAGTTTATAGTTTTCTCATATTAGACGTGTTGCTAATCAAGTTGTACACTATTTAGCAAAGTTTGCTATATCAAACTCTAATTTTGTTTGGATTGAGGAAACGCCTACTTATATTTCTAACATGTGTGCTTTCGATTTGATGCGAGGCTTTGGTTAATGAAATGTGTTTCCATGTCAAAAAAAAAAAGTCTTTATATTTTCTTTTAGATCTCTCAAAGTAATAAGATTCTCCAATTCTTCTCTTGGCTTTGCAATAGAACCAAAAGAACTTTATCTACCCTCATGCTTCAAGGTGAAAGCATGAACCCTAATATTCTAAAATGTCACATTCAAAGGATTGTAGTGATTAGAGTTGTTAATGCTAAATTTTGCGGAGAATTCTTCTTTTATCCATTTACAGAGGTAACTAACTTTGACTTCCACCTTTCCCCAATTCATTCCCACCCTTTCTGAAATTTTAGGGATTTACCCTAATTTTTAGATTTATTAAATTGTTGGGTTTGCAATATCTTTATATTGATTAGGAAAATGGATGTGAAAGTGGAATATATGGGTTTTCTTGTTTTTGTTTTTTGCTATTAAGGTTACATGGTCTCTAGTCTAGCTACATATGTGCATTTGAAATATGGCAAAGGGCATCATTAAGGGAAGACAATTGGACCCAGATCCGATGAGTACCTACAAAAATACTTGTAATGGGCAGGATAAATTCCGCTTTCATGGATACGGGCATGGATATGGGTAATTACTCGCAAATTTAAATGGATATGTTTGCAGATAAGGGTACTATGTTACCCAAACCTGCAACCCGCATATACATATTTATACAATATGATAAGTAATTTATTTATTTTTGGTGTATGATTAATTTAGTTAGTTATTGAAGTCTACACATAAACCTAAAAACTAATTAATACCGTAACCGATCCCTCATGCTCGTGTACAATTTTTTTGGGATATTTTTTATATTGTTAAATTCTACAATTCATATTATTTTATGAGTTGAATTAAAAAAAATTAACCATAGTTTTATTTTAATTGTGATGTTTTTATTGTCTTTCATAGTTAAAATGCGGGTAATTAGTGTCGGTATGAGCACTTAGGTACCCATAGAATATGGGGAAAGGTCCTAAACTTTTTACCCACAAGGGTATAGGTCCGGATATGAATATTTTTCACAAACGCAGATATGGGAAAAGATTTTGTAGTACCCTACTTGCGGGGTACCCATTGTCATTCCTTGACATTCCTATGGCGAATTGACCCAAATACAATGAAAATCAAAACTCACAGTGGTCTATATCTTTAAAAATATTTTAATGAAATTTCAAATGATGCACTTATATTTTGTCTATATCTTATTATAAACAAAAAAATATTTTTTAACTTTATTGAATAACTATTGTATATTTTTTTCCTTATAATAGTGATCGGATAGAGTATCACTATGATCCAATCAATTGTTTTGGGTAATAGTTATTTTGGTCCCCCAATATGTAACGAGTAACCATAATAATTTTTTAATGTATTGAAATTTCAAAATAATCCCCGATTGTACACTTCGTTAGTCAAAATAGTAATTGATATTAAAATGTTTCATTAATATTATCATAACAGTTCTTATAAGTACTTACTTACTGTCATTTCAGTCCTTATATTAAAAAAGTTATTATGAGTATTGAGAGATTTTTTTAACGTTTGAGACTATTTTGACTAATAGAGTAAACAATCAGATATTATTTTAAAATTTTGATCAAAGTGATTATTACTTAATTTATTTTTCTTCCGTAAAAAAAAAACGTATTTATAAATAAAGCAGCCTACCCTCTCTGCACAAAGCATAACATTTCATAGTTAACTTTTTACTTTGGCAGAATAAATAAGAAAACCATATTGTCGTTAAGGCTCCCTCCAGTAACTTCTCCACCAAGGATAACAACCAACCCTAGTCATTCTTCTCATTACCATTATTCCCGTTCCCAATCACGCCGATTCCCCTCACAACCCATGATCATTATCAAACGTGGCACTAGGGCTGCTTTTTCGATTCCAAATGCGGCCATTCCGGACAAGGGGGAAAGAAGAGCTTCCATAGATGAAGGCTTGCTGGAAGTAGAGCCGACTGAGTTGAGGAAGGAGATGATTCCGAAGCATGTGGCGGTGATTATGGACGGAAGTGGCAGGTGGGCAAAGATGAGAGGGTTGCCGCCGTCGGAGGGACACATAGCCGGCATGCAGTCGCTGAAAACAATGTGAAAATGTGTTTGAGATGGGAGATAAAGGTTCTCACTGTTTTCATGTTTTCTACTGATAATTGGATTCGCCCCAAGGTCATAATTTCTTTATTTTTTCCTTACTTTTTTCCGTCTCGTTACTAACAAAGCTAATTAATTTGAAGAAAAAAAAGCTAATTAATATATAGGCTAAACTACACTTTTCGACCCTTAAGTTTCGAAATGTTTTGATTTCTGTCCCGTGTTAAAAAAATTACAATTTTGGTCCCTTTCGTCTCAAAATTGCTGATAAGACGCCACATGTCCCAAAAAAGGGGCCATAATCACAACTTTTTTAGAAGGTAAGGAGTCAAAAGATCATATTTCCCTTATGTTAGGGGGTCAAAAGAGCATATTTCCCTAAACATGGGGTCACTTGTCATTTTTTTCATACAGGGTCAAAATCGCAACTTTTTAAAACTTAAGGGGTGAAAAGTACACTTTAGCCTGATATATATGTAAAGACATTTTTTTAAAAAGCAAAAATGAAATATATTAACACTAATAAAGTAATCTTCTTAGCATAAGGCGTACCAAGAAAACCACTAAAATTTACAAACAATCATTTAAAAAATTAATTAGCCGATGCCCAAACAAACAAACGGGCTCGACCACCACCGCTGAAAGCCATAAACAAAATTGGCATTCTTTACTTTAAGCCACCAAAAGGAATAAAACTTAAATTTATCCAACAAGTGTGGCATGGAACATTCTAAATTTTTAAATAATCTATTATTATGTCCATTCCACACCAACCACACACAAAGGAGTGAGATAAGCTGCAAGAACGAGCGGCGAACTTTCAGACCACCTGTTGGATAAATAAACTAACTGAAGTGATCTGAAAGAACCTGAGTATCTGCACCCGAGAAACCAATCCATGACTGCACTTACTGCCAAAGAAAGCTAAATGTGCTGCAAGTTAGAAACAAGTGCTGAGCAAATTCAACCTGACCACATCCAAAAACAAAAAATCGACTTTTTGATGAAATGATACCGCATATCACTAATTTTGATTTTGTTGATAACTTGTCAAGAAGCAATCTCCACACTGAAATTGAGGCAATCTAATTATATAAAAAGACCTTTTTTAAAGAAATAT
Organism: Medicago lupulina; assembly: GCA_958299785.1. Lineage (NCBI taxonomy): Eukaryota > Viridiplantae > Streptophyta > Magnoliopsida > Fabales > Fabaceae > Medicago > Medicago lupulina. The sequence continues at coordinate 50,942,828 of OY283145.1, read as the reverse complement.
CTATCTATATAGTGAATTCTTTGAGATGACATTTTCACTTCAAATCAAACTTTTAAAACAAATTTGCCACTTTATATATAATATAGATATTTTCTTAAAAAACACTTTATACTATATTACAAATAAAGTGAAAATAACACATATAGCTCCTTCGGAGATATCCTACAGAAAAAAAAAATGAATAATATTAATACATTTGGCCCTAAAAAAATATTAATATATTCGGAATCACATCGCATCAAATAAAATTATCGTAGTTACATTTATTTATATTTAACTCTTAAAAAAGAATTATTTATATTTAATATCACGATATATATAATTTTAATGTTCTAAAATATAAACAAAAATGAATTAATAAAAATTAACATATTTGACCTAAAATTTAGACTAAATACATTCATTTTTGTTAACGCATTTTTATTTATATTCACGGAGGGAGAGTATACTTTTTTTGTTTAAATTTGAGTACATTGGAACATGGCATGTTGTTATCATGGTGGTTTTGCTGAATTTTAATTGGTGGTGATGCGCAGTTAGAGGTTGAATTATTGTTCAGCCTGCTTGAGAGAACAGTAAACTCTGAAATTGAAGCAATCATGAGGTACGAAACTCTCATTGCAATATTGGTTATTTACTCCATCCTGTCTCTTTTTTTTTTTTGTCAAGACTCTATCTCTTTGATTAATTTTATACAATAATAAGAAAAGATATAGTATAGCTATTATGTCAAATTTGTGTCTAAATTTTACTAAATTGTTGTATGTGTATTTTTATATTCCAAGACAAGTTTTTCTTTTGAGCAAATATTCTAAGACAAGTTAGTAGTACTATTAATTAGGAGATTTATAAACAACCATAATAATAATAATTATTTTTTATTTTTTTTATAAAGTGAGCCTAAGCCCAAAAATGATAGATATTTTTAATACTACACCGTTTTTTTTACTAATTATTAATACACCATTATTTTCTTTAAGAGAATACACCATTATTATTAGAGATTAACTTAACAAATTATTGCTCAAAAAAACTTTTACATATTAGTAGTATAATTTTGTTACAGATACATCCTATCAGACCATAAGACAATGCCATTTAGTATGTTATTTTCTATAATTTTTCAATTTTTTTTCTATACTTAAAAAGTAACTAGCACCACTCAAAAATCACAAACACAAATGTGAACCTAAATAAAATTATCTGGTCTAACGGTATCAGCATTCGAGCTAAGCCTCATGCACAACAAATACCAACATAGTAAAATATGATATTAGATATATGTTTAAAAATGTATTATTAAGTGTATATATATATATATATATATATATATATATATATATATATAAATTTTTGTTTTTAGTTTTTGCATAAAAATCACTTCTTTTTAATCCATGTAACATTTTCATTTAGTATTTTTAGTGAAAAAATACCGACGGAAAATTTTACAGGAACTGAAAATGCTGATGGAAAACTTTATCTTTAAAAATGTTGACGGATTTATTTTTTATTTTTTTTATTACAAAGAGGGCCGAAGTCTGATGCTGACGGAAATTTTACTAAGACTAAAAAGCATAATTTTTTGTGGGGATTAAAGACAAAATTATGGATATTTATAGAGATCATTTACTGAATTAACCCTTATTCTTATTATTATTACTAAAATTATTTTTATCAACGTGCATAAATATAAATATATCGCAACAAATCAATGAACTTAAGACATTTTTTTTAGATTTTTTAAACGAAAGATGCCAATTTTTAATAAATCTACTCATCATAACCCTATATATATATATATATATATATATATATATATATATATATATATATTTTAAATTTTTTAAGGAATAATTTCTTTATTAGATTTTTAAAGTTTATAATTTCTTTAAGATTTTTCAAAAAAAAAAAAAAAATTCTTTAAGAAATTTGTAAAGAGTGTCCTTAGGCCAATTATTAGTAAGACCTTTTTTCTGTTCTTTTTTGTTTTATATCTTTCCTCTTATATCTATTGATCTTAATTAGATTAACATTTTTGTCACTCTTTAATCAATCGTTAATTTTTTTCTTGTAATAGAGAGCAAATTAAAATTTCTATGATCGGAGATTCATCAAAGCTCCCCAACTCACTCCAGAGAATGATAACTAGTGTTGAGGAGAGCACCAAGAATCATTCAAGACTCCAACTTATTGCGGCAATTAACTATGGTGGGAAATATGATGTAGTCCAAGCATGTAAAAGCGTGACCAAGAAAGTTCAAGATGGCAGTCTTCATGTAGAAGACATTAATGAAAACATTATTGAAAAGGAATTGGAAACTAAGTGCACTGAGTTTCCTTACCCGGATCTACTAATACGGACCAGTGGAGAACTTAGAGTTAGTAATTTCATGTTATGGCAATTAGCATATGCAGAACTTTTCTTTAATCAAAAACTTTGGCCAGATTTTGGAAAGGATGAATTTGTAGAGGCCTTAAGTTTATTTCAGAAGAGACAAAGACGTTACGGTGGACGACATTAATTCATCTCGATGTATCAAATTGCTTTGTCTTAATCATTCAGTTCTATGAATAAGAAGATGTCTTGTAATCTAAAGTTCAACGGTTGTGGTGATATATTTGTGGAAACTATAAATTTTTCATTTGTATGATTTGATATTATTTTTTTGGGTCAAGCATTTGTATGATTCTTTACATAACCTATCATAATTATGTGTATGAAAACATATAACTAATTAAATATAGAGTAATGCTAACAAAATTATCTTTTGAACATTCTCTTCAATACTCACTTTTTTATTGGTATAAATCTTTGTGAGTTTATACTTTAAAAGCAGATAGAGTGTTCGTATGTGCGTTAGTAAAGAAAACACTTGATGGTGTGAAAATGTCAAGTAAGAGGATATGGATTGCCTAACTTTTGGTCTCCAAAGTCACCTGACTTTCCATGCACATCAATGTTGGGATTTCAAGAGGGTTTATATTCAAAGTTTTCGTCCTTTTAGCAGAATAAATCTCAATGAAACATATCTTGATTAAACCGTTAATCGCAAATCAAACAAGACCATGTGTTTACCTCTTGAAGTGTAGTATTGTTGATAGTCGAAACCAAAGTGGTTGACCACAAGCGCCGCTCAAACGACAACACCTCTACCCGGTCCACACGAACATGTTTCTTCCATCAACAGTGCTAGCTGTGATTTTTACATAAGCTTGGAGAGAGAACAATTTTAGAGTGTAGCGGCTAGGGTTTTCTAAAAGTGTGAATTAGGTTAAGCACACAAAGCTTCACCACAATGGTTCTATTTATAGAACCACTTATGTGGTCAGCAAGCTAAACACTTAAAGTACTGTATCTTACGGTGCACCATATTTCACTAAAATGTATTGTACCCTACGGTGGACCATGTTTCTCTATTTTGTAAATTAAATAATAAGTCATACTTAATTATTCAATTACTAATAAGTCATACTTATTATTTTATAAATAAGTCTTACTTATTCATTTATTTCTCTCATCTATGTGTCCTTCATGTGTGACCCTATAGATTCTCGTAACGTTGGTAATAATATTAAATCACATATTTTATATTATAAACAGTGAGTAGTATCTAGCAACACATCACTTCTACCCAACTAACGAGAATGTCATTTTATTCGACAAACATTTTCGTGATAACAATTATGTGTGTAATCACCCTATTTCACTAATTTCTATATTGAACACAAGGTACAGTGTGTCACCCTTTGTTCAGTTTAATATTGGGCACTTAGACATTTATCCTGTTATGTAAGAGGGACAAATTCCATTTAGGTCACTCATGTCCTTCATCATGATTCGTGGAGCACCCATCAACCAACTTTATAGTCATCTTGTTACAGATGACGTTCCACGCCAACAAAGTAATTGACTCCTAAATATAGGATGCATAGTGGTTTCAGGTCGAAGGGATAAATACACCACTTACCACTATGAGAATAACTTATGACATTTACATAACTTTCTATGTAGTATTCTCATGGCGGGGTCAATGATATATAAATATTACTCCTAATATTTATATCTATGTGAAGACTTGATAAATCTTTATCCATGATCTATGAGATGTGATCATCAGTCTACCCACATAATGAAAATTAGTAGCGCACCATCAAGAAATTGCATTGGGTCACAATTGACTTACTACAATTGTGAGAAACCAAGTCATATGTCTCGCAAGTAAGTCAAGTGTCGCTTTACAGCCTAACTCGACTAAGAAATTCACTGATATGACTAGTTAAATCAATCTAATTGGTAGATCAGGTGAATGTTGGATCAACATATGTGATTCGCGTCATATCTGTTATGATTGTGCTATGTTCAAAACATATTATTGTTAAAAATAAGAACGTGTTTGTTAGAATATTATCACACCACTAAAGTTGTTGGCATTGGAGATGTGGAGTTGTAATTCATGTCTGAAAATGAAATCATTCTCTAAGATGTGATGCATGTTCCATAGATAAAAAAAAAAAAACTTGATTACAAAATTCTATTGAATAAGATTGAGTTCACTCAGACTTAATGAGAGACTTATATACCATTGTTAAATTGGTGTTCTTGTTGAGAAAGACTACGCCAATTAAGGTATGTTCAAACTAAAATTCTACTTTTGTTTTACAAATTGTGTGTTAGCTAGTATAGTTTTATACGTAACTATCCAATCTCTATTATAAATATTTGCCTTAATTTTTTTTAAAAGTACACTAGGCGCATAATCTTGCTTTCTATCATTAATTGCTTTCAATTGTTTTTTCTAATTGCTACCATTTGTTCATGTCTCTATTACTTTAGTGATATTTTTTTTTTCGGTAATAATATGTTTGCTACTAATAAGTTGTCTAAGTCAATGTAATTTTTTTTAATGCCTTCCGTTTTAATAATGAACGTATTGAATGCAAATAAAAACGTTTAACAATAATTTTGTATTGATTTTGGATACTTATTTTGACTTCAAATTTTTAGTGATGTTTTCACTATATATACTCATGTCACTCGAATGTTTTCTGTACTATTTCTTTACATATTCTTTCTTCACACATCCAATGAATCAATTTATTTTGTTTTTTTCTTTAGATGATCAATTCTTTCATGTGAAGATAATTGATACGAGTGACAATGAATTAACATTTTTTTTCAACAACATAAGCAAGATTTAAATGTCTATCATATTTCTCTATACATCGCTTTTTATTACAAATTTCATGTAAATTTATTATTCTTTTCATTGATAAATTCTTTTATTGTTATTGTACTATCTTTTTATAATATATTGATCCATGTAGTAGACTCATACTTTCACAAATACAAAATGAATTTTGATTTGAAATTTCTACCTAAGACACGAGTCAAAGGATATGAATAATATTTGTTTTTTTCTCGCATCTGTTCTTCTACTTTTTTGACTTCCTTTTTTTTTTCAAATCATTATAATATACCATTGATGAAATAGTTCTTGGATGATCACAATGATTTAGACACTTCGTTTGGTCACACACAAAAAATACATATCATATAATAATTTAAAAACTAATGATTCTTTAATTATTGTTTTTGATTCTTTAGTTATTGTTTTTATATTATTTTTCTTCTTTTTTTGTGTGTGATATTAAAAAAAATGTGGTGCCCAAATCTTTGTGTTTACGCAATAGTTTCTCTCATCAATGTCATTAAAAATCATTAATAAGTATTGAAGTCAAAATTAAAAAAAAAATCATATTTAATTTCTATATCTTTTAAAAAATATATATATTTTGTTGTCATATTTACTTTTTTTATGTTGATTTATTCTTTTTTTTTTTTTTAAAAAATGGTATTCATTCTCATGTGTTCTTATCTTTTTCATTATTTTTCGTTATCTATACTTTTTTTTACACTATCAATTTAAATAAAAACCACAGCTTAGAGGAAGGAGAATATTATTCAATGTTTATGTTTTCATGAATGATTGTTCTCTTTCAGTAAAAAAAAAAAAAAAGAATGGGTGTTCATTTTGCATGTGAATGAGCAACATATATTCTTAATAGGAAATAACACTTTCAACCAATTGTTTTATTTTTCATTTTATGATTGGTTGAATTTTTTTTCTCAGTTCACTATTAACTTTCATGTGTATGATGATTTCTAGGAATATTGTTTTTAATTTTTTTATTAGTGTATTTTTAGTTGAAATGAGTAGCTTAGTGGATACGATTTTGAACCCACCATTTTTTTGGCATTTCTAAATTATTCGGTGTAAGTTGGTTGAAAAGAAGTTGTATTTACCGGATAACGTTAAGTTGTGTCCGGTTTATAATCTTATATGATAATCCCTTCAATAATGATAATCCCTTTATGTATATTTGAATTCTTCCAAGATTCTTTTTTATAAACAAATGGTCTTTTGAAATTTAGAATTCGCCTCAAAATACAACAAGTAAGATGTTGAAAGAGTTTCTTTCTCATATGATTAACCAATTCTCATCTGATTAAATTTAATTTCAAAAATATAAGTTCATTATTTTTTTCATGTGTTAGCGAAGGTAGTGTGTAGTGATGGGTAAAGGTTATAGACTGGCAACCAAAAGTAATAAATAAAATTATATGATAGAACAAGAGTAGTATTTTCTAACAATCAAACCAAAGTTGTTAACGATTTTGCTTGGTATTTCTCCTAACCATTTTCTATAATTTAAATAGTAATAGTTATTTATTATTTTTTGTTTGGGCACGAGGAGTGAGAGAGGTGTTTGGTGTAAGATGCTAATGTTACAAAAATTTAAGTCCGACAACGAATATATTGACTCCAATAGTGTTTGGTGTACTCACTATGACTAGAGGCATATGAGTGCTCATGTTTACACATGTTGGACTACTTTATTTTGCAAATTTTAGCAAACACAAATTTGTTTTATCTATCTTATTTTTAACATTTATATTTGTGCTTCATTTATCAAGTGATAATAATTATATAAAGCAGTGTGTTTTTAGACATGTGACGACTTTACCTGAACATAAAGATGAGTATTAATCAATAATGGCAATGTGATGATATTTTAGAAACGAGTGAGTTATGATCAACAAAAAGTTGTGAATGTGGAAAATTGTCAAGTTATAGCAAACTTTTACTGTGGCAAAAATTTGCGTTAACTAATTCATCTATCTATTACTTTATTTCTTTTTCTTTTTCGTTGGTACGTAATGTTTTTTTTAAGAACAATCAAGTTATATTGGAAAGAAAGTCAACAAATAGACAGAAAATAAGAGAAAACAAATCAAGACAAACAATCTTTTAAATAAAAAATTTAATGTACCTCAACTAACCAAAATAGAAATAATTTAATGTGTTTTATTACTCATAACCATGTATTAAATATATTGACATAAAAAAACTTATATCATTGGCTAAATAAATTTAAAAAAACTATTAGAGCACATCAAATGATCATTTTTTTTATAAAACCTACTTTAGGTTTCATATACTACTAAAAATGGTTCTTATGTCGCACATTATACTGTTGAGACTCATATCGATTTTGCTTCTATAGAAAAAAATTATACTTTGTCATGGTCATTTTGCTTCATGTAAACGCTTATATGATATCATTTTTATTTAAGATACTTTAACAATTTCTAGGCTATCTTCCCTAAAAAAAATTAAGTTATTTAGTCGATAATTAATAACAACCTATTTAGAGAGAAAATTTTGTTTCGCTCATTTATTTCACCTTTGCGATGGTTTCTTTTTTTTTATTAGACAAATATTAGTTGTTAGTAAATTTATAAAAGGGTAAGGAAATTGTTAGTTTTTGGGATTCGAACCTGAAAATTCCGGCTTAAATTCTCTTCATTGTCCATTAGCTTACCTTCATACTGTTAATGGATTCTACAACTAAATTAAGTCATCAAAATAATTAAAGAGACCATTATATATTGATAATAATAAAAAATTGATAATTACATCGTTGAAAATTATAAATAAAAATGGATACAATCATTAAAAAAAATTGATTCCTACACAAAAAATATTGTTAAGCATTGTGAGATAGAGAACTAGATTTTCTAATTTATTTTTTTTTGGAGCTAAAAGATTGTTTTATTTTTCCTTAGCTACTAATTTGGGTCTCAAATTTTATATGAAACTTTTTTTTTGAAGGAATACGAAACTAAATTTTGTCTCCCCTCAAAATTCAATTGTATTATCATTCATTATATTAAACAATATCATATTTTTAATTTAACATTTTTTTGAAATATATAATACCAATTAACCGCTAATTATTGTATTTATAGCAATATCAATGACAATCAAACGGTTTCAATGTATTTCAAATTAAATAAGGATGCAAATTTTTTTGCATTTTAAATTTGAAAGATTGATCATTATTCCCTTTATTTGTGCTCCCACATGTTTCATCTATTGCATATCAAAATTTGTACATTTTTTTTGTTGCGTGCGTATATAACTCATTTATCAAAGACCAAACGTGAATGAATTTAAAATAATTTAACTATGCATTTCGTCAACTCATCATAACACATTGACATCTTTCCATGGTTTGTTCCCTATCAAAGACCAAAAGTGAAAGAATTTGAAATAAAATTAAAATAATATTTTTAATTAATATAAAAAATTAGGCAAATGACATTAACAAGCTAAGAAAGCAATTCATCATAATGTTCAGAGTTTTTGCGTGAGCATGCAATGAGTTGGATCATCATATTTGGATAAGAGAATCCCCATAAATGTGATTGATACCACATTTTGACCCAAAACTTTAAGATATTATGTCTATGGGTTATCTCACTAATATGTTGTTTAACATCTACTATTGCATCCAACGTAGAAATTTAACTCACACATGACATATTAACATATCTCTTTTAAATGTGAGACTCTTTGTATTTGTGACTTGGTGAGATAGCCTAATAAGGTCCAAGACACAACACTGTAAAAAAAGGTGGGTTGGTGACGGTTTTAAAAGAGGGTTGTATTTTTTTATTTCTTTTATGACAAGAGAGAAAGTAAATAAGAAAAAGAAAGAAGGTAAAAAAGAAATTTGAACTAGATAAATAATAAGGAAACATAATAAGTTGTTGTTAATTTTATGAGTTTGTTGAAGGAGTTGGAAATTCATGGGTAACTGTACTGCCAAAATATTGTACTTATAAAAAAAATTCCATTTCAATTTTAAATGTTTAATAAACATGTATTTTGTTGATTTAGTATAACAAATCTACATTTACCTTTTTGTGAGATCCCACAAAAAATCAGAGATGAAGATTTTTTTTTTTTTTTAATAAAGGAATAGAATGCAAGCTTTAAGAGAAGGTTTTGACATCTCAACTAGGTTGCCACCTTATAACTAACTTTCTCCTTTGCCCGTACTCTAAAAAAGGCGAAGAAATTTGAAATAATAGAGGTTAAAACAAAATATTGTCTTGACAAAAAACATTACATGAAAGTGAATGACATAAAAAATATAAAATTTAAGATAAAAAGAAGTTAAACAACTTACATAAAAAAACTAACAAAAACAAATGATTATAATATTGGTACTTTTCATGGAGCTTACATTGGGTTGTATCACCGTATTAGACTATATGAAAAACCACACAACTGAGATTAATATTACATCTTCATTCAAAATATTTAGGCAAATATATTTGGATCATCTCACGTGTTTGTTATTCAACATCTACTACTCCATCAATTGTAGAACTTTAACTCATATTTGACATATTAACATTTCTTCCACAAGTGTGAGACTCTTTGTGTTCGTAATAATATGACATATCAAATAAGGTCAAACAAAGGCACAACAAGATCAAAAGGATGGGTTGATGGTGATTTAATGGAGGGAGATTTATGTTCCTTTCTTTTAGAGAAGACAGAAAGAAAATTAGAAAAAGAAAGAAGGTGATTTTTTTTTTTAGATTGAGATAAATGATACCGGTAAAAAATATTGCGTGTTTTGTCCATGAGGTTATAACGAATAAAGTGAGTCAAAGGAGTTGGAGATTTTTGAGTAATAAAATTTCCAATAATTAGACTCAATTAAAAAAACACAATAGCATTTAAGAAATTCTAATAAGCATGTAGTTTGTTAATTCATCATAACACATTAGAGTTTTTCTATGGTTAAATCTCACCAAAGGCACAAAGTGAAGAAATTTAAAATAATAGGCAGTGATTAAAAAAATGCATGAAAGCGAACAACAACCAAAAATTTAAATCTAATATAAAAATTAAACATCTACTTTTATATTGGTCATCTCATTTATATGTGTCTCAACATCTACTATTTTATCTAATGTGGAACTATAAACTACAATTGACACATTAACATAGCTTCCTTAAGTGTGAGACTCTTTGCGTCTGTGATATGGTGATATAACCAAATAAGGACTGACGGAGGCATAACATGGTTAAAAAGGTGGATTGATGGTGATTTCATGGAGAGAGTTTATGATTTTAACTTTCACGAAAAAGAAAGAGATGAAATTAGAAAAAGAAAGAATATGAAAACGTAATTTGAAAATGAGAGAAATGGTAGGAAAAAAGCAGTGAGTGTTTCGTCCGTGGAAATATTAAAAATAGAGCGAGTTATTGATAATTTTATCGTTTAGTTGAAGAAGTTGGAAATTTATAAATATTTATTCTACCCAAAAAAAAAATTAAACTCAGTAAAAAAAAGTCACATAATTTTAAAATGTCGTTTTGTCAACTAATAAAAACACATGCATTTTTTTATTTTTAGATCCCACCAGAAAGCAAAAGTGAATGTATTTTAAATAATAGAGGTTGGATAAAAATATTTTTATGAAAGTGAATGACATCTAAAAATGTATATTTAATATAAAAAATTATGCAAACAAAATTCAAAAACTAACAAAGCGATTAATCATGTTGCTCAAAATTCTTAGACTGCCTACAGTAGGTTTGATCATCACATTTGACAAAGAGAAACCCCACACGTGAAGTTCACACTACATCTAAATTCAAAACCATAAACATTGGATATATTAGTCATTTTAGTTATATGTTTCTCAATATCTACTCTTGCATACAATGTAGAAGTTTAAATGACACATGACACATTATCATCTTTCCCTCAAGTGTGAAACTATTTGTATTTGTGATATGATGAGATAATCAAATAAGTTGAAAGGCACAACAAGGTAAAAAATGTGGTGGTGGCGGTTTCATAGAGGGATATCTTTTTTTTATTTTTTTTGACATATAGAGGGATATCTTTGTTCCTTTGTTTCAAAAGAAAAGAGAAAGTAAATTAGAAAAATAAATAAGGTAAAAAAAATAATTTGTACACAAGACAGATGATAAGGGAAAAATTAAGGAGTGTGTGCTTTATTTGTGAGAGTATATGGAACAAAATGAGTTGCTGATAATTTTTTTGAATTTGTTGAAGGTGTTGAAAATTACTGGGTAATTATGCTATCAAAAGAATAGATTCATTAAAAAAATGTCACATCAATTTAAAATGTCTAATAAATATTTATTTTGTCAACGTAGCAGAACATGTCTACATTTTTTCATTGTAAAATTGGACCAAAGACCAAAAGTGAAGGAATTTAAAATAATAGAGATTAAATAAAAAATTGCTTGAAAACGAATAACATCCCAATACTAAAATAAAAAAAAAATAAAAAAACTAACAAAACATATCGTCATAATGTTGGGAATTTCACAGGAACCTTTATTGGGTTGTTTCATAACATTAGGCTAAAAGCAAGCAAACAAGTGACATTGACATCACAACTTCACCTAAAATCTTAAGTCGTTAGATATATGAGTCATCTCACTTATATGTTGTTCAACATCTACTATTGCATTCAATGCGTTATTTAAACTCACATTGTTCAACATCAAGTATGAGACCATCCGTGTCCACGATCCACCACCACAAACCACTTCCGCTCCCCAAAAATGTTGAAGCGGATATGATATCACCATTGGGACTTATGGGGAGTCAGCACTTGTGTGAATCAATATATTGCAGAATGAGCAATCACACAAGTGATAATGATGTTACATCTTCATCCAAAATTTTAAGGCTTAAGTATATTAATTTATTTTTCACTTATTTGTTCTTAAACCTCCAATATTTTATCCAATGGAGATTTAATTGACATTTGTTACATCACAATACTCTATCCCTCGAGGATGACGAAATTCTAGCCCGTGCTTGGCACGGGTGTCCATACTAGTTAATAGATTATTTGCCTACTTCAAACAACTTTGTTAGTTCAAAGAGAGATGATATTAAAAATAGATTGAAAATCTATTTAGTTTAGCGTCAATTATGGATAAATTTGACTTCTTAAAACTGCATAGAGCTCAACTTTTATAAATAACTACTTTTAGGTTTTATTTTCTTCGTTGTTGTTTCATTAAATATTAGTTAAAGTTATTGTGAATTTATTTTACTTATTAATTATTTAAGTTTAATATATTAGTTTTTAAAATATATTGTATTTCAATTATAAAAAATATATATATTGTATTTCTTCTTAATATTTGTCTCTTTCTAAGAATTGTGTTAGCTTCACCGCTAAAAAGTGGTGATATCTTCGGAGCAGACACGGGTCGTTATTTGTAATGATGCTATGCAATGGTCATGATGATTGTATTATGTCATTTTTAGTTCACACTTAATGTTTGCAAGTGCTGGTGATTGATTTCTGTTTGTTTTAGTTGCCCTCATACAAGTATCCGGAAACTTCGCAGGGTTTTCTTGCATGTTGCTTATCCCTATTTTACAAGAGCTCTATTCTATTTATTATGGAGGTTTTCTACAAGAAATGTATGACTAGATAGAAACTCTTTTTAAAAGTTATGGAAGCAATGAGACCAAGTGCAATGAAGATTTGAAGACCAAGCGACTTGGCGCACATAGTATTTGTGCATGTGGCGAGCGTACCCATCTATGCAGTGCGCGCGACATGATTTTTGTTTATATATACTCTCTCACATCCATAATTCAATATTCAAAACCATGACATTTTAGAGACTCAGTTGTGCGTTCGAAGCAAGATCAGCTTGATTGATCCAACAAGGAGAGCGGGGATTTAAAGAATCTTAATCGTGGTCGTCATTCTAATTCATCGTCTATTTGGAAGGCTAGTAATGACCATATATTCTCCTCTAAATCTTCAAATGTGAGTGAGGTGGTTGCTTCTATAAAGAGCTTGTCATGGAATTGGTTTTTAAGTAAGAAGTTGGGGTCTCCTTGTTTAATCTATGAATGATTTATTCAAACCCATTATATTGTATTATAAGGTAAATCTTTGGGTTTTTCATTGGTGGGTTGGCTTCGGCTAGCTTTTTTTTTTGTGCTCTTCGGTAGGGTTGAGTACTACTTTTACTTCATCACATTGGTGGGTCTATACCACTTGTACTTATCGCCAGTTAATTAATGAAAAAAATTGCTTGGAATGGTACATCTTTATCCTCTGCTTGTATTTCATTGCATTCTTATATTTCATCAACCTCATTTCCTATGGTTGATTCAACTTCAGAAGCCTTTGACCGACAAATTTGGCATCAACATTCAGAAACTTAATCGTCCAATAAACCTTGTGTTCTAACTCTACACGAAGATGGTTTCTCATACACCAGCTGATACGGAGACAATCCCAAATGAGTTTTGAAGATTGTCTAATATGTACGTTCTGCATCATCTAAATTTTTTTACCAATCTTTCTTAAGTAACGAAGAATATGGACCGTACAAATATTATTGCTGCATTTTACTTACTTCCATTTTACTTACTTCATATAATTGAACCGTATGATCGTTATCTAAAAAAAAAATTGAACCGTATGATCGTCTTCAACACTTTAGAGGTTATGTTTTAATCTTATAAATTAGACCTCTAATAAAAATTAATTAAGAGTCAAACTAAACCCCTAATCCTCATTAATTTAATCACGGTTGAACTTTGACAAATATACAGCTAGAGACCCAATTTAAGCACACGATTAAAATTTGGCAAAGTTAAGGGAAATGTGCAGTGGGTCTGCTTGCACATGCCCACAGCCAGCCGTGTTGAACCAGATGTCTTCTAATTTTCTGGCATCTAAAGGTTGCGTAGTACTCCAACATGCTACAAGGCAAAGAACAAATGATCTTTGATGTGATAGTTTGCTAGGGGAAAGACAAAACATGCATCCATCACCTAATTAGAGCCATTCATTCCCTTTTGTAATTTCTACGATGTAGGGCATAACCAATCAAGTTTCAACAACACATTTTTTAATTATAAATAAGACATCCTACTAAACTACATTACTACGTAATAACAATAACCACCTTCCATTTCCCACATTAGCCAAATCGTTATCCCTAACCCTATTCACATTATTAACTAACATGTTTTCCTTAAGACTTCCCATGCCACTAGATAAAACTCTTATAACTTCTCCACCAAAGATAACTACTACTAACCACGTTCATCGCGGGATCACTCAGATACAAACTCATTCTCGATATTCTTCAAAGTCTGTTACCAAACACGTCACTACTACCGTGGCTTATCAAGATCGGGTGAATGGGGGGAAAACTTCCGTGGATGGAGATTTTCCAAAAGTAGAGCCATTGCCGGAGGAACTGCAAGCGGAGCTGATGCCTAAGCACGTGGCGGTGATTATGGACGGGAATGGGAGGTGGGCAAAGATGAGGGGGTTACCGGCGTCTGCTGGTCATGTAGCCGGTGTGAAGTCGTTGAGAAGGATGGTGAGGTTGTGTTATAGTTGGGGAATAAAGGTTCTAACTGTTTTTGCATTCTCAACCGATAATTGGATTCGACCTAAGGTCATTTTAATTTCACTTGTTAGTTTAGTTAACTTTGATTAACATGACATTAGTTTTGATTATTGGTGGTGGTGATGCAGGTGGAAGTTGAATTTTTGATGAGCCTCTTTGAAAGAACAATAAATTCTGAAATTGAAGCACTAGAGAGGTGTCATACTCTAACAGCTTTAACTAATTAAATACTTCTTCGGTTTTGATATTTTCTTACATATTAAAAAATTAGTTAAATTTTTATTGAAAGGAGAAATTATGAGTGATTTTTACAGAATTATCACTCATTAATGACATGAGAAAAAAATTAAGAAAAGAGAATAATAAATACTAAATGATATGATAAAAATAAACATTAGTGATACATTCCCTAAAAAAAAAATATTGATATTGTAAGGTGACAATAAAACATAAATATTTCTCTATAGTACGTTGCTAGAATTCTATTTTATATTGTTTTAAAAAAAATTCTATTTTATATTGATTAAGTGACATATTTTAAAATATTTTGTTGCATATTAATTACGTCCTTTTTAATTTTTGAGGGGAATTATGTCCTTTTTATTATTTTATTTTTTTTGAGAAAAGTCCTTTTTATTATTAATATATATATATATATATATATATATATATGTATATATATATATATACTTTAAAAAAATATAGAATAGATATATATTACTTTTTTTGAA
This sequence comes from Medicago lupulina, assembly GCA_958299785.1. Classification (NCBI taxonomy): domain Eukaryota; kingdom Viridiplantae; phylum Streptophyta; class Magnoliopsida; order Fabales; family Fabaceae; genus Medicago; species Medicago lupulina. Next base: position 50,927,293 of record OY283145.1, on the reverse strand, counting down.
TAAAATTAACTAATTAATCTATTATTATATTTTTTTAGGGGTATATTATTATTTGTTAAATTTCAATATCTATATCAATATATAAATAGAATACATCTTCTTTTTTTGGACTAGATCATATTGATCAATTTTACCCTCCAATTACTATTAAAATAACAAGTTGATTTAATAAAACATGTAAAGATCGGGTCATTTCTTTCTTGACAAATGACCCAAATGCAAGCAAACCAGATTAAAGGCATGAAAGATCGCCGAGCTTTAGAACAACCTGTTAAATTAACATAATACACAAAATGATCCAAAACAGAACTAGGGTCGACTGAAGAGAACCCCAACCAATTACATAGGTTGAATTTTTATTTCATCTTTACCCCTCATTTGAACTATTTTATATATCATATTATTTTAATTAACAATACAAAATTAGTTAAATTCCATTAAAATAAGAACAATTCACGACAATAGAAACAATACTGGACATTATAAAAATAAATAAATAAAATCTTATTCTGACCTTTTACAAAAAAATGTGTTTCGATATAACAATTTTTCTTCCAATTTTATCTGTTTTTTATTTATTTATTAAGCTCGTTGCTACTTGCTAATATTGTTTCTTTCAGCAACAGAAGCAATGGAGAGGTGTCAAACTATGACTGCTTTAACTAATTAAGCATATGTTGCTACTTGCTAGTATTCTGCTTTATATTAAGTGCTATGCATATTTAAGAATATTGTTGCATATTAATTATTAATAAAATATTCATTACTACTTTTTTTTTATTAATGATTGTATTTTTTTTATAAACATATCTAACTACTATTTCACTACCAAAAGAAATACCACCACCACCAAAATAAATATCTAACTACTATTTCATTAATAAAAATTACATTAATAAAAAACTAAAAGAATTAGTTAAAAAAAAAGGAAGAAGAAAGAGAAATAAATAGAAATTAACACACTTAATATTTAATATATATATATATATATATATATATATAAATTGTATAACCTTAAGAGACATTTATATAAAAAAAATTTGATGGGATTTATATAAAAATTGTATAACATTTTTTTACAGGAAAATTATAAAACCTTAAAAACATTTATATGGAGATGAATGAAGTACTAATCAAAGAGTTGTTACATCTCAATAGTCTTTTATAAATATATATATAAAAAAAAAACACTGTGTTTTCTTCTTGGTTATCAGAAAATAATTACTAAACTAACGAAAGGGGAATCTAGAAATAATAATATTAAATATAATAAAATAATTAACACTTAAATTTTAAACTACCATACATTTTTTATACTCAAGACTAGAGAGTGTATTTTTTTTACTATTGGTATTTTTCATTAGAGGTAATTCTATTTGAGCTATATATTAGACGATAAATGTTGATAACTTTTTCAATAGGGTTTTAAGCTTTGATTCATCGCAACGTAAGAGTCTAATTCCTTATGCTAAACCCAATTCATGTTGTTTATTTGTTTTTCTCTATTGTGTATTTATATACAAGTATGTGATGTCAATCAGCAAACTAGTCATTTATTCAATCATAGCATATATATTCATAATTTATATCATATACATCATTTAATTATAATGACATATATATACTATATATATAATTTTTGTTTCTTCCTTTTCCCCCTTATATTAAGTGATTTTACATGAATTTTTCAGTCAGCTTGTGACACCGTTACTTTGGTACAGGGAAGGAATTCAAATATCTGTGATTGGAGATACATCAAAGCTTCCCAAGTCATTGAAAAGTATGATAGCTAGTGCCGAGGAGAGTACAAAGGAGAATCCGAAATTCCAACTTATTTTGGCAGTAAGCTATAGTGGAAAATACGATTTAGTCCAAGCATGCAAAAGTGTAGCCAAGAAAGTGCAAGATGGCATTATTCATTTGGAAGACATAAATGAAAATATTATTGAAAAGGAATTAGAAACTAATTGTACAGAATTTCCTTATCCTGATTTACTAATACGGACCAGTGGAGAACTTAGAGTTAGTAATTTCTTGTTATGGCAATTGGCATATACAGAACTTTTCTTTAATAGAAAACTTTGGCCTGATTTTGGGAAGGATGAGTTTGTAGAAGCCTTAAATTCATTTCAAAATAGACAGAGACGTTATGGTGGACGATATTAATCACAACCATATACTTATTCTCCAATATGGTTGTGGTATTTATTGTGGGAAGTGATATATAACAAATTTACAAATTAATTCTTATTGTATTTATTGTGGTATACTTTTTTTGAGAAAATTATTGTGGTATACATATTGATAAAGTAAATGAATTTTTTCTTTACATATACTTGTGAATATCCGATATTTAATTTATTTAAATAAAAATTTATTCAAACTTTGTTTTATACTAATTGTGTTTTTGTTTTACCCATTGAGATTTGTCCACAACCATTGATTAAGGATTGTGTCATCAAGTTGATATATCCTTGTGATATCATCATCATCAATATCCTCCAAAAGTTTTTACGACTCTTCCATATACTCCAAAATCGTGGGACACATACTACGTTTGACTTGAGACATTTGTTTGACAACGGTAAATAACAAGTCAACAATACCATCAGCCGTTGAGATATATGGTTCAATGTAATCTCACAATTCTAGCTTTCTCCACACTTATATAACAACTGAACAAGTAACGAAGAATCAAAGATGCTAAGAGTTCACACCAATAATCACCACATTGAGGGTGAAGACGAATTAAAGTACTTGTTTTGCGCTTAGTCTTAATTGTAGGTAAACAATCTCTTAGCATCCGAATGTTATATGCAAATTTGAATATTTATTTCGAGTTAGCAAACAGAGAATGCATACTTAGAAAATATTGTTCCTCAAAACTTCACATCTAAAATTATCACAAGTGCTCGAAATGGTCGTCCGAAGAAAATCATAGTAGTTCATCATAGTAGTTCGCATACTTAGAAGTGAAGAAGATAGAAACTTTGTGACATTTGATGTAGGATGTAGGTGGTCTTCTTGTGTAAACTTTCCCAATAGTAAGCAGAATGATGCATGCAGCAAAAGTTCCTGCCACTATTGCAAGCTTAACTTCATTATAGTAGTTCTTGTTAATCAAGACACCGTAGATGATGAGGGGGACAGAACCAAATATTAGGAATGAAAAAACTGCTCTGCTAAGATTGAAGAACTGAGAAGGATGCAAATCAAGAAGGCAGTTTTATTCCTACATTTTCTTGTCAATTGCTTGTCTCACTAGTCACTAATGAACTTCTCTTGACCCAACTACGTAACATATATTTTGAAACTCAATTGCATTCCACTATGGTGCTATGTGAATGCAAGTTACCAATTTAGTTACAACCTAATCTAGCATCAAAAGAAATAACTAAACACAGTGAGCATTGATTGCCACTTCATCAAGCAAACTCTACATATACATTCTCAGTAACAGTTAGCAATATGCAAAATATAATATTTCTTACAACATTTAGCCAAAATAATTCATCATAATTTCTCATCAACGTGCTTTTTAAATGGTCATCTAAGTTTGAAGATACTCCTAGCTAGTCCAACATTTCCCCAAATAATAGCATAGAAATCTATAGTGTTGAAGTCACATTAAAACAGAGAATTAGGGTTAATAAACTAGATGGTTATATTGTCATTGATTGAATTAGGGTTAATAAACATAACATAAGAAAAATGCTAATAAACATAACATAACAGAGAATTAGGGTTTGATCCTAATAGACACCACAAATATCATCACCATCACAATCATCATCATTATCATCAATCTCTTCAAGCTCCTCCACTATCCTTTCCTCCATCCGCTCCATGTGCCTCCTAGCCCTTTCCTCCTCTTCTTCTTGTTCCATCTTTCTCTTCATCCTTCTGTTCCTGATCCTTTCTTCCCTCCTTCTCTGATTCATCCTCTCTTTTCCCTCACCCACCCTCCTTCTCTGATTCATCCTCTCTTTTCCCTCACCTCAGTAAGACTGATACATTCGGTGAGCCATGAACATATTCTGTACCCCACCCTCCTTCTCTGATTCATCCTCTCTTTTCCCTCACCTCTTTTCCCTCACCTCAGTAAGACTGATACATTCGGTGAGTCATGAACATATTCTGTACCAAAAATAGAGAGAATCAGACTGATATGAAGAACTTCCATAAAGCCATATTCATCTTGCTTCTCTGTTGCCGGATGGCTTTATAGAAGTTCTTCATATCATTCTGATTCTCTCTCTTTGGGTACAGAATATGTTCATGGCTCACCGAATGTATCAGTTACTAGGGAGAGAGTTAAAAGAGAAAAAGAGAGGATGAATCATAGAAGGAGGGAAGAAAGGATCAGGAATAGAAGGATGAAGAGAAAGATGGAACAAGAAGAAGAGGAGGAAAGGGCTAAGAGGCAAATGGAGTGGATGGAGGAAGGGATAGTTGAGGAGCTTGAAGAGATTGATGATGATGATGATGATTATTATTATTATGATGGTGATGATATTTGTGGTGTCTAATTCTCTGTTATGTTATGTTTATTAGCATTTTTCTTATGTTATGTTTATTAACCCTAATTCAATCAATGACAATATAACCATCTAGTTTATTAACCCACTCACTCACTTTCCCGTGTTCTATTGTTGAAGATGATGTTGAAACCTGCTCTTGTCATGTTAATCATCACCTTTTTGCTCCTAAGTAAAGAAGAATATATTTTAAAGATCATTCTTATTATATCGAAAAAGGGACCATGATCTTAAAATATTATTTATTTTAAAGAGACTTAAATAATTGAAGGACTATGCTCTTGAGACCATTCTTAATTCTGAAATGACAATAAACCCAAAATGGACTATGATCTTAAGAACTCTTAATTTTGAAGGGACAGAAGGAGTAGAAAAAAGGAGAAGGACTCGTTAACACAAGTCAAAGGAGGAAGAAGAGAGGAAAATCACATGAAGCATCAACTGTGAATTTCAGTGTATCGAATGCACTGTGTGAGCTCTCTATTTATAGAGAAAGTTCGCAACTAATAAGTGAGAGACTTTGGGAACAAGTAATTCACATATTAGATCTAGTACAAAATTATCTCATATTGAGTATCAAAATATATCATATTGAGTTCAAAAATATATTATTCAGTACAAAAATATGTTATTGGGTATCAAAATATATTTCAGATCATGCACTAAAATATATTAGATTGTCTGCCAAAATATTTCAGATTGTGTTCCAAATGTTCTAGATTCCGTTCCAAAATATTTTAGCAAAACTTGGGGACTAAGAAAACACTTTCTAATAATGATTAAATTAATTATTTAATTTATCATTTCCAAATAATAAAATATATATATCAATATTTATTTTTTCTCTAGTGCTTACTTCGTTCACATAATTATGTACCCCCATTAGAGGTACACCCCAACTATATAAACACTACTAATGTGTGATCCATCTGATGACAAGTCATCTTACGTTATTTTTAGCATGTTTTTCAGCTTATTTTAGTAGGAAATAGCAGCAAAAAGGATGAGTATTAGAACGATTTCCTATGATTACGGGACTTTTGTAATGTTTTCTATATTTGAGTCTGTAATTCTAGTTTTCCCGAAACATAGCAATTTTAGGGGATTTTTGAAGTAATTCATGAAGAAATCATGCAAATCGGCAAATCAATAACATCCGAAGAATTGTGAAGATTCAAGAAACAAGAATGAAGATCCAAGAGGCCTCATAAGACTTACAAATGGGAGGAATTATGTTTCCAAAAGTACTTTGAAGACGAAGACCTAAAAACGATGAAAATCGGAGATTTGGGCCCGGAAGGAAGACAAATGCGCCTAGGGCATTTGAAATGTGCCTAGGGCATGAAATTTTTTCTTTTCATGCGACTAGGCCATGCATGGAGTTGCATGCCATGCGCCCCGTGCACGCAAAAAGTCGGGGCGCAACTATCTTTTCCTGCTTCCGTTTTGGGTAAAGGCCGCACTTTTAGCCCAAACCTAGGTAGAAACTCTCACTATAAATACCAGCCTTCCTCATTCAGAATTTCTCGTTCAAAACTGGAGCAGTTCAAGAGGAAGACAACTTTGGAGCTTGTTAGAAATTTGGCAAGTGAACCAAAACTATCCAAATAATACTAAATATCGGATCCACGAGGACCGTTGTTAATTCATACTCAGCAATTTCATTATCGAAAGGATGTATTAAATTGTTGGGTTGTCCTTGGCAGTTGGATTTGTTTTCATAAATAAACTATTTAAAAACAATAAAAGGTTGGTTCTGGAAATTAAAGAGAAATATGGTCAAGACCTTCGAATCCTCCGAAGTTCTCTTATGGTAATTTGCACTCCTAGTTCAAGCAATGATTATCTAGCTGAACGACAAATTAACAAAGTAATTCTACCCAATCTCTTGACCTAGAATTCTCCCCCCAAGTGACAACCCCTTAATCTCTTAAGCGAATTCGAAACCCTTGGAGGTTTTAACAGTACGTTAACCCATTAGTCATAACCTAATTATTTTCTATCTCTAGCTTAATTACTTACGTTAAAAACATCATCTAGTTCAGAGTTAAAAGCCAGGGTTAGTGGTCAATCAAGTTCTATGATCAATTTGCATATTCATAAAGCTAGGGTTAGTAGTCGATGATAAACATACAAAAAGCATTAAACACAGGATGATATGAATAAAAACGAGACTTTCATTGATATTCAAATGAGTTCAACAAATTAGGGTGCCCATAAGATTACATCAGATTCATTTAAATCACAACCACAAATAGATTAGTTACTCATAGCTATAGTACAAGATAACTAACATAAAAACAAGGGTTCATACATGTATTGGATGATTGACTATGAATTACGATGGTTGCCCACCAGATCTACCAAGCTTGTGCTCCAAAATATGTCTCTTCTCTCTAAAACCGTGAACCTCTATTCTAAAAACGAACTTTTCAATATATAGGCATGTCGAATACGGCCGCCCAAGCCCAAATTTCGGTGCCCGAGCTTTATTAAAACGCATCCTGGTCTGTCCAATTCGGCGCCCGAATGTCACAATTCGGGGCCCAAAAAATGTCGTAACAAAAGGGTCTTTTGATGGCTGGAATTCGGTGTCCAAATGCTTGGATTCGGCGCCCGAATTGAAACTTGCTGAAAATATGAATTCTTCAATTTTTGTGCTTTCAGCTCCCAATATCTTGATAAATTACCCTAAAAATTACATGAAAAATGTCTACTAACTAGTAATGACAAAGTGTCATCAGAGCTTCGGGAGAGTTTCTATCTTCTCCTTGATTTTCTAGGGTATGTTTTTATCTTTAGTAATTTGTTTTTAGTTACCATGTGTAACTAAATCTTTTTAGGTTAGAGTTCTAAGATGAACCTCTGTATATTTTTGTTGGATATTTATTTAATTTAATTTGTCGTTTATTTATTTATTTATGCTTTTGTCCACTATAGAGTTTTATTAGATTATAGTCTTTATTTTTGTGAGAGGTGCAACCCTATATTAGGTACTTAGGTTGTGACAGGACCTAACATTGCTATCACTAACCAGATGCTTATATCTTGATATTTATATCCCTTTACTGATAACTATCTGTCTTGGAAGTAAGTGATTATTAATTAGCCAAAGATACCATAGGAATTATTGACCCTAGACGTAGGTACCCAGTGGTTAGAACCCATTGGGTCGTGTAGTGCATTACCGAAGCTAGGAATTAACTGGTTAGTAATTAGGGAAACAAGCACCTAGCTATCCGACTTAAAACTATAACCTAGTAAGACCATTCTCTTGAAACCCTTAGTAAGGTAGACGTAGATTAGGGTTGGCCGTTTGTAAAGCTACTAAGAAAGCGTAGAGAGAGTGTGCTATGAGTGTCTAAGATTCATAGATGGGCAAACCTAAGGGAACCTTGGCCTTCATTGCCTTGGGAAACACTGGAAAGCCAATTTAAGTTTATGTTTCAATTACCTTTGAATTAGCAAGACCCTGCACGTAAGGATCACCGTGTGATCAACATGTGTAGTTAGCCATCGGAGGGAAATGCCTATTTAGGTACCCAGTGGCTAAAACTCATTGGGTCAGGTGGTGCCCTACCTATTTAGGAAACACTTAACGGCCTAATCATTTTTATAGTCACCAAAAGATAAATAACGCGACATTTAGATTACGTATTATCCAACAACTAATATACAGAGGGGGATTTGAAGAATCCTAACCGCTGCTTACTTTTTTGCAACCAAAAACAGGAAAATTCACTCTGTTACAAACAGATAAAAATTGCAACTTACTTTTATACCGTCCAACTTACAAAAATAAGTAACAAGAATTGTTCAGACGAAAGGACAATCTATATGGATACGATACTCTACTTATCACTTTATTAATCGTAAAGTGATAACCGTAACAACTTATCACTTAACACTTGCCATAATCGTAACAACTTTTAAACAAAAGTGAGCATTAAGTTTTTGACGCCGTTGACGAGGATTGTTGATATTTTGGACTGAGCAATTTAAATTACTTAGTTTTATCTATCTTTTATTTTTCAGCATTTTATTTTTATGTCATTTATTTTTCTGCATTTTATTTTTCTGTTTTCAAAAATACCAACAAAAAAAAATTAAAAATACCAAAAATATTTAGTCCTAGTTGAGTCATTTATTTTAATTTATTTTATTTTTAGAGTCTAGTTTTAGGTTTAGTTTATTTAGTCGTTACTAACATAGTTTATTTGTTTCCATTTAGTACTAACCATTTTTATTTTTCTTTTGTTTTTCCCATTTAGGAACTAACCTCATTTAAATCTGAAATCAAGCGCAAAATTATTTCTTGTTAGGAATTTTTCTCAAACTTGCAATTATTGTGTGAAATAGGTAACCATGGAATCAACCAAAAGCACACAATCAATAACAACTAAAGAAGAGACCGAAGAACACAATTTGGAGCAATTGATCAATTTACTAAAGAGGGTCAAGGTCACAAGTTCTTTTGTGGAGAAGCTGGAAAAGGAGCCAGGGTATCTCGAATTTCAGCAAGAAGTAGATCTAAAGTGACAAGAGTTGTTGAAATCGAAACAAGCTGTAAAAAAAGAGCAGATTCATTCGGTAGAAGTGGAAAGAGAGAAACCTCAGACACAGGAGGAGCAGGAGGATAGTAATGTGCCACCAGAGTTGAATGTTTTACATCAAATTCTCAAGCAGTATAAGGTAGTCATGCCTATCAAGGAAATGGCCGAACAAAGTCCTTGTTGCGTCATGTTTCACACCAGAATGAAACACTTAGCAATTGACCGTCATTTTGTCCGAGATCTTGTTGCAAAGAAGGAACTTCAAGTCTCTCATGTCCCTTCCAGTCATACCTGCTCACGAAACCACTTTCACGGAGTAAGCATGAGTTTCTCACCTCCAAGATTGGCGTCGTTGAAATCTCCTCCATCTTGCAGGGGCGTAAAGGAGTAATATCCTAGTCACTGATGGTGCAATATTTTTGCAATCAAAATGATCAGACTCAGTTGACCATTTCTCTCAATTACTCTAAAATTATTCTATCATTATGCGTATCATCTATTTGTAATAACTTGTAATTATTTTGCACGCTCCTAGCTTTTTCCTTGTACTGTGCATCTTCCTTGTATATATATACATCATATTATATCTCTTTAATCTTGACCCTATGAAATCACTATTAGAAAAATAACGAGCTTTAATTAATCGAGATACAAGACTAGAAGGGTTTGTTTGAAATTTCCTCCCCTTAAAATCGAGTGAATACCCAAATTCGTCCTTGAATTTGCACGAATCAGACAAAAACGTCCCCTAATTCATCGAAATGCATGCTTTGTCCTTGAATTTGTCATATCTCAATCAAATTAGTCCCTACGTCCATTTTGGGCGTTAACGGTGATGACGTGGCCGTTAACCTCACAGATGGGTTGCCATGTCAGATGCCACATAAGCAGGGACTAAATTGATCGATATTGACAAAAAATTTCAAGGACAAAATTGATTGATTTCAGAAAATATTATGCAATATAGCCTCTGTTAATTTTTACTTACTATCAAATCGATCTCTAAATTATATTTAAAAACCGTCAAATAAGTCCTTGAATTATATAAACATATATCCAATTTGATCCTTGAAGCATATATTTGCATAACAAAGTAAAATGACAGAACACACACCTTCATCCTTGAAAATACTATTAAATAAGTCATCTGTCTTCAGTTTGAAATATTACATAGGCAAAAGCAACCCAACTATGGGGCATTAACAAGTCATAAGTCATAGAAGGATGTTCTTAAATATTACATAGCGAAAAAGATACCCAACTGGGGGGAATAATTTAAACAAGTCAAAATATTCCAAAAAACATAATCTAAACATGCATCAAGTATCACTTCTTTGGAAATCTGGGGGTTGGGATAAACTCTATGAACATAGGTTGAGTTGAACCGAATGGACCATACTTTCGATATGGAACTCTAACAACGGCAGGAGCAGTTGGATGTGCTGGTGCAGGACCTCTCACTGGTGTTTTCTTAGGCCTCATTTGAAATAATTGGCCCTCTAATGTCATACCTCCTTGCAGGAACACCCAGCAACAACATTTTCAATCATATCAGTCCCTAAATCATAAAACATTCAATCAAATAAGTCCCTAAATTATATCACTAACTATCAAATCGATCCTTAAGATTTAACAATCATACATGTCCAGGCACTACTTCAATTCATTTGCAACAACATTGACATCATTTTGTCCCTGAATTGCAACATTTCCCGTAACAACATTTTGAGCAGTTTATGCAACTTGTCCATCATTTTCAGCAACAAGATTTGCAAAATTAACATTTCCAGCATTTTTTGCAACATGTCCAGCATTTTCACTATTTCCTAGTACATCATTTCCAACATTTTCTGCATTTTCAGCATTTTCTTCTTCTGGCTCCGATACTCATCTCGCTCTAAACAACCACTGTGATGCAGGATTAGTGTGATATTGTCTTCATCCTAGGGATTTTGCCAACATTAGTCATAATCACAAGCAAAACAACATAAAAATGTAAATCACAGTACAAAATAAACCCTTTTTATAAACTATTTTAATCAACCATTTTTTTCGTTCATAACTACATTAGTTCATTATTTTTAGTAACCAACACAAAAAAACATGAAATTTTATAGTCTTTAACACAAAACCCTAAAATCAGTAATCTAAAAAACGCAATTAAAGCAAGCAAAAACGAACATCAAAGCAAGCATGATGATGATGATGATGATAATGAAAACCCTAAAGTTGAAAACAAATGCCTAAAAATTGAAAATGAAAATCACAAAAATGGACAAAAAAAGGGAGAAAACGAACAAGACTTAATGGAAAATGAACAGGAACGGCGTTACCTTACGGAATGACGAAATCTTTTGTCAAAACATAATCTTTTGCAACGTTCCTCGCTAGAGATGATGATGATTTTGGAGTGGTGAAGATGATGAAGGTTTTAGCGGGAAGGAGAAAGGCCAAGGACATTTTTGATGTTCTGACTGAAATGTGAGGAGGATGGAAAGGTATGGGTTATAGAGGGGTAAATTTGGAAAAACAGGAAAAATTGAATTTAAAAAGTAAAACTAAATTTGTTGGCGTTTCAATCAAATTGGTCCTTGTACACATGGCTTCCATGTTGACACGTGTACAAGACAACAAGACATGCAAGACGACAGCTCAGCAGCACTAACAAATCATTTGGACGGAAGGACTATTTTGATTGACAATTATTAAATTTAGGGACAAAGTGTGCATTTCGATGAATTAGGGGACGTTTTTGTCCGATTCATGAAAATTCAGGGACGAATTTGGGTATTCACTCCTTTAAAATCCATACCACCAAAATTTTGTTTTTTTTTTTTTAGGTAATACCAACAAAAAAATTATGAACCGATAATCTTTCCAAATACAACCAATGCATGCCAATTTATTAGGAAAAACATATATATCCTCATAATATAAGAAGATACTTCCCTATCCGCCCGGACAGCTCGTACTACTAAAATATTGGTGATGGACTCTTTCAAAGGAGACGTAACTTTCAAAACCAATTCATGAGCGGAAGTAGGAATCAAATATAAATAGCAAATGCGTCTTTATCATTCTACCAACATAATTGGCAAAGCAGGAAACGCGTGAATGGAGACGATGAAGAAGACAGAGCAATATCTACCTATTGAGTTAATAATTCAAATCCTTCTAATGTTACCTGTTAAGTCTCTTATTTGCTTCAAATGCGTTTGTAAGTCTTGGTTTTCTGTTATATCTGATACCAATTTCGCAAATTCGCATTTTCAACTTGCAGCCAAAACACACACTCCTAGAATTCTATTGATAACTCCAAATTTGGAAGCTCTATCTATTGATTTCGAAACATCACTTTACGATGATAGTGCTTACTATTCATCGAATATAAGTTTTTTGCTTCCACAGTCTTTTACAGAACTTGATATCAAAGGTTCATGTAGAGGGTTTATACTTTTGAGCTGCGGTTCATGTCTCTGTCTATGGAATCCATCCACTGGAGTTCACGAATATATACCAAATTCTCTTATTGATTGCAATTTAGATGCATATCATTTATACGGTTTTGGGTATGACGAGTCAAGGGATGATTACTTGGTGCTTTCCATGTCATATGATCCCAATGCTTATGATAAGTTAACTCGCTTAGGGCTTTTCTCATTGAGAGCTAATAAGTGGAACGAAATTTATGGTGATAGTTATTTCCCTTATTGCCTGCCCCGTGAAAATTCCAAAGTAGAGCCGTTCTTAAATGGGGCTATTCACTTCTTAAATGGGGCTATTCACTGGTTGGCTCTTAGTTATGATATATTAACGAATGTTATTCTTGGCTATCATTTAATGCAAAGGGAGCTTCTAGAGTTGACTTTGCCAGCTGATATAACATCTGGTCCTAGTAAAGTGTATGATTTATGGGTATTTAGAGGATGTCTCAGTCTATGGGATATGGCACATGATAACGGTACGGTTGAAATATGGGTGATGGAAAAATACAACGTGACATCTTCTTGGACTAAGACTCTTGTTTTGTCTTCTGATGGAATTCCCACTCACTATTTTTGCCCGACATACGGTACAAAAAGTGGTGATATCGTTGGAACAGATGCTGGTAATGTATTGGCCAAGTATAATGACAAAGGACAGCTGCTAGAGCATCGCTCCTTCTGTGGCAGTGAGTATGGATCCCTAGTGGTTATGTATACAGAATCTCTGCTCTCAATTCCTGATAGTGACGGTGGTCAACCTAAGAAGATGATACGAAGAAGAAGAAGGACGTCTTGAAGTATTCTCCTTCACCATTTTTGTGATCTATATGCACTCTTGGGTGGCTGCATTTGTAATATAATCTAGTATGTCCACATTAGCTAATATAATATGTCATGAAGTGTTTATTGGTTAAACATTTGTAATATGTTTATTGAAAATGTTGACAGCTTTTTTTTTTTTGTGTGTGATTCACTGTATATAGTTAGTGTATGTTTGTGGTCACTGGTGTAATTGTTTTATATTTTAATTGATTTGATGAGTTTATACATGTTGATCAAGATCAAAATCCCATTCTCATTTCCTTAATCAAAGACCAAATCTGAGTAATACATGCTCTGCCAAATTAGTTTGAAAAACGAGTACAATACAATTCCACAAAACCTTTTGAAACTGGATATAACCGATAATTATCGAGGTTACCATTTCATGCAACAACAGTAGTTGCACTGCAAATCTCACAAACATGTGAAATACTGTGTGGTATGTATGTTTATATGTTCCAGACTTCCAATACTGTTATAACTGTTGTTATTATTGTGGAAAGATAGTTGTGGTGTAAATCTGTGTGTTGAGATACATGTTTCATTGTGTGTCTTGATTTTATAATGCACCTCACTGTTGGCTACTTTCTACTCTGAAATTTGATTCTGAATTGAGTTAGAAAGTGAGAGTATATAGCGGTTAAGGTTCTAAACTGTGTTTGCTTATGTTGTGGTTGCGCCGCGCTTGAAATTTCAGACAAATATAGCAAATGCAGTCCTAGAGGCTTAGCGTATGGCCCTGGAACTCGTCAACCTACAGAGTTGAACTTCAGCAGGCCTTTTACCAGGGTAAATATATTGCTGCAATCGCAAGAAAGTTGAAAAGCTTACTTTTCTCTATCAAATATACTCCCCAACAATATATTATGAACTTCTACGTTATTAAGAATTCTTGATTGTTAATGATAGACACAGATACTGAGGCCTCCTGTTGCTAACCTGTCATTGTTTTATTATGGTTGTAAGTATGTAACTACATCACACTCTATTTAATCAATAGCGAAGGATACAGTATAGCAGACTAATCATCATTTTCAATTTCTTAAATGAAATCACTATATCCATTCCAAACTCTTGGTCATCATCATTTTCAATTTCTTCACTACCAGAACTCATTTGTTCTGCATTCTTGATTCCTCATTCCTTTTTGCTGCTAAATAATTGTTGCTAGAGAGCTCTCGTTGTCATTCAGAATTTTACTGTGAAGTTGCATAAAAAAACTCCCAACCAACCATAACAAAAAAATTTGAATCACAGTCCTCTGCATCAAATTCCCAGGCACACCCTTCTCAGATTCATTATCAAATCAGTTTTTCACAGTCATAAGTAAAAGAACCTCCACAAGAGCTACTCAAACATCCCGAGTACTTCTTGACTTTCATGGAAAGTCTCATACCTAATGTCAAATCAACTATCCAAACCATTTTATCAAACAAAATTGTTGGGTTAGTCCTAGATTTCAATTATTGATGTTGGAAATGAACTTGGTATCCCCTCTTATATGTTTCTAACATCAAATGTTGGATTTTTAAGTCTCGTTCTTTCCCTTCAAAAACGCTGAATCGAAGATGTTTTAAATGACTAATCTTGATCATCAGTTTTTGATCCCTGGTTTCTCAAATCAAGTTCCTTCTAATGTTTAGAGATACCAAAGGGATTATTTTCAATACATTCTCAGATTTGGAACAATATTATACTGATGCATTATCTAATATCATGATGAAAAAACCCATCCTATCTATGCTGTTGATCCTTTGTTAGATCTCAAAGGTCAACCTAACCCTAATTTTGATCAAGCTCAACATGATCTTATATTGATATGGTACGTGTGTAACTTCATTACTCCTTAAGAGTTAAGTCCTCTGTGCTGTCTTGCTTAGTGCTGCTGAGTTATTCACACCATTCATAGCTTGTGTTTGATTATTTACTTCTCTGCCTAGCAGATTGAAGTTTCCATTAAAATCATAATTGTGTAACATTTTGAAGAAGCTCAATCAACTCATGGCACGGGGAAGTGCACCAATCATAAAAACTCATCGCTCTTGCTTTGTGGCAAATCAGTAGACCTAACTTGATCAATAACCTGTCTTCTATACTCATGATCGGAATTAAGGATCTTTTCGTAGAGGTAGCGATATAGAAATTTAAATTAGAAAGTGATATGGTGTCTGTGGTAAGAAGATGCAGGGAAAAGATAAAACAAGCATACCTCTTCTTCTCACTTTCTTCAACTAAAGTTTCAACTTGAATAAGAGAATGAATTGAAAGTGTAAGACCTTTAATGAAATCGTCATGGCACTCATCAACTTGAATAAAATATCTTTTTATGTACTCTTTCTGGGAAAGGGTTCCAAATAACTCATCAAAAACCTGCAAATCATTCTACAATGAATATATAACAATTTTGAATAAAAACTCAGTCAATTGAGCACTTGAAATCCAAATATAAGAATGCTGTAGGGGAAGTAGAGAGCCTACCGAAGGGTTTTTGTGATGGTGATGGAAGCATATAAGAGTAAAAGTCTCTACTTCTTCATCTTAACTAATGTCTAATTTTGGAACATGCGCTATCTTGTCCTAATCCGCCCCTGTTCCCTCCCTACATCGCTGCTCTAATGTTGAGAAATTATAAATATACAGAACCTCAAGAGAAGTGAGGTGAGGAATGCCCTCCGGCAAGCATCGCAATCCTTTTCAACCGTGAAAAGTTATCGTTCAAAGGGATTGCATACCTTTCCGCATTTTCTCTAGTAATGACTCAAGCTCATTGCATGTAGAGATATACAGATCCTCCAAAGCTAGGTGGAAGGGTTCATTTGATAACACCTTCAAATCTAGGAAATCAGTCACATAAAGAGTTTGAAGACAGGTAAGGTTTCTGAACATCCCCTCTGGGAAGGATGTTACTCTATTACCTCCATCAAGGGTAGGTTTGGTAAGACCACATAAGCAAGAGATTGACCTCAGCAACACATTGTTACGTCCCGAAACATCGAGGTCTTTAAGAGACGGAAGACATGACAGTTCAAGTTTTGGGAAGAAAGCGATTTTCAAAATAGAAAGACATGAAAACACCTCCCCTCTTTCCACTTTCACTAACCCCTCTAAGTTTGGCAATAAATCTAAGATGAGTACCTCCAGAGAAGAGAAAACCCTCACCACATCATCCAAGTATTTCAGATTACGCATACTGTATAATTTGAGATTTTTTAGAGATTGTAGTTTACTAAATGACGGAAGGCGCACACTCTTCTTGCAATCTTTAAGTTCAAGAGCAACTAAATTACTAAGAATATATATTCGACTTAGTAACTATAATCCATCGTAGTAACTTATTTTCAACCTCTTGAGGTTTGAGTGAGGTTGAAGAACTTCAAATAGTTGCTCAACACTAATTGCAGGGGTCTTTGTAAATTTATAATTGCTGGTCCATGAAAAACATAATTTTTGGAGGTCTTAATTCAACTGAGTATTATATTCAAGAGGGAACTAGGGTTGTGTTTGGGAGTTTGAAGGGGAGGGGAGGGCTTTGGAGGGTGAGAAATGTAGGGGAAAATGAAGAAATATTTCACCTTTTTTTTTAAATTATATTTTTAGAGAATGATAAATTAATGTTTATGAATAATATATTTTTAATTTTAAGAATATTATAACAACATATATTGAATTTGCATAATTCATATAAACCTTCCAAAACTTTCCAAAATCTTCCACCAATACAATTTTTTAGTTCCCCCAAATGAGGGGAATCTTGTATTATGAAGAAAAGTGAACACCTCAAAGTCCTCTATTTCTTTTGCTCCTTTCTTTTTTCCAAAATCCTCCACTCCGTTCTCCTCCAAACTCGCAAACAAAGCCTGAACGATACTTAACCTGAGGAAGTATGGATTTCCTTGACAGCAAAAGGCTCAACTGGAAACCCCAAATCATGAACAAGTCTTGTCTATTTTACTAACTTTAATCAATGAAACATTATAATTCAGTTGTTACTCAATCAGCAGTCAAAATACAAAGAAAATTTATAATTGCCAACAAGAGCAGCACTGCTAATCCACCATCCCACCACTTTCAAGATAAAATGTGACTATACATAACGTATAACAAACAACCAAAAGGTAGTTTCTTCAAAACACAGGAGAGTCACTATGCTAATGTATTGAATTTGAAAACAATGACATATAAATAATTCGAATATAACGACATATAAATATTTCATTAATATTTTTCTAAATTAATGCTATAGAAAGTAAAATTTTCTAGCAGAAAGAACATTGTTTTCATCCTTTCGTCAAAGAAAGAATATATCTATATATTAGAAGGCATACAAATCCATGACAGTCATTTGAGTATGAGATATATTGTGGATATAGCAGATATTAGATAATGACTTTATTCGATCTGTCATTCTATGAAGTAAATTAACTAATGCAGACTTCAGTTTCTTCTGCAAAAATAATTTACATGTCTTAACATCTTCCAAGTTGAACCATTTCACTAATTATTGGAAGGATTTTCCTTTTCTACTTAGCTTGGAATTGTCGGCTCAGTGATCCTTGGCTGCAGCAACCAGGCTCTTCAGTACTCCTTAAATCCTGACGTAAAATGTCTCTCTCTATGTATGACCAATCTAACTTATTGGGAAAAGGATTTTGTTGTTTTATTAACTTATATGAACAAATCCTGAAAAGGATTTTGTATATTACGTCACTTTTTTGACAGAAAGAGCAAATGATCATAATGATAATCAATTTGAATTTAAATATTTCTTAATTTTAATATGTCAATGTTCAATGGTTTTTATTTAAATGAATGAAAAAAATAACAAAAATCAACCACAACTGACACTTGAAATGGTCCAAGTTACCTTTATGTGATTCAATATTTGGGTAATCCATGGAAGGCTGAATATTGAGACATGGTAGATTGAAGTTTCAACTAAAAGTAAAATTGTGTATAATTTTGGAAAAGTTCAGCATTCATAAAAATTTACATTTGCATCTGAAACTTGCACAGGGCTCTTACAAGTGCCTTATAAACTCATAGCAGTGGACTAGTATTATGAAATACAATGAAACCTTCCCTTCAAGAAGATAGGCATTTCCTGGATTGACATATAAGCAAGAAATTTATTGTTAGAGGAAATTGACATTTATAAGATTAGCATAAAAATATTCAAAATAATAGACAACCACTAAGTTAAATCCTTCATAGGCCTTGAATTGGTAAAAGAGTTTGATACCTGCATTAACAACTTGTTACTCAGAATATTCCTTAGTAATCGGCAGATTTTGTTAAAATTCTTTAATGAGTACAATACACAAAAATGGTGGGACCCCTTCCCGGACTTTGCATATATGTGAGTTTTAGTGCACTAGACTGCGTTTTTTTCCATTCAAAATTTTTAATAAAAGCCCAAAATAATAATTTATTTGAAAATGAAAAGGCATAGGTTTTTTTGACACAAAACAAACGACATTCATTCATTCAAATTGATAAAGTACATCTGAATCGAACAAACCGAACAAACACCTGAACAAGAGGGAAAAGACAAACAACGTCGCACAAAGACGACAAACAAAACAGGTGCACTAAGACGACGAAATCACAAAAGGAAAACCTAATTCGATGTGAAAATTACTAAGAGAAAAACGATTTAGAGGGATGATTTGGGGTCAAAAGTTGACCCTAAACCACCCTTTTTTGATGGATGAAAGAGAAGAAACTAGTTTCAGCTGACGGCTCACAAATTAAAAGACCTGTTTGTAAAAAAATATGTCTCTCTTTTTCTAAGTTCTTGAAAAGGCTTAGGTTAACAACACATAACTCCACTAAGATGTCCATAATCAGAAATATTCCTTCTTTCCTAAAAGGGTCATAGGACAGAATTGGACTTCATTCACATGTGACATGGTCAAAACATATGTTGATTTGTTATAATTAAATGGAATTAAGGAGAGACATAAATGAAAATATTATTGAAAAAGAATTAGAAACTAACTGTACAGAATTTCCTCCCCGGATTTACTATTATGGACTAGTGGAGAACTTAAAGTAATTTCTTGTTATGGCAATTGACTTATACAGAACTTTTCTTTAATAGAAAACTTTGGCCTGATTTTGGGAAGGATGAGTTTATAGACGTTACCGTGGTGGACGATATTAATCACAACCATATAATTATTCTCCAATATGGTTGTGGTATTTATCGTGGGAAGGGATATAGTAACAAATTTACAATTGAATTCTTATTGTATTTATTGTGGTATACTTTTTTGAGAAAATCATTGTGGTATACTTATTGATAAAATAAATGAATTTTTTCTTTTCATATGCTTGTGAATATCCGATATTTAATTTATATAAACAAAAATTTATTCAAACTTTTTTATCCTAATTGTGTTTTTGTTTTACTCATTGAGATTTGTCCACAACCATTGATTAAGGATTGTGGCATCAAGTTGATATATCCTTGTGATATTTCGTCTTCAACAAGTTTCAGGTTACTCTTCCGTGTACTACAAAATTGTGTGTCACACACTACGTTTGACTTGAGACATTTGTTTGACAACAGTTAAATAACAAACATTGCAAGAAAATCTGGTAATTAGCTAGGGGCAGAAGCCCTGACAAAATGCATAAAGCCTTGGGAAACGAACGTTTGATAGTGATTTTGCCAAGAGCCAAATCCCAGCAAAGCAGGTCATCGCAAATGACCATGCCAAGGTTTTAGCTACTGGCAAATTTGTGGGGGGCAACCCCTGTCAAAATCCCAGGCGGTGTTCCTATCACAAACCCTGGTTCAACCCCTAACAAATGTCTGACACCACTGTTTGCTTTTCTGATGCATGCAGATTGTCTATCACAACTATTCACATGTCACATTAGTCTGACTCAAACAATGACAGGAGTTTTGCGAGGGGTTAACCCTTGGGAAAATGCGCTATTATTTTTAAAATAAAAACGTTTTTAAATTGTTAAAAAATCAAAATATTCAAATTTAATAATTAAAATACATGGTTCAATGTAACCCGACAATTCAAGCTTCTATATATAGCAACTGTACAAGATTGAGGACAAACTACTTGTTTTGCGCTTAGTCTTAATCTTGTAGGTAAACAATCTCTTTGAATAATCTTAGCATCTACATGTTATATGCAAATTTGAATATTTATTTCGAGTTAGCAAATAGAGAATACATACTTAGATAATATTGTTCCTCAAAATTCTACGTCTAAAATTTTCACAAGTGCTCGAAATGGTCGTCCGAAGACAATCAGGGCAAATGTTCGAAGATGCAATTTTTAGAAGTATTCAAAATTTCATATAACTCTGGTTCATAATAACTGCTATATTTGTAAGTTGTTTGCATCAAAATATAACTTCAATATTCGAATAGTCGATTTATTCTTTTTTTTGAATTAGTAGATTTATTCTTCAACTTGCAAAAGAAGTTTTGAGAAAACATGTATCATGTATGTAAAGCTTAAGTTAGTTTCTTCTTCTTTTTCTATAAATAGTATATTTATTCTCTATGCAAAAGAGTTCTTTCCATTATGTAAATTAGGCTACTAAATTACACATCCCCCGACATACGATAAAACATCTTATTGGTTGTTGATCAAACGGTGTATGTAACTCAATCATGCCACAAATGTAAAACAATTTATAATATAAAAAGTTGAAGTATGTTATACACTGCAATTAATCCATCACTATTAAAATAATGTTACACAAGAGCAATTAAACCAAAACATGTCATCTTTGTAACTAATATCATCAGACACACAACAACTAAGATAAGATAAATTGAAAGCTTTCTATTCAAACTCAATTTATTCTAATTCATTTCCTAAAAGTTGGAATATTGAAAGCACAACCAATCTTTAAAATTCACACTCCATCCCAGTATAGCTTCAAATATTATATGATCACAATGAACAACTTTATTTATACTACTACTATTGATGTTATCACTCGGTAATTATCACACGCAATTGAATTACATAAAAGGCAACGCATATAGCAACGAGCATAAAGAATGGAAGGACAACAAAACAAAAGTTAATGCCAATAACGATGGAAAGTATATTGAATAGAGCTTGGAGGAGAAAGCAGGCGCCACATTGAAGCAGACCGGCACACAGAATCGCGCTTATTCCAAACACCGAGCAGCTTCTAACCTTGTTTGTGTAGTTGTGCACGATCAATCCTTGCTTTATGATAAGAGACAAGACCGTCGTGAAAACAAAACAGCAAAATGATAACACCATGAATAACATAGTGTACCATTTCGCTGGTGTTGGTGGCATTGGTGGTTGCGGTGATGCAATCATGAAGCTGCTCATAAGTATGATAGTCACCACGGTGAAGAGGGTGCTCAGCATCAACAACCCATTCATGGCAGTAACCATTTGCTGTTGGAACAATTTCTCCTCGGCCATAATGTTCTGTCGGTTTCTCTGCTGCAAAATTGTTATCATCAATATAGAGTTACATTCAATGAAATCATAGAATGGACTTTGTGACACCATAGTGTATAGAGATCATCTTAAATTAGAGGAATATTTATATTTTAGAATTCACATCATCTTGTTTTTTTTAAGAAGCTAAACCATTCACATCAACTTGTTAACATCAAATCTATGTCAAGTGAATAAATCGTCTCTAAAACCAAAACAAATTGAATCATGCTCTAAATTCATAAAAAAAATAAACAAAAAAATAAACAGTTATAGAAAGTTAGATTATAATTTAATATTTAAAAGATATGAAAGTTGGAAAGCAAATACATGTAAAGAAACAAATTCAATACAAAAATTAGGTCCAAAGAAGTAAAATTAACACAATCAAACCAGAAGACATGCCAAATTTTATGAGCACATATTGTCACATATCATTTGAGAGAGAGAGAGAGACCTGAATGTTGAAGAGAATGGGAGAGAGAGAGAATGTGAAATGTGAGAAAAAAATGTTGGAGAAGCAATGGATTTATAAGCCAAGTCTATGTCTATAACCATAAGAGTTATACATAGTACTTATTTGGATTAGAGTGCTTAAAGTTAACGTTTCCCTTTTTAACAAGATTGTTAATGGAGGGGTAAAAGATGAAAGCAAATTGTAATTCTTCTCTTATAGTGTGTTTGGATGAGTAAATTACTTTTATGGCAAACTAAATACTTCTTTCTTTCAAATTTTATCTATGAAATGCATTTTTCAACATATGCATATTGGCCGTTTTAACTTTTATCATACTTCACAAAAAATTTAAGACTTTTCACGTCATATTATTTAGGGTCATGCTAACAAGTTCCCTTAAGGCACTAGTTAAGAAGTCAAAAATAGAAGTAAATTATAAATTTGATGTAAAAAAAAATCCATTTTTAAAGTTTCAAGATGTTGAATACGCAATTTCCAAGATAAACTTTCTCTTTTATTCTTTAATATTTTTCTCATGCAAACTTTTTAGTCCGTTCGCAACATGTGTGTACTAAAGATAATCACATGTAAATGCACTAAAAGTCAATGATAGTTGTTCGATTGTGGTAAAAATGCAAATCTTGCATCAGAGTCTTCCCGAGTTTGAGTCTTATTAATATCTTTGGGTTCAATTTATGTAAGTGTTCTTTGAAACCAAATTTTTTTACCGTGTTGGACTAGGGCATAATCCCCTCAATCTAAATTTATATTGTAGAAAAATAGTTGTCCAATTTCGTAGGATCAAATTTCCTTTGTTTTGCTTTATAAAATAAGAAAATTTCCCTCTATTTTTTATGGGATAAAATTTCCTCTATATTTTGAATTTTGCAGACCTTAAATTTTTTTAACTTTGCACCTCTTTTCTAGATGGACAAAGTACTTGTTTTGCGCTTAGTCTTAATCTTGTAGGTAAACAATCTCTTAGCATCCACATGTTATATGCAAATTTGAATATTTATTCCGAGTTAGCAAATAGAGAATAAATACTTAGATTGTTTCTCAAAATTTCACGTCTGAAATTTCCACAGGTGCTCGAAATGGTCTTTCGAAGACAATCAAGGCAAATGTTTCGAAAAATGCAATTTCCATAAGTATTCGAAGATTCAAATAACTCTCATTCAAAATAACTGCTATATCAGAGGTGTGCAAGAGAAGATTGGAAGATTTTTGCTGCAAAATATAATTTCTAACTCCAAACATTCAAAAACTAGAATAAACTTGCAAAAAGAAGTTTTTAGGTAGTTAAGAAAAAATATATCACGTATGCAAAGCTTAAGTTTGTTTATTCTTTTTTCTACAAATAATAAATTTTTTTGAACAAGGCAAAATGGAATTATATTATCAACAAATATAGCAGCTCCCAAGTACAAGATGTGCCTAGAAGACCACTACAACAATACAATGAGTATCAGAAACAACAAAGAACCGAAAACAAAAATTAGGTGATTAGCCAATGCCTAAACACTCCAAAGGGCTTGACCACCACCTCTGAGAGCCACAAACAAACATGGCTTTTTTAGCCATAAGCCATGCTAAAGACAAAGATTTAATCTTATCAAGCAGCATGGGAACATCCAATGAAACATTATTGAACAGGCGGTTATTGCGTTCGTTCCACAAAACCCAGGTACAAATGAGCCAGATTAATTGTAGAAAAGAACGCTTAGCTTTACCAACACCTGTCATATAAGTGAACTGCAGAAAATGATCAGCAACAATATTAGTATCCGCCCCCGCAAACCCAATCCAGAGCCGCACCTGCTGCCATAAGGAAACAAAGGAAGGACACGATAGGAACAAGTGGTCAGCCGTTTCAGTCTCGCCACACCCTGCTACACAAAGGGCTGCCTCTGTCCGAAGAACACCTAACTATCAAGGAACTACTTTTTTATCAGATTTTTTCTAGACATATTAACCTTCAACAGTTCGTTTATTTGTTAAACTAAAATTAAAATTCACATCATAATTACAGAGAATTGAAAAATTAACCATATTTTAGTTGACCATTTTTATAATTTAAGTTTAAAAATATAAACACTGAATGTTGTAATGAAATTTAAATAAACTTATAAAAAAAAATATGCAGAACGAAACACAATAAACATTTTCTGATAGAATGTGCTTGTCTTTCCGTTAATTTGTCGGTTGTTATAAATAAAATGTCATTGCCTCTTTCCAGGAATCAGATGGTTTTTTTTTGTTGTGGTGTCTGATGTTCGAACCTGCATATATTATGCATTGTCCCTATCAACGAAGTTAAGCTCACGTGGACATAAACTAGATAATTAACACACAAAAAAATCTGCAATAATATGATGATTTTTATTTTTATTATAAGCGTGATAATGTGATGCTTTATTATTATTATTATTATTATTATTATTATTATTATTATTATTATTATTATTATTATTATTATTATTATAGTTTGTTTAATATGTGCAATATTACATATGTTAAAGCAACTAAAAGAGAGTGAATAATCCCTAACAATAAGAGTGAATAAGTGTGATACTATGATGGTTAATTAATATGACACATAATTAAAAGAGAGTGAATAAGTGATTGAACTTCCATAGAACAAATTATTCAAAAGAACCTGAGTTTAATTTTAATTAGAGTTAGTTTTATTTACTCCTGACCGAACTTCAAATCATTACAAAGATCATTTTATGTCGGAGACACAAAGGTTAAAAGAAAAGAGAGAGTGACAAGTACATCAAATTATTTCCAAAAAAAAAAGGGATCGTTTTTTTATTGAGAGATTAGTCACTTTAGTATTTGAATAGTAGATGAGTCGTTATTTTGGTCCATGAATACAGATAAATTACAAAATAGTCTTTGAATGTAGATTTTGTTAGTCAATCTAGTCTTTAAATATAGATTCCGTTAGTCACTCTAGTTTTTGAAATTGACTATCAAAGTTCACATCCAAACTATTTTATAATTTCTCTCCATTCGACGACTAAATTGACTATTCTTTTCCTATTGGGGATTAAAGTAACTAAGTCATGTTTTTAAGTGATCAAATTAGTTAGCTTATGAAAACTTTGGAACTACGTTTAATAGAAATATTTTAGACAGGGAAGGGGTGAAAATAGATCTGAAAGACAGAGAGAGGTGTGATAAAATTTCCTTCGACTGTAGTTGGTAGTATTCCCCGCGAAGCAGCTTTGCAGAAGCACTTGTAGTAGTACCAAAGTTCTTTTCACTGATTCCCAATCCCAGGTACGCTTAACACATATCTTTATTTAATTTCAATTATTTCACTATAGAATAATCTTTCAAGTGTTCGTTTCTAAACCCTAACTTCAAATTGAATCTTATTTCCCTGCACACAACCTGTTTGACGAAATTCCCAAACCATTCTTATCGTTTATTATAACTGTTTCCCTAATTTTCAATATATGTGTTGTTAGGTAAAGAGGCAACATGAATCCGTTAACACTAGTGAAGCGCATTCAACAAATTAATTCAAGGGAAGCTGCGCTTAACATAAGCGAAGACGCTTCGTGGCACACCAAATACAAAGATTCTGCTTATGTTTTCGTTGGTGGTATTCCCTTTGATTTCACTGAGGGTGATGTCATCGCTGTTTTTGCTCAGTATGTCTTCTTTTCATGCATTCGATGAGATTAACTTTGATGCACTTTCGATGTAAAACGTTTTTTACACTGTCTATCAATCACAATTCATTTGTTTGTGAATGATTGATAGTATCTTACGGTGTTGGTGCACATTGATTAAAATTTTATTATTAATTAATTTGTGTTTTGAAGATGACAAGTTTTTTGTTTTTGGTGATATCCAGATATGGGGAGGTTGTTGATATTAATCTTGTTAGAGACAAAGGTACTGGCAAATCAAAGGGTTTTGCGTTCGTAGCGTATGAAGATCAAAGAAGCACTAATCTTGCTGTTGGTTCGTCTCTGTCCTGTAATTCTAAACTTTATTTTTTATTATGTTATCCCTGTATGTATGGAAATTACAAAAACATGCCCTAATGTGTCTTTTGTAAGTAACTGTGGATCAATTTGCTTATGGAAGACACGTTCGAGGACCTAACTAACTAACAAAAGGCACATTCGAGGACTGAATTGACTTTTGCAAGATACATTCATGTATGTTTTTGTTATTCTGATATACATTCAAGGACTATTGTGACAACAACACATACATTTAAAGACCAATAACTATTTACTCTTTGATTATCTGTTTTTTCAGGGATTTAATGCTGAATTGCTTTGTAATGTTTGGTTGTGTGTCACAGATAATCTGAATGGAGCTCAGGTTTCAGGGAGGATTATTAGAGTGGATCATGTTGATAAATATAAGAAGATGGAAGAGGAAGATGAAGAGGAAGCAAAGCAGAAAAGGGAGGCCCGTGGTGTTTGTCGAGCTTTCCAAAGAGGGGAGTGCACTCGTGGAGCTGGCTGCAAATTTTCTCATGATGAGCAAGTAAGCATTTATTTATAACTATGCCACAAAGTATTTTGAATTATCATTGATTTAATTGTTTATTAATAGTTATGTATGCTAGTTCTACTACTCCGATGACCTTATCATGAAAATTGGAACATTGAAGTTTGACTTTTTGTTAAACATAGTTGAAGTGTTCATATGCAATGCCTTTTGGCTTATTTGATTGAGGAGTTTTTGTTTGATTGTGGGAGTGAAACTTCGTACAAGTTGTACACAAGTTTTTCTTAGGCTGTCGATCTATCTTTGCTATCATTAAGAATTCAGCATTTTAGCTAATAAGTCTATTATTTCTAGTTAGATGCTACACGCCTACAGCCTTAATGACTGGCTTGCTTTCTCAGATATTTGTTTCTGCTTGGTAGGCTTGCTGTCTGGTTTCTCTTTTAATGTATATGTGTTTTTGCCTTTTTTAATGAATTTCTTCGTACACATACACCTATAATTCTTGGACACCTATACGGTTATTTCACCTAATAGCTTTTCATATAATGCAATATTAACCAATTTTACTGTAGAATCATGTGATATTATTTTCATGATCAGGCATACCAAATGTTAGATAATTTAGACATCTGTAGTTATATAACCTTATAGTGGATATTATTTATATTTTAAGGTAAATGATAACTAGGGCCTAGACACTGGTTGAGGATCTGGAATTATAAATTTGAAAGTTTGTATTGAGGAGTGGAGCATTTATGTTTACCTATAAAGAACTTTTCAATAAAGATTTTCAATTTCTTGATTGGCACTGATTAGCAAAAATATATTTCAATTTTCAAGTATCACGCTTTACATTAAAGTAAAAGTAGTGCAATGATGTACTGATTAGCCTTTTTTCTGTAGAGTTGACTGTAATTTTTTAATTTAATTTAATGGTTGGATTGATAAAATAACAATTAGGTAAAGTTATCAATTTTGACTAGTATGCTAACACTGGTGTCAACAGTTCTTAATTCATATATAGTTCATCTTGAAAGAATAAAACCTAGGCAAGCAGAGGATAAAAAATGACTTTTGAATTCATCTTAGGGAGTTAAGCTGCTTTACTAGAAACTCCCAAACAAAGCCTAAGGGCATGGCACAACAATGACATAAATCTTACACTTCTCTGAATATGTTCTTAGGGAGTTAGGCTGCTTTACTACTCTTTCATTGAACATGCTGAGTTAGATTTGGAAGCTTGTTGTTTGTAGTAGGACTGATATATGTATCTCCCAAGTTATAACTAACAACGAAAATAGAAATTTATACAGCGATTAAGCTTGAGATTGTAACTGTACTGGATAATTGTAGACATGCCTTCTAAGTTCTTATTACCTGAAATCTGAATTTATTCATCTTCATCACCCTGCTGCTGCTGTGTAATTCTTTGATGCTTCTTTAGCTTCCCAGTTTTATTTTATTTTTTATTATCTTTTATGAAAGAACAGTATGGCGTAATTTGATCCATGTAGCCGACCCCACTTAGTGGGATAAGGCTTGGTTGTTGTTGTTGTTGTTGTATTATCTTTTTTGCATAGTTTATACTCATTTTTGCTTTGCTTATGGTTGAAGTTTCAAAGTTGTCTATGTTATAAAATTTGCTGATAGTTGGAATAGACCCTTCTACTGCTTAATTGCCAGATCATTTGTCCTGCTACCTTATTTTATGTTTTCAGTTCTTCACTGACCATGTTATTCTTTTGTAGAGAGCTGCAAATACTGGTTGGGGTGATAACGGGATTGCAAAAGGGGATAATGACAAATATGATGGTCCCAAGAAAGAAAGAAGGTATGGCAACAACCAACTAGATCGCATTCCAGAAACTAGAGATAGAGATTCACGTTCCAGAGCCCGTGAAAATGAGATGGAATTAGACAACCCATCCAAGAGAAGTGATAGAAGAGAGGAAAAGATGTTGCGAAGGCAAGATGGCGATGGTAAATTTGTAGGAAGAGAAAATACCAGTAGAAGAGAAGAAAAGAGACCAAGAGACTATCAAGATGAGCCAAGGGAAGATCGGCATAGGAGAGAAGAAAAAAGATCAAGGAATGGTTATGATGATAGGGAACCTGAGCCAAGAGATCATAAAAGGGAAGACAGGAGGTCAATAAAGCAAGATGATGTCGAGTTTGAACCTAAGTCAAGAGATTCTGATCATAGAGAAGATAAAAGACCAAGTAGGCGGGATGTTGATGATTTTGAAAGCAAGTCAAGAGAAACACACGGTAGCAGGGAAGAGAGGAGATCAAGAAAACACACTGACGATGAATCTATGCCGAGGTCAAGAGAAGATCATGATAGGAAGCAAGACAACAGATCATATCAAAAAGACACTGATCAATCTGAATCAAAAGGAAGAAATGATTCTGACCGAAGAGAAGAAAAGAGGTCCAGAAGGTAATGGCAATTGAGATCTGGGTTTATCGTGGACAAGAATGGCTATTGGAGTAAGTCCAATGACATTTGATAACCTAAAATGTTGCTTGTTCGTTATACTACTTCCGTAGTCATTGTTATATGATTTACTTGCACTGTTGTGAGAGCAGAAGTAATTGTCCTTTTGGGTGGTGAGTTTGATCAATATTGTTTGGCTCCATGATGTCAACCACCAATGCTAATGTTTCACGCATTCAATATACATGGAGCATGGTTGTGTAAACTTTTTTCGCCAAAAAACGAAACGTTTATAAACAAAAGTTAAGACCTATTACATTGATAATCACTTTATTGCTCTTAATCCCTCCTAACTCAAATTCCTTGCTGTCTCTGACTAGACCTTCTTCTACTTGCTCAAGTTAAAACTTGAGCTCAAATTCTAAATTCAACTTGAGTTGAATCATACATGGTTTGAGTTTAACTCATTAATTTAACAATCTCAATTTTTCGACTAAACTCGTCTTATTTAGTTCACGGATTGTGTTCGATAGATTAATTGTGAAATTGAGTCAAACGAATTTTGAGTTAGTTTCATTCATTGTCAGCTTTGTATACAAATGTGGTTCTAAAAAGACACATTTTGGCTTGAAGGAGAGACGTTGCTCACCTACATAGACACAAACACACCCCATTTTGCTTAGGTGGCGTTGTCTTTTATTTTGAAATCATTTATCATAGGTTTTACTTTTATTTCAAATTGACTAAGTTACCACATTATATGTATAGGTTTATAAGGTTATTTTGTAGTTAATCTTCGATACGAAAAGCAGTACTGAAATTGACTAAGTTACCACATTATATGAAATTTCAACTTACTTCATAAGTTCAGCTGTTAATAAACGATATTATATAACCCTCCAAAGAAAAGCAATACTGAAATAGAAAAATAGGCACATGCATGTGCTTGCTGGATTAAATTTACTACAGACAAAGATGCTACTAATTCCATATTCAACTTGTATTCTTTCAACAGTTTTTTAGGTAGAATGGAATAGTCTTGCATAAGCTATAGTATGTAAAATGACATCCCTCAACAAAACAATAAAACATAGAATATCTTCTTCATCCATTGACTCCAAGAAAGGGAAACTCCACCTATGTAGCAAAAAAAGACAGTTTATCAGTTGCTTCCTATAATATCATCAATAAGTTTTCCAACAGAAATTAAAGAAGATCCGCCATCAACAACAGCATTCCTAGACATCTCTTTGATCTCTTGAACCTTCTTGTGCACAATGCTATCTCTATCCATCAAATCCTTCAACCCTTTCTCAATCTCCTCGGCCGCTACAACATCACTACCCCTTCTATAGTCCACTCTCAGCCCCAAACCTACACCCCATTCCTTCACCAACCTAAAAGCATTAAGCTGTTGTTCTGCATAGATAGGCCAAGTCAATATTGGCACACCAAACCACATACTTTCCAAAATAGAATTCCATCCACAATGTGAAACAAATCCACCAATAGCCTTATGTGCCAAAACCTCAACTTGTGGTGCCCATCCACATATCATTCCCTTACCTTCTAATTCCATCCATTCTAAAAACCCTTCTGGAAACACTTTTTTCTCTGCACTGTTAGACCACAAGAACCTAAGTCCACTATGCTTAAGCCCTAATGCCATCTCTCTTATTTGAGATGGACCAAAGCTAACTCCCATGCTTCCAAAACATAGAAAAACAACTGATTTATCTGGCTGCTCATCTAGCCATTTCAATATAAGATCATGCTGAGCTTGATCCAATTTAGGGTTAGGCTGACCTTTGAGATCTAACAAAGGACCAACAGCATAGATAGGAGGAATTTTCTCATCATGATCATATAATGCATCAATAGAAGATTGTTCCAAATCTGAAAAGGTATTAACAATAATCCCTTTGGTGTCTCTAAACCTTTCAGCTAGTTTATAATAAGCAACATATCCACCATCTTTATTAAAACAAGCATCAGGTAAAACATTAGAAGGAACTTGATTTGAGATACCAGGAATATTCAACAACTGATGATCACGGTCGGAATCATCGAAAACATCTTCGATTTGACGTTTTTTAAGGGAAAGCATGAGACTTAAAAAACCAACATTTGATGTAAGAAACAAATAAGAAGGGATACCAAATTCATTTCCAACATCAATCATTGAAACACAAAAGAAATCTAGGACTAACCCAACAACTTTGTTTGATAAAATGGTTTTGATAGTTGCTTTGACATGAGGTATGAGACTCTCCAAAAAAGTCAAGATGTAAAATTCTGGAGATTTTAGTAGCTCTTGTGGAGGTGGTTCTACTTCAGGAAGATCAATGAGTTGAATTTGTGGTTGTGAGGCTAAAACTGATTTGATATATGAATCTGCAAAGGGTGTGCCTGGAAACTTGATGCAGAAGACTATGATGTAAAGATTTTTGTCATGGTTGGTTAAAAGTTTTGCAAATTCAAGAGCTGAAGCTAAGTGGCCAATTCCTGGTGCAGGAATGAAGATGAGTTCTGATTTCTTGTTTATCTCACTCATAGACATTTTCTTTGTTCTTTCTGTGTGGTGTGGGATTGGTACTTTGGAGAGGAATACAATGATGGAATTTAACTGTCTTTAAATAGGTGAAGCAGTATGTTACTATAATTTTTACGTGTATATTTTGTTAGTAATTTGATGCACCAAATTGTCAACCTATCATTTTCCCACATTTAAAAACCCAACTTACCAATAGAAAACACAGTTGAGGATCTCACTAAGGAAAGAAACGTTCAAAAGGTATTTTTGTAATTTTGATTAAGGTACTATATAGCTCATGACCACAAATCACAATGATCATTTTCTCCTTTAATCTGTACCACACCTTTTTGCTGGTATCCAATTATTTAGTCGGTAGTGGCGGGCGCGCAATTATTATGTTACAATATCTTTTGTTTAAAGAAATATAAGCGGGTCCATCTTAACCGGTGTCCCTGGGCGCCGGTTAAAGAATTCAAAAGAATAAATTTTAAGTTAAAATTGACATTTTTTAAACTTTTGATACATTGATTGTTTAAATACTATTATATTTGATTCTTTAACTAGTGTTCTATCGAAAAACAATAATAGTCATATCTACAACGTATAAAAACTTATTTAAATATATTTTTGATCTCTGTAAATATACTATTTATGGTTATAGTTTATGTAATTTATTTTCTAATTTAATATTGCAAATATATAAAAAAATAATTAAGAAGTCAAATTAACCTATTAAAATATACATCGAAGAGAATTGAAATTGAGACATTGAGATGAACATATTTCAAAGTCACAAAGGCAACCCACGTGAAACATGTAAATATACAATTTTTTGTTTTCTGTCTTTTTTTCAAAAGAAAAAATATATTGAGAAAATTTATAGAATTAAAGATCAAAGTTGAAGAAGAAGAAGAAATATCTAGAGGTGATCTATTCGAAGAAGTTATTTTAGGGTAAACATGTTATTAATTTTGTAAGCATACCAACTTTCTTTTTAGTCTTAAAAAATTTCTTCAAACAATGGTCCTTTAAATATTTTCAACCAATATTTTTTATCGTTATTCTCTTAAGTTAATTCACGTGTGCCCTTCCGATTTTTGAAATATACCATTAATTCATTTAGTAAATTAAAAAAAAGAATTAATGGTAAATATGTCGACACTTTTTATATGAGTAAATAGTCAATTACCCCCCCGAAATTGTAACTTTCGTCAAAAACCCCCCTGAATTTTGCAAAACGTCAAAAACCCCCCTGAAATTGTCAAGCGTCTGTCAATTACCCCCCTCCGTTAATTTCCTCCATCCAACATGATGATGTGGCTGTTAACTGCCACGTGGCACTGCCGCATGGTCAGAAAAGTCATGCCACGTCATAGGGGGGTAATTGACTCTTTTTTTTTAAAAAAAAAAAATCTGATTTTTTTTTTCTTTTCAAAATTAACATTTGTGCCACCCACTGACCTTGCAAATACCCCCCTAAAATTTAACATTTATGTGCAAATACCCCCCTCAAATTTAAAATTTATGTAGCAAATTCCCCTCAAATTTATAACTTATATGCAAATATCATCTCCAAATGTAAAACTTATATGCAAATTACACCTTGAATCATACAACTTTGATGGTAAAGTAAAACTTATTCTTAATCTATATTTTACTATATAGATATAATAATTCTAGAAATGATATTTTTTTGGATCAATTCTAGATATGATATTGATCATGAGAGTGGTTCAGTTTTTGCAGCAAGTGCTTCAGTTTTGGTAGTTCAACAACATGTTGGGATAAGATCAAGGTTAGGATCAAATGGCGATGGATTAGAAACACCAAATGGTGGTGAAGAATATAATAATAGTACTGAGACAAATCACCATTCTACATCGTCAAGGGGACACACTGTTTTTAATACAGAACAAACTAGTCCTCATACTTTATAACAAAATATATATAAACCTTTCTTTTTCTTTTTCCTTTTAATGCTTCATAGATTTTTGTATTATGCATTCTGGTGCTGTTACTTTTTTGCATATAAGTTGGAAGTTGTTATAAAAAATGTACATACATACAGTTACATACATGTATCTCTCTTACTTTTTATGTTCTACGACGTACGCACATTTCAAAAATACACATAAAAATTAAAAGAAGTCGTTTTTACATTACAATTTCAATGTCAAATATAATTTATCTATTCTATGCTTGTTCTTGCTTATTATGATGGCATGAATGTGAAGGGAACTCTACATATATCCAAATGGCTAGATAGGAGCTGAGAACTACTGAAGAAGTATTAGAAAAATGTATCACTACAAATAGCACAAGAAATGCTATAAGTAGGGATATTGTACATCAATGAATCCATTTGCAAACATCATCATTCTAACACCAAAATATATCACTTGTGCAGTTTAACTAACTTTTACATATAATAACATGAAAACACCATTATACAGTCCTTCATAATAAGGAAACCACTCTTATGATCAATATCATATCTAGAATTATTATAGATATAGTAAATTATAGATTAAGAATAAGTTTTACTTTACCATCAAAGTTGTATGATTCAAGGTGTAATTTGCATATAAGTTTTACATTTAGAGAGGATATTTGCATATAAGTTATAAATTTGAGGGGAATTTGCTACATAAATTTTAAATTTGAGGGGGGTATTTGCACATAAATGTTAAATTTTGGGGGGGTATTTGCAAGATCAGTGGGTGGCACAAATGTTAATTTTGAAAAGAAAAAAAATCAGATTTTTTTTTTTTTTTTTAAAAAAAAAGGTCAATTACCCCCCTATGACATGGCATGACTTTTCTGACCATGTGGCAGTGCCACGTGGCAGTTAACGGCCACATCATCATGTTGGATGGAGGAAATTAACGGAGGGGGGTAATTGACAGACACTTGACAATTTCAGGGGGGTTTTTGACGTTTTGCAAAATTCAGGGGGGTTTTTGACGAAAGTTACAATTTCGGGGGGTAATTGACTATTTACTCCTTTTTATATATATACACTTGTAATGTACACAACAGTCAAGGCACACAAACTGTAGCATGTGTTTGAAACTACGTTATTTGACCTTCTTTCTTCTCGAAACATAATATAATTTTCATGAGATTTTGAAGCACATTGCAATCACGTTTGTGTTTAATTTTACATGGCAATCTGAAGACTTTTTTTCGTTCCAAATGCAATCGTTACTTCATTCATCATCACTTGCACGATTTCTTGTGCTTATAAAACAAACTGTAATTGCAGCTTGTAGTAAGTAGTCACTAGCAGCTGAAGGTGACCACTACAGCAGCATAGCAATTCTAAGTACTACACAAAACTCCATTGCGTTGCAGTTTCAAGTGGTGGCTATAGCACCACCAATACCGGAACAAATTAAGAGGAGGATGAGGAGCATAACAAATGAGTTCTAGTTGTGAAGAAAGTCAAAATGGTGATATGTAAGAGCTTGGAGATAGTGATTCCAGTTATGGAAACACTTTGATTTTAAGCATTGGAGACTAGAACTTATTTGCTTATAATTGAGTGTAAAAATTGGTAACAATTTTGTAGTTACGAGTGTGGTATAAATTTCTTTAAATGCTACTTCCTATATCACTTGCATTTATAGATTTGGCTGCGATGCTGCTTTTGTCATTGACTACATAGAGTGTGATACAATTACAACCACAGTAAAACTATGACATGTTATGCCAGATGAGATTCAGAAAATTGTACCACTTGTACAAATTAAATCTAAAAGAATTAAAAGGTATGATGTTATTGCATTAGAATGTTCACATAAGAAGCAGATAGTTCACCAAAAAAAGAAGAAGCAGAATCCATAATTCACCCAAAAAAAAAAAAAGAAACAGCAGAGACCATAAATTCAGACATAAAAAAAGTGAAACTAACTATTGGTTTCTAAGTAAACTAACTCAGCAACATATCCCTATGAAAGTGATTTTAATAATTCAAGCAACCAATTTATTAGAACATCAGAGAGGAAGAAGTGTTGTGAACCAGACACACGCTTGATCTTCAAGTTACTTAATTGTATATATCTCATATTTATTGGGTAATGTTTTGTATGTATAATGAAGTTCAATTCTAAAATGCTTCACAGAATTCTGTTTTGGACATTTTACTTGCAAATTCTAGAATATGCTGCATTTCATATTCATTGAATTAGAGTAATTTGAGAGTTTATGAGAATGAGGGAATCCTGCAGCCAGTCTAGTAAAAGGATACAGTAAGTTAACAACAAGAGTTCTAATCATAAAGCAGTTTGGTTTATCTTTTTACGGATTTGTAATGCAGGAAGGCTATGTTTTCAACTTATTTGCAATTTCAGCAATTAATTTACCCTGGTAAGAAGCCTCCTGAAGCTCTACCTAAGTAGGTTGACGAGTTCCGTCACCTGCAAAAGTTCCAGCGCCTTAGGCCAAGCCTCCTTTAACCTCATCCATCTCAGAAAGGCCACTACCAAAGGTGTATCCAGGGGGAGCAAAAAGCATACCATGATGAGCTAACTAAGTTCTAGCTGTCCGTATGCAACCATGACATAAAGAAAGCAGAAACTAAACTAAAATAAAGTACATAGAGGCCTTGTTTGGATAAACAACTTAATCAAGTGTCTATGCTAGCATAAACACTTATCATATAATTGCTTATGTTCATGTTATTTCTATAACAAATGATAATATATAAAAAAAAATGCGGTTTGTGTTGATAAATGAATAATATATCAATTTCGTTCCTATATTATTTCTCTCTCTTTAACTTAGTTGCTAAACTATATACATATAATAAATAGTCCCTTAAGTATATAAACTCTGTCAATTTAGCTCTCAAATATATACCTCGGTAACATGAGTAAAACCATCTGAGACCAAAACGGGGATTAGGCTCTATGAATAGGATGAGTTAAATAACAGGTTACATATAATAAATTGTCTCTAACTTCTAATAAACACACTGCAGCAGTGTTCCCTTTGAACTCTGACACAGTGAACGCATCAACCTGTGTATCTCAGTGCACAGATTTACACCACTGCTATCTTTTCACAATAACAACAGTAATCAAACAAAAAAACAAACAAAATACTGAGTATTTCACAGGTTTCACATATGATAGTGAGATTTGTAGTGTCGTCTATTGTTGTCTCATGAAATGGTAACCTCGATAATCACCGGTTATATCCGGTTTCAAAAGATTGTGTGAAATTGTTATTGTACCTGTTTTTCCTACCAATTTGGTAAGATGTGTATTACTCTGAGTTGGCCTTTGATTTATGAAATGACAATGAGATTTTGATATTGATCAACATGCATGAGATTTTGATATTGATCAACATGCATAAACTTGGCAAATCAATTACAATAAACACGAATTTCAACCAGTGACCACAAACATAAATTAGAACTCAATCCATATATGTGCACAAATAAAAGTGAATCATAAAAACAAAGCAGTCAACATTTTCAATAAACACATTACAAATGTCTAAGCAATAAACATTCCATGACATATTTCATCAGCTCATGTGCCATACTGGATCGTATTACAAATGCGATCAAGCACATATTACCCTACAGTCACTCAAGAGTACATAATACGATATAATTATTAGGATCATGAAAATGGTGAAGAACGATACTTCAAAACCTCATTCTTCTTGGTTGTGTCATCTTCTTAAACTTGACCACTGTCACCGCCAGGAATTGAAAGCAGAGATTCTGTAAACATAACCTTGAGGGATCCATATTCATTGTCACAGTAGGAGCGACGCTCTTGCAGCTGTCCTTTGTCATTATACTTGGCCAATAGACTATGCATGTTTGTTCCAACGATATCACCACTTTTTGTATAGTATTTCGGCCAAAAGCAGCGAGTAGGAAGGCCATCAAAAGATAAAACAAGAGTCTTAGTCCAAGACGATTGCACATTGTATTTTTCCATCACCCATATTTCAACTGCACCTTTATCAGACGAAAGATCCCATAGAGCAAGACATCCTTTATACACCCATAATTCATACACACTACTAGGACCATACACTACATCATTTGGCAAACGCAACTCTAGAAGTTTCCTTTCAACTAAATGAAAGGCAACAATAACACGAATTGAAATATCATCACGATAAGCCAACCAGTGAATAGCCCCATTTGAAAGCGACTCCACTAAGTTTAAAATACTATCCTGCGAATAAGGCAAAAGTTTACCACCCTCAATTTCACTCCACACATTAGCTCTCAATGAGAAAATTCCCAAGTGAGATAGATTACCATCTGAGCTCGGAGTCGATTCATACGACATTGAAAGCACCAAGTAATCATCTCTTGACTCGTCATACCCAAAACCGTAGAAATAATTTGCATCTGGATTGCAATCAATTGTAGTGAAAGGTATTCGTTTGTGAAATCCGGTGGATGGATTCCATATACGGAGGCTTGAATAACAGTTCAAAAGTATAAAGCCTCTACATGAACCTTTAAAATCAAGTTTAAAAAAAGATTTGGGAGGGGACAAATCATCCAAATCCGATGAAGAAGAACTATAGTAATCATCATCGTCAATCAAAAAACTAATGTCTGGTGAATAACAAGCATTATCATCGCTAAGCGATGATTCAATATCTATAGATAGAGAAACAAAATAAGGAGTTATCAATTGAATTCTACGGATGTGTGCTGCGGAGGTAAGTTGAAAATGTGAATTTGTGAAATCAGAATGAGAGATAAGAGAAAACCAAGACTTACAAACGCATTTGAAACGAATAAGAGACTTTACTGGTAACCTTAATAGGATTTGGATGATTAACTCAATAGGTAGATATTGCTCCGTCTCCATTCATGCGATTTTTTCCCCTTAGTGTCCTGTAATTGTTTCTCGTCGTTTTAATTAAGGGCTAGGTTCCCACCTCTTTTATTTGTTGGTGGTAGGATGGTAAAAGACCCATTTGCCATTCATGTTTTTTTTCTTTTTCTGTTTTTTTTTAACACTTTTGTTCATTAATATTTTTACAGGTGTACGTGGGTGAGTTTGGGCTGGGTTTGGCCAAACCCAAGACCCGAACCATATAGGGTACTCCGGTTTGGGTAAGGTAAAATGTTCATCCGTTATTATATTAATGGGTGAGTTTGGGTAAACTCACTAAATTTTGGTTTGGTTTGGGTTGGGTAGAAATTATTTTTCTATTTATTTTTGTTAATATTAAATGACGAGTCCTCGTATTTTTTCTCATAAAAATGACTCAACTTTTTATTTTTTTAGAAAATTGTGTAACCCATTTCACTATATTTTTGTGTTATAAAATAATAAGTTATAGTATTAAATAACAAATTTCATCATGAAATACTTGCAACAAACTAAAGTTGGATAACGTAAAATTGTTTTAACATCAAAATAACTAAAAAATGAAACATTATAATTTGTAGCCCTGACTTGTTTTGATTTTCAATATAGAGGATGTGTTGTGTCAAATTTAGAAATTAGACTTTTATTTTCAATATATAAAATGTGTTGTATCAATTTTAGATATTAGACTTGATTTATAACCAAAACTTTTTTTTTTAAAGAAAGATTATAACCAAAACGTTTGTTATTCTCCTTCCTCCTTATGAAAATGAAAATGAAAATAAAAATATGAACATTATTCGGTCAGTGGGTTTGTTGAGTCTGGGTCTGGTTTTACCCATTATTTTTTATGGGTTTTTCATTTTTTAAAATCATATCCACCCAATCACCCA
The DNA here is from genome assembly GCA_958299785.1 of Medicago lupulina. Lineage (NCBI taxonomy): Eukaryota > Viridiplantae > Streptophyta > Magnoliopsida > Fabales > Fabaceae > Medicago > Medicago lupulina. Next base: position 50,887,768 of record OY283145.1, on the reverse strand, counting down.
ACCCATCCCACTTTTTTGGGTTTTTATGGGTGGGTTTGACGGGTTTACCCAACCCATGTACACCCCTAAGATTTTTCAGGGACTTTTGTTCATTAATTATTTTTGCAAGGTATATATATAAAGAAAATAGGAGGATTTTGGGTTGGTTTTCTTTTTTGTTATTTTAATTATATCTTTAAACAAATTTTTTCTATGACGTTATTTTGTTAGTGTTGTTAAAAAAATAAGAATTTTTGTTATATTTGTTAGTTTATTGTTGTCATTATGGGTGGAAATAGACTATACCGAATCAGGTTTACTTCAAAAATTATAGGCTAGAGTTTGGTCTATTACCCATCATAGACTCATTTCCAAGGTCTGACTTGGTCTTTTTAAAGATATGATGAAGCCTAAAAACCTATTTTACACTAAGGTCTAGCAACATCTATAAACCTACTACTAAATAGGCCAAAACTTATTAAGGTATAAAGCACATGAATGTGTCTGCTACTAAATATCGAAATCTTACGAAGTTCTAATCACACAAAAATATCTACTACTAAATAACCAAATCATATGAAGGCTTGATTTATGAAGAAAAAAAACTCCAACAATATCAATAATGGATGATATATTATTATATATAAAAAAGCTAATTAGTTACTTTTGTCTTGGCTAAGGTTATTAGTTACTCATGCTCTTATTCCGTTGACGTTGGTGAACGTTGGATCTTCATTCCGCATTGCAGTGGCCGAGTGATATGCAATTTAATAACGTCGATGTTGAGACGGATTCTAAACTTATTCGTGATGCCTTCCATGCTACTCGAAACGACACTTCTGAATTTGGGTGTATTATCTCATCATGTCGATCTCTTTTTAGTTCTTTCTTTACCAACTTTAGGGTGGAGTTTGTTAAGCAACAAGCAAACGGGGTCCCTCATGTTCTTGCAAGAGAGACCACATTACTAGTTAGTCTCGTTGTTTATTTTAACATACCTGATTGTATTGAACATATTTCCTTCCAAAAAAAAAAACTTAATAGGTAAGCCTGACAGACTTAATAGGCTTTTTGTAAGTCTTAGTATGACCTATTTAATTAAATAGACTTAATAGGCTTGAATCTTGCTCTTTACCCAAACAGTTTTGTTCATTCCCAAAGTAAATGTCGAAAATACTCTGGCGCGAGTTAACTTGCTCACCGTGAGTTAAATCACGCTAGTGTAAAACTCAACGTGAGTTAACTCACGTGAGTTAGAAAATACACAATGTGATGGGCAGTTGGACAGAGATAAAAAAAAGTGTCGAATCTAGTAGAAAGACCATAATATGATGAGCTCTTTTGATCTAATGGTTCTTGTTCCACATCGCCTTTGTTGTCAAATAACACACTATAACATAGCAGAATTTGAAGAAATTGTTGTTCTACAATATGATATTTATTACCAAGTGTTGTCAAATAAGATATATAGCATAGGAAAATTCAAATAAATCGTTATTTTATGCAAAGGTCCCCTTTGCATGGTCCAGTAACTCTTTTTCACCGTCGTAGTCCACTTAATAAGAACCATTAGATCAAACGAGCTCATAATATTATGTTCTTTCTACTAGATTCTACACTTTTTTTTTATCTCTAGCCAAGTGCCCATCACGTTGTGTATTTTCTAATTCACGTGAGTTAACTCACGTTGAGTTTTACACTAGCGTGAGTTAACTCACGCCGAGAGTAAATGAGATTTGCACTAGTGTGAGTTAACTCAAGCTGCGTGGGTTAACTTACGCTGGGTTTCAGTGTGTTTTTTCCAACGTGACTTAAGTCACGTAGCGTGAGTTAACTCAGTTGCCATTTACACTAGCGTGAGTTAACATGCATAGGGGTATTTTGGTCATTTCACTTAGGAATGAGCGAAACCATTTGGGTAAAGAGCAGGATTCAATAGGCTTTATAAATAGCTTGGCCTCGTGAGTATAGCTCAGTTGACAGGGACCAGTGACATGCATTGTTATATGCAGGGGTCGGGGGTTCGAACCCCGGACACCCCGCTTATTCACTTTAAAAAAGGTGACACACACAAAAAAACACCCTTCCAAAAAAATTGCATTTATCGGTAAAAGTCGAGGTTGATTTGAGAAAAATGTTAGTTGTTCGGAAATTGTTACTAGAGTGGGGGGAAATGTTAGTTTTCTAGGATTGAACATGAAACCTCTTTTTTAAATCTTCTTCAACATCCCGTTGTTTATCAACGGAATTACCTGCGTGGGATGTGCATGTACCATATTTGTTTTTGTATGTGTTCTTCAACATTTTCTCGCGTAGCTGGTCAACGCACATCAAATTGTAGCCTACGTTTGAAACTATGGTTTCTATAGTATTAACATGAGTTTCAGAGTTTGGATCCTCTCTTGCAAACATCCTTTTCAATGGACAAAAATGTGAATGAAATAAGAGAAGATTAAGAGATAGACAAAAAACTTAGATATTAAATACTTCTATTAAATGGGTTTCACCATCATTAATTATTTTCTACCTTTTTTTTAATTTTTTTAATAATTTTAAATGGAGAAAATGGAGAGAATCCTAACTAAGATTACAAGTTCCTTTCGAAAATACACCGGTAGAGTAGATTAATGCGTGCTACAGCAAAAAAATCACCGCCAAAACAAACTCACTAGTAGTCTCTTATTCAAAGCATGGTCAAACCGTGTTTTTCTTTTTTCCTTCTCAATTTTTCATGTGATTTTGAAGCACATCACAATCACGTTTGTGTTCAATTTTACATGGCAATCTTAAAGACATTTTTAGCTCCAAATGCAATCGTTACTTCATTCATCACATGAGTTTCTGTCCTTTTGAATAAACTTAAATCTGCGATTGTAGTTTGTATTGTAGTGTGTAGTCACCAGCAGCTGCAGTGGCCACTATATCAGCATGATGATGATCCCTAAGTGCTACACAAAACTCCATCCCATTGCAGTTTCGAGTTGCGGCAGTAGCGCAACCAATAGCGGTCAAATAACTGCCAAAATTAGCAGGGGCTACAATGAAGCTCCTATAAAAATCTGAATTATTAAAACTATCAGTTTATAGCCATGCCCTTTGTTTTTTTTTTTTTTTCTATGTTCTTTCTAATATAGGTCTAGCAAAAATATCTTGTAAAGTGAACTGATATTCTGAATGACAGAAGCTCTCTAGCAACATTCAGCAAAAAAAAACTGAGGAATCAAGAATGCACACGAGGAGGATGCAGAACAAATGAGTTCTAGTAGTGAGGGAATTGAAAATGATGATGACTAAGAGTTAAGGTATCACTATCACATGTATTTATTTTATGCCTACTTGCTATGTCGCTATATCATTTTGAGATTTGGCCACTATACTATGATTTTCACCATTGACCGCTTAGAGTGTGATACAGTTACAACACAACAAAACAATTACAGGTTATGGCAGGGACGAGATTCAGAAAATTGTTACCACTTGTACAATTAGATCAAAACAAAGAATTAAAAGGTATGTTGTTATTGTATATAACATGATTGATTAGCCCAGTTTGAACCATCTAAACAAACACTGTCCAAGAATAACTGCATTAATATGTTTACACCAGATGCAGAATACTTAATTTCTGACATAAAACAAGTAAAACTTTCTAAGTGAAGTCACTCAGCAACATATCACTATCCCTACGAAGATAATTTAATTATTCAATCAATTATTTTCTTACATCATAAACATTAATCATTAATTTCAGACATAAAACTAGTAAAATTACTGATTTCTGAGAGAACTCAGCAATATATCCCTATAAAAGAAATTTTAACATTCCAAGCAACAGCTTCATATAAAAACAGACATGGAGACATGATCCTTTAGATGCTTGATTACCAATAATATCTCATGTTTAATATTTTGTAAAAAGATAGCAAGTTAGCAACAGGAAGCCTTAGTATCTATGTCTATCATTAACAATCAAGAATTCTTATTAATATAGAAGCTTGTTGAGTAGTATTTGTCATAGAAGAAATAAGCTTTTCAACTTTCTTGCAATTTCAGCAATGTATTTAGCCTGGTAAAAGGCCTGCTGAAGCTCTAGTTCAGTAGGCTGACGAGTTCCATCTCCTGCCAAATTTCCAGCCCCTAGGCCAAGCCTCATTTAACATCATCCATCTCAGAAATGACACCTACCAAAGGTGTATCCAAGGGGAACAAAAAGCATAACATGATGAGCTAACTAAGTTATAGTTGTCCTGTCCATAGGCAACCAGACATAAAGAAAGCGGAAACTAAAAGCTAAAATCAAGTAGATAGAGGCCTTGTTTGGATAAACAACTTAATTAAGCATTTATGCTAGCATAAAAACTTATCATACAATTGCTTATGTGACGTTATTTCTATACAATATAATGATACTATATATGAATAAGTGTGTGATTTGTGATAAATGAATAAACTATCAATTTAGTTCCTACACTATTACTTTTTCCTTAACTTTGTTGCTAAACTATATACACGTGATAAATAGCCCCTAAGTATATAAACGCTGTCAATTAGCTCTCAAATATAAACCAATTTCAACTAATGACCATAGACATACAGTAGAACACAATCCATATACATGCACAAATAACATTGAGTCATAGAAACAAAATAGTCAACATTTTCAATAAACACAATACAAATGTCTGACCAATAAACATTTCATGACATATTTCATCAGCTCATGTGCCATGCTGGATCATATTACAAATGCGATCAAACAAATATTAATTACCCTACAAATGCAGCCACTCAAGAGTACATAATACAATATAATTAATTATAAAGACCATGAAAAAGGTGAAGAAGAATACTTCAAAACCTCATTCTTCTTGGCTGGTCATCTTCTTAAACTTGACCACTGTCACCACCAGGAATTGAAAGCAGAGATTCTGTATACATAACCATGAGGGATCCATGTTCATTGTCACAGTAGGAGCGATGCTCTTGCAGCTGTCCTTTGTCATTATACTTGGCCAATGCACTTTCCATGTTTGTTCCAATGATATCACCACTTTTTGTATAGTATTTCGGGCAAAAGCAGTGAGAAGGAATGCCATCAAAAGGCAGAACAAGAGTCTTAGTCCAAGACGATTGCACATTGTATTTTTCCATAACCCATATTTCAATCGTACCTTTATCAGACGAAAGATCCCATAGAGCGAGACATCCTCTAGACACCCATAAATCATACACTCTACTAGGACCATATACTACATCATTTGGTAAACGCAACTCTAGAAGTTTCCTTTCAATCAAATGAAAGGCAATAATAACACGAATTGATATATCTTTACGAAAAACCAACCAGTGAATAGCCCCATTTGAGAGCGACTCCACTAAGTTTAAAATACTGTCCTGCGAATAAGGCAAAAGGTTACCACCCTCAATTGCGCTCCACACATTAGCTCTCAATGAGAAAATTCCCAAGTGAGATAGCATACCATTTTCGCTCGGACTCGATTCATAGGACATTGAAAGCACCAAGTAATCATCTGTTGACTCGTCATACCCAAAACCGTAGAAATAATTTGCATCTGGAGTGTAATCAATAGTAGTAAAAGGTACTCGTTTGTGAAATCCGGTGGATGGATTCCATATACGGAGGCTTGAATAACAGTTCAAAAGTATAAAGCCTCTACATGAACCTTTGAAATCAATTTCAAAAAAAGCTTTGGCAGGCATCAAATCATCCATGTCCGACGAAGAAGAACTATAATCATCGTCAATCAAAAAACTAATGTCCGGTGAATAAGAACTATCATCGTTAAGCGATGCTTCAAAATCAATGGATAGAGATTCAAGATCTGGAGTTATCATTAGAATTCTATGGTTGTGTGTTTTGGCGGTAAATTGAAAATGTGAATCTACGAAATGAGGTTGAGAGATAAGAGAAAACCAAGACTTACAAACACACTTGAAGCGTATAAGAGACTTTACTGGCAATTTGAGAAGGATTTGGACTATTAATTCAATGGGCAGATACGGGTGTTCTTCGTCTCCGTCCATGCGTCTTCCTCCTCGTGTCATGTGACTGGTTGGGTTTTCAACTCTGTTTTATTTGTTGGTAGTTTGGTAAAAGACCCATTTGCCATTTAAGATTTAATTTTATTTTTTTAATCATGTTATCTGGTGCTTGAGACACTGTTTAAGAGTCAAAAATAAAAAATTTAAGTCAAGAAAGAAACTTTTTAGGTTTTTAATCCATTGATTACATAACTTTCAATACACAATATTATCATATTTGATTCCTTAGGGTCGTTTGGTGCACAAGATAAGAAGAAAGGATATGATAAAAGTATCATATCCTGGTTTAATCTGTTGTTTGGTGCGCTAAAAGGAAATGATAACTTAAACCTATTTCTATTCATATCTTAATCATCCTTTGTTAATTTTATCCTTAGTTTTTTGTGGGTTAGAATTATCCTATGATGATTAGCACTAAAATCCTTATTTTGCTCTCTCTCTCAATTCATCTCTCATGTTCTCTCTTGCTCTCCATCCATCGACCTCTACCTCTTCTTCCATAACTCTTCAACACCATCTCTTCTATTTGTCACAGATCTAACCCCAATTCTACCCTACAATCACTTTTTCCTCCATATGCTTAATTTTTTGTCTATTTCTTTGTTGATTATCTATTTTGTATTCAAATCAAATTTAAAAAGAGATAAAACATGATTTAAGAATTTCGTATTATCTCCAATAGAGACAACAATTTGTTTGGTTAAGAGTTTGGACTGTGATTGTATTTTTTTAATTGATAGAACTTTGTTGTAATTGAAGAAACAATTTTGTTTTTAATTGAAGAAGTCATTAATTTTTTTTTATTGTACTTTTAAATATTGAAGAAGAAGAAGATGGCAGCCCTAAAACAAAGGAAGAAGATGATTCATAATTAATGATAATTTAATTATATTTAATTAAAAGAGGTTAGAATATACGTAATTAATTGCAGTGGTAATTTTGTCATTTAATTGTGATATATATGATATTATGTTTGTTATCATGTGTATATCAAACATGTGATATGATAGATGTTTATCTTGTCTATATCATTTCCTATCCTTATCCATTTTCATATCATATATTATCTCTATCATATCATGTACACCAAACGGGCTAGTGTTTAGAACACTAATTAATATTTCCTTATTTTTTATAGTTTCGTTCGTTAACTGAGTTTGCAAGGTATGCCTTCTCGATAAAATGCATACTCGCTTGGTATATATTATTATATAGATAAAACAAGGTATTTAACCTGAAAGTACAAATACAACAAAGAAAACAAACACAAACCAGCACTAGTAGTGCAAGGGAGACCATTCTCGTTTGGTTCACAGGATAGGAAGACAGGATATGATAAAACTATCATATCCTGATTCAATTTGTTGTTTGGTGCATCAATAGGAAAGGATAACTTAAACCCATTTTTTATCCTATCCTACTCACCCTTTGTTATTTTTATCCTTAGTTTTTGGTGGGTTAGAATTATCCTATCATGATTAGCACTAAAATGTTTATTTTGCCCTCTCTCAATTCATCACTCATGCTCTCTTTGCTCTCCATCCATCGACTTCTACTTCCTCCATAACTCTTCATCGCCATCTCTTCTATTTGATACAGATCCGACCCCAATTCCAACCTACAATCATTTTTTCCTCAATTTGCTTAATTTTTTGTTTTTTTTCTTGATTATCTATTTTGTACTCAAGTTAAATTTGAAAAGGGATGAAACAAATAGTTTAAGAATTTCGTATTATTATCTTCAACAAAGACAACTATTTTTTTTAAATTGAAGAAACCATGATTTTTTTTTATTGAACTTTAAGAATGAAGATGACGGCACCCCTAAAATAAGGAAGAAGACAATTGACAATGTTTTTTATAACTTTGTGTAATTAATAATAGTTTAATTACATTTAATTAGAATTAATTACAAAGGTAATTATGTCATTTAATTGTGAAATACATGATATTATATTTGTTATCATGTGTGCACCAAACATGTGATAGGATAAATGTTATCATGTTTATATCATTTCCTATCCTTATCCAATTTCATATCATATTCTATCTCTATCATATCATGTGCACCAAACGGGCCTAAGACAAAAAAAAAAAACACCGAGCGAAAAACGAGAAAAAGAAAGCACACCTAACACCAAGAGGGCACCACAAAACCAACCCCTAAAAATAAACCTCAACCCATCTAGAAAGGAAAGCAAGCTGTTAGGCAAAACCGAGCAAGGGAAAACCAACCAAATACCCCCACAAAACCATCGCCTCGTATCCACAACACCATACACCCTACCAAAACCAGCACAGGGCAGGTTGCATCTTCCACTTGTATAAGGAGCAGAGGCACACAAAACTCTTTAAAAGAATGAAATGGTTCGTTGGTGATATTAAGGGTCGAGTTGGTGCGTAAAAGATGATAGAAATAAGAAGAAGAAAAAAATAACAAGATAAAAAATAATGAGCTAGATTTTTTTAATTTAAAAGACAAAAAATTGTATGTATAGACTCAACTAAGTGAGATGTCATTATGCGTGATCAATTCAAAATTGAGGTTTTGTAAAAAGGGGTAAACATAGGCCGGCAAAAGTGCTATTTTTTCTATTAGGGACGCCAAAACCGTAACTGTGTTTAAGCCTACATTATTTTACGAGGAATGATATTTGTACAATAATTTTTGGACAAATTTTAAACAACTCTTTTTTTTTTGACCAAAAATTTTAAACAACTCTCTTAAATACTATTATTGTATTCTTACTCTCTCCTTTTTTTCTTCTCTATATTGTTTTTGAAAAATGATAACTGAACACATAAATACCAAACACAATATAGACGGCGTGTCTACTGTTCCTTTATACCCATATTTGAAAAATAAATAAAAAATCATTTTCTTCTTCCTCCTTCAACCAATCTCTCTCTGCCTATCTGCCATCCTCTCTCTCACACCGTCACACGCCCCCCCTGTAACGCCCACTTTCGTTTAATTAATTATTTGATCGAGTTTAGGCGATTATATTATATTTATATAATATATGTGTGATTTTAGTATGTTTTGATGATCTTGGATGATTTAGTTGATGTTGTGATAAGTTATGAGTTTTGAGGTTTTGATAAGGTTAAGGGACTTATTTTATTGTTAAATAAAATAAGATTTTAAATAATATAAAATATTTGGTTAAGGTTTGTTTTGAGATTTTAGAGAGTTTTGGGGGAGAAAGAATAAATAAGATAAGATTTGTTGGGAGTATAAATAAGGAGAATTAGGTTTAGAAAGTTAGTACGCGTATCAGACTTTTGGAAAAGGGAGAAACGCTTAGAAGAGAGACCAAGAGGAAGTGCTGCGATTTCTGCAATATTTCCAGGTAAGGGTAAGACTAATAATTCAGTAATGTTAATTGATAGTAGTTCTGATGATTAGTTAGCAAAGATTAGGATTGAATTGAAAAAGTGAAAACTAGGTCAAATCCTTAAAAATTGATGATTAAACGGTAGGAATTGGTTTAATTTGTGTGGAAAGTGTTCATAGACCTTAGAATATGTTTAGGATGAATTCTGGAATCAACGTGAGGCTTAGAACCGTGAGAATTGTTAAATTTTTGAGAAAATAGCAAGTCTGCCCGCGGCGACATTCATCGCTCGCCATAGCGAGCAATGATCCTCGCCTCGCGAGTGATGAACTTCATCGCTCGCCATAGCGAGCATTTCCCCTCGCCTCGCGAGTTACTCTTGGCAGCTCGCCATAGCGAGCTAGCTTACTCGCCATAACGAGTTAGGACAGAGGGCATGCTAGGTTTTGCATTTTTGACTTTTAGTTGGACCTTGAGTGCCGTTGAATGCCTGAGTATACTTAGTAATGATTAGGAGTGACCGTAGGACTGGACTGAACCCAGATCAACAGCAGTTAGGGAATTGACTCTACTCGCCATGGCGAGCAGATGTTCTCGCCTCGCGAGCACTACCAGAATGGAGTGTTTTGAGTGCTTGTGCGATCTGTGTCGCACGTTTAATCAAGAGTGGACCCCTAAGTGTTAGTGAGACCTGATGGTAATGTTAAGAGCAATCTGTAAGGCTGTTTGAGTCGTGTCTATGTTAAATGAGTATGAATTTAAGTATTATGCATTATGAAAAATATGAATAAGGTTTATGATGCCATTGATTGTAATTGATATTATGATATCATGCTAATTTTGAGATTTGGTTATGCTGCTGTTGTTATTTAAATGAGTTGCATGATGTCTATATATGATGAATGAGATATTGTTTAGCTCCAAATTATTGGATGCATGTTGATATGATGATTAAGATGTTTTGTTGATAGAGTCCATGCATTAGCATTCATTGAGCTTAGTCCTCACCATGATAGGAGCTTTGTCCTCCGCACGACTAATAGGAGCTTTGTCCTCCACACGTTTTAAAGTATATTAATACTTATGATGAAGTCTGGTACCACATGCATATAAGGAGTCTAAGAGCATTGTCGCAATTGTCGTGTCTATGATGCTATGTTATTAATGATGATTGAATAAGTGATTTACGTGATAACTGTTTACCAATTATGCAAAGTTGATTAAGAATGTTATGATGTTATTTATGAATCGAATTATATTGAATTAATATTATTTTATTATGAAATCTCACCCCTTCTGCTAGAATTGCCGCCTTGTGGGCAAGTGCAGGTGATCGTGCTTAGTGTGCAGTTGCTTCGTGAGTGGCCTTGCCTCACTGTGTCGTCTAGGTCGCTCTGATACGTAACGGGATGGGGTTATCTGTTATGCATGCTTCATTCTTTTACGTGAACATTTATGCTATTTGCAATAAGTAACTAACTCTTTTGAGATATTGATGGGGCCTGCGTGCCAACGTTTACGGTTTATGAAACAATTTTCGCTGCTATGTTTAAGATATTTGGTTAAATTATTTATTTAACTGTTTCAGATTATGTTATATGTGATATCCCGTTGTTTTCTATGTTACTCTGATAATTGTTTTAAGAAATTTTTATGTTGGGAAAACGGGATGTTACACCCCCCCCCTCTCTCTCTCTCTCTCTCTCTCTCTCTCTCTCATGACCACCGGTGTCATCACCGGCGTCGTCTTACTCCGAGAAGGTCGCCGACAGCGGCGTGAGAGAGGACAACTTTGAACGGATTGATGATGGGTGACAAAGATGGTGGTTGAGAATGGAGGGAACGTCGGTGAAGAAGATGGTGGTTGAGAATGGAGGGAGCGCCAGGGAAGAAGATGGCGATGGAGGACAGTGGTGTTGTGGAGGAATAGAGAAAAAGCAGGGAAAGAGGGAAAAAAGAGGAAGACGAAAAAGAGATAAGTTTCTGCTGAAAAACCAACATTGCCCTTACATTTCATTGAATACTACAAAAATGCCCTTGATGTTGTATTTGTGTCTAAAATTGTGTGTCTAGTTATCATTGCTCATTGTTTTTACCCAATAAGAAAAGAGACAAAAAGCGTTGGCACAAAAGTTGTCTAGAGATGGTTGCACAAATATTATTCCTCTTATTTTATCATATTAATCTCTCTCTATTGTTTTTGCCCAATAAAAAAAAATGTTATCACAAAAGTTATCTAGACATAGTTGTAAAAATATCATTCTTCTTATTTTATCAGATCATGTTTTCGGTTCACACCTCATAATGAGATGAGACGATATATAACATATTTAAGTGACACATTTACCCTTGTGAAACAAATACATATTTTTCCAAATGATTGTGATATTTTAAAAATTACTATAAATCAATAAAAAAAAAACAAGTAATTAAATAATTTTATACAATTTAAGAAAATCATTGGTACTACTGAATAAAAAATTTCAAATTTTTTTAGGAACCATGAGTAAATAATTAATTTTATAACATATGTTAGATAAACTAAATAAAGGTAGGATATATATTATTTTATTTTTTTGACACAATATGATATACTTCCTCCGTCCCAAATTGTATGACATTTTGGGCATTTCATACATATTAAGAAATACAATTAATATTGTGTGGAAAAGAGATATTATGAGTTGTTTTACAAAATTGTCCTTAATAAATAATATGGGAAAGATAAATGAAATAATTGAAAGAAGAGAGAGTAATAAATAGTAAAGTAACATTAATGTTGCATTAGTATTATAAAGCGATATATAATTTGAGACAATTTTTTTTCCGTAAAGTGACATACAATTTGGGACGGAGGGAGTATATTATATGTATGAAAAAACTTCCCTTTCAAAAAATTTGTATTTTATGGTAAAAGTTTGGGTTTATTTGAGGAAAATGTTAGTTGTTAGTAAATTGTTTCTAGGTATCAAACCCGGAACCTTTTTTCTTAAATCTCTTTCAACATCTCTTTGCTTGCCAATCGATCTATCTACGCGTGGCGTACCGTAATTGTTTGCTTATGTGTTCTTCAACATTCCCCCACGTAGCTAGTCAACCTGCACTAAATTGTAGCCGATGTTTGAAATTACGGTAGTATTAACACGAGTTGGATCCTCTCTCGCAAACATCCTCTCCAACGACAAAAATGTGAATGAAATAAGAGAAGATTATAAGTTCATTTTGATAATACACAGTTAGAGGTGGATTAATGCGTGTTATAGTAAAATCACCACGAAAACAAACACACTAGTAGTTTCTTTATCAATGCATATGGTCGAACCGTGTTTTTTTTTTTCCTTCAATTTTTCATGTGATTTTGAAGCACATCACTATCAGTGTTCGATTTTACATGGCAATCTTAAGACATTTTTAGCTCCAAATGCATTCGTTACTTCATTCATCACATGAGTTTCAGTCCTTTTGAATAAGCTGTAAATCTGCAATTGTAGTTTGTACTGTAGTGGCCACTATAGCAGCATGATGATGCCTAAAAGCTACGCAAAACTCCATCCCATTGTAGTTTCAAGTGCCCCGGGGGCACTTGTTAACATTTCCCTTATTAAAACTATCAAGTTTATAGTCATGACCTTTGTTTTATTTGGTTTTATTTTTATTTTTATGTTCTTTCTAATATAGGTCCTGCAAAAATATCTTGTAAAGTGAACTGATATTCTGAATGACAGAAAGCTCTCTAGCAACATTTATTTAGCAGCAAAAAAAAACGAGGAATCAAGAATGCACACGAGGAGGATGCAGAACAAATGAGTTCTAGTAGTGAGGGAATTGAAAATGATGATGACTAAGAATTAAGGTATCACATGTATTTATTTTATGCCTACTTGCTATGTCACTATAGCATTATGTCAGTATGTCACAATAACATTTTAAGATTTGACCGCTATGATTTTCACCATTGCGCGCATAAAGTGTGATACATACAGTTATAACCACAATAAAAAAATGACACATTATGCTAGATGAGATTCAGAAAATTGTTACCACTTGTACAATTAAATCAAAATAAAGAATTCAAAGGTATGGTGTTATTGTACTTAACATGATCGATTAGCCCAATTTGAACCACCTAAACAAACACTGTCCAAGAATAACTAGCACTCCTACTAGAATGTTTACATCAGATGCAGAATCCTTAATTTCAGACATAAAACAAGTAAAATTACTGATTTCTAAGTGAACTCAGCAACATATCCCTATAAAAGAAATTTTAATAATCCAAGCAACAACTTCATATAAAAACAGACATGGAGACATGATCCTTTAGATGCTTATTTACCAATATCTCATGTTTAATGTTTTGTAAAAGGATAGCAAGTTAGCAACAGGAAGCCTTAGTATCTATGTCTATCATCAACAATCAAGAATTCTTATTAATATAGAAGTTCATAGTATAATGTTGAGTAGTATTTGTCATAGAGAAAATAAGCCTTTCAACTTTCTTGCCATTCAAGCAATGTATTTACCCTGTAAAAGGCCTGCTAAAGCTCTAGCTCAGTAGGTTGACGAGTTCCGTCTCCTGCCAAAGTTCCAGCGCCTTAGCCCAAGCCTCATTTAACATCATCCATCTCAGAAATGCCACTACAAAAGGTGTATCCAAGGGGAACAAAAAGCATACCATGACGAGGTAACTAAACTATAGCTGTCCCGCCTGTCCATATGCAACCAGACTTAAAAAAAGCGGAAACTAAAAACTAAAATCAAGTAGATAGAGGTCTTGTTTGGATAAACAACTTAATTAAGCATTTCTGCTAGCAATCATACAACTGCTAGCATAAACACTTATCATACAACTGCTTATGTGCACGTAATTTCTATAACAAATGATACTATATATGAAAAAGTGTGTGATTTGTGTTGATAAATGAATAAACTATCAATTTAGTTCGTATACTATTAGTCTCTCTTTAACTTAGTCGCTAAACTATATACATGTAATAAATAGTCCCTAAGTATATAAACGCGGTCAATTAGCTCTCAAATATATACCTTAGTAACAGGAGTAAACCATCTAAGACCAAAACGGGTATTAGAGGCCTCATTAATAGGAAGAGTTAAATAACAGGTTTCAGATAATATTGAATTCAGCAGTGAATGATTGCAACCTTTCATTGCCTCTAACTTCTTCTAATAAACACACTGCAGCAGGGTTCCCTTTGAATGCCGACACAGTGAACGTGTCAACCTAGTGAACGTGTCAACCTGTGTATCTCATCACAGATTTACACCACTGCTATCTTTTAACAAAAATAACAAAACAAATAAACAAACAAAATACAGAGTGTTTCACAGATGTTTGTGAGATCTGCAGTGTCGTCTATTGTTGTCAATGAAATGGCAACCTTGATAATTATCGGTTATATTTAGTTTCAAAAGGTTGTGTGAAATTGTTATTGTACCTGCTTTTCCTACTAATTTGGTAGAACGTGTATTACTCTGAGTTGGTCTTTGATTTCGGAAATGAGAATGGGAATTTGATCTTGATTAACATGCATAAACTCATCAAATCAATTACAATATAAACCAATTTCAACCAGGGACCACAAACATACATTAGAACTCAATCCATATACATGCACAAATAACAGTGATTCATAAAAACAAAGCAGTCAACATCTTCAATAAACACAATAGTAATACAAATGTTTGACCAATAAACATTCATGACATATTTCATCAGCTCATTTGCCATACTGGATGATATTTCAAATGCAATCAAACACATATTACCCTACGAATGCAGCCACTCAAGAGTACATAATACTATATAATTATAAAGATCATGAAAATGGTGAAGGAGAATACTTCAAAACCTCATTCTTGTTTGCGCCCTCTTCTTAAACCTGATCACTGTCACCAACAGGAAGTGAAAGCAAAGATTCTGTATACATAACCACTAGGGATCCAACTTCATGGTCCGAGTAGTTGTGATGCTCTAGCAGCTGTCCTTTATCACTATACTTGGCCAATACACTATCGTCAGTTCCAACGATATCACCATTTTTTGTACAATATTTTGGGCAAAAGTATTGCATGGGAATGCCACCAAAAGAAAGAACAAGAGTCTTAGTCCAAGAAGATTGCACGTTGTAGTTTTCCATCACCCATATTTCAACTGTACCATTATCAGAGCACATATCAAACAGTCCGAGACATCCTCTAAATACCCATAAATCATACACTCTACGACCATTATTTATACTATTAGGCAAAGGCAACTCTATAAGTTTCCTTTCCGTTAAATGAAATCCAACAATAACATTCATTGATCTATCATAACGAAAAGCCAACCAGTGAATAACCCCATTTAACAGCGAATCTACTCTAGAATACATACACGACTGTGAATAACGCAAATTGTCACCGCCCTCAATTTCCTTCCACGTATTAGCTCTCAATGAGAAAAGCCCTAAGTGAGATAACAAATCACCCGCACTCGGCTCATAGCACATTGAAAGAACCAGGTAATCATCACTAGATTCATCATACCCAAAACCATAGAAATAATTTGCTTCTAAATTGGAATCATGAACAGTAGTAAAGGGTATTTGTCTGTGAACTCCAGTGGATGGATTCCATAGATAAAGGCTTGAATAACCGGAGAAAAGTATAAAACCTCTACATTCACCTCTAATATCAAGATCTAAAAAATATCGGTGAGGAGATGAAAAATCCACGTCCGACGAAGACGAAGAACTATCATAATCATATTCCTCAAATAAGAAACTAATATCCGGTGTATAAGAAGCACTATCATCGTTAAGCGATGCTTCGATATCTATAGATAGAGATTCAAGATCTGGATTTATGAACAAAATTCTAGGAGCGTGTGCATTGGCGGTAAGTTCAAAATGAGAATTTGCAAAGTGAGGTTGAGATATGAGAGAAAACCAAGACTTACAAACGCACTTGAAGCGTATAAGAGACTTCACTGGTAACCTTAGAAGGATTTGGATGATTAATTCAATAGGTAGATACGGGTCTTCTTCGTCTCCATCCATCCCTCTTCCTTCTCCAGTTCCCTGCGTCTGTTTGTTTCTCGTCGTTTTCATGGGTTAGGCTCCCATTTCTCTTTGATACTATGTTAGTAGAATGTTAGAAAAAGACTCATTTGCCATTCATTATTTTTTAATTGCTATTCATATTTTTATTTATTTATTTTTGGCTTAATTGCAGTTTTTGATCCTCCTATTTTAAAATTCAACAGTTTTACTCCCTTTATAAGTTATTGTCTAAAATATTGTGATATGAAATGTTTAAAATGAAGTTTTCAAGGGAATTTTGTTACAATTTCGTCGATGTTGACATTTTAAATTTATCAAATCACATTTTTATAGTTCAAAAATATGATAAAGGGAACAAAACTATCGAATTTTAAAATAGAGGGACCAAAACTAAAAAATGGTGAAAATAAGGGGATTAAAACTGCAATTAAGTCTTTATTTCTTTTTATATATGTTCGTTCATGAATTGTTTTTGCAAGGTATTGTTATTATTTAATAAAATGCATAGTGGCATGTAAAATGAGGGGGGCTTTATAACTTAGAAAAAAGGATATGCCTTGTTGGTGATCTTTATGGTTGGTTGGTTGCCTATGATATAAAAGAAATAAGATAAGATATAAATTTTAAATTTTTTGGAGTTAAATTTGAAAAGGTTAAGTGATGTTTATACCTTATGATTTGGACTAGTTTCGATTTACCTTATATAAAAAAACTTTGGATTTCAACCTTGTGATTTTATGATTTTTTGGTTTTGACTTTTTGTAAATTTTGATTGTATAAAATAGATGATATGACAGGAATAAACCAAAATTCACTCAAATTACAAGGGACGAAAGTACATTAAATTTTAAAATTTGATATTAAGAAGGTCTAAAACCAAAAGAATCTTTAAATTATAAGATTGGAATCCAAAGATTTTTTTTACGACGAATAAACCAAAACTTGTCCAAATGCCAAGGGGCTAAACACCACCATTTACCCCAATTTAACCAAAGTTTCTAATTTTTGAAAATTTATAGAGGTTAATTTGAAAATTTTGAAATATTATGACCAACTTGCAAAGTTTCCAAAAAATTAAGATGGAAGAAATTTAAAATTCGTAGTTTTTAAATTGTCATTTAAAATTCTCTAAATTTAACTTGAAAAAATACTTTATTTTAAAAGTTCTCCAAATTAATTATCCAAACAATAAAATTTATGTAGAAAGATTTGAATTTCCACAAAAAATTACTTTGTTCCAAAACATTCACTTATACAAACACATTCTTGCTATCTTGAGTTGGGTACCATCACCATATGAGTTTTAAAGTATTTGAGTTGTAACCTTGGTATCTTAACAAGTTGTTATATACAAACTTTTTGAAGATGCACATTGATTTTCTTTTCTTGTATCGCTCAGCCTCAAGTAATTTTGTCATGCACGTAGTCAACATTTTCATAGTATAAACCCACTTGGATTCGCCTAGTATTATTGGCTTAGGACTTGGGAGTGTGCTCTTTCTCAATGTCTTTGGTGTCAATTTGAAGGGTTAGTTTAGCTTCTTAAAAAAAAAATATTTTCATAGTATAATACTCCCTCCGTCCCTAAATCTAAGCACCTATTTGATTTTAATTTTGTCCTTAAATGTAAACTCATTTTTAAATTACTAGATGCATTTATTATTTTTTTCCTAAACATACCTCTAATTAATACGACTAACTTATCTTGAAATATGAAAAGTCAAATTTAATACAAATACAAACAAATGACAATTTAATAATATTAACACATAAAATAAACACATTAATTACACTAACGATTTTTTCTTAAGAAACTTGAAAAAAGCAAGCTTGCACACAGAGGAGGGCAGAGGGAATAATAGACTAATAGTCTTGTTTCTGAAAATGTGCCCACAAAATTTAAGTACTGACAAAAAATAACTTTTTATTCATTGATGCTACAAGTAAAACAATAATTTATTATCGGTTGCTTCCTATTTCATGATATGAATAAGTTTCCCAACAGAAATGAAAGAAGAACCACCACAAAGAACAGCATTCCTAGCTATCTCTTGAACCTTCTTATGCACCATAGTATCTTTCTCCATCAAATGCTTCAACCCTTTCTCAATCTCCTCAGCCATAACAAGTTCTTCACTACCTATTCTATAATCCACTCTCAACTCCACAGCTAATCCCAATTCCTTCACCAACCTAAAAGCATTGAGCTGTTGTTCTGCATAGATAGGCCATGTCAATATTGGCACACCAAACCACATACTTTCCAAAATAGAATTCCATCCACAATGTGAAACAAATCCACCAACAGCCTTATGTGCCAAAATCTCAACTTGTGCGGCCCATTCACACATCATTCCCTTACCTTCCAATTCCATCCATTCTAAAAACCCTTCTGGTAATCTTTTCTCTTCATAATTGTTAGTTCTTGGTGGAGATTTCATAGCCCACAAAAACCTAACTCCACTATGCTTAAGTCCTAATGCTATTTCTCTTATTTGAGATGGACCAAAGCTAACTCCCATGCTTCCAAAACATAGAAAAACAACTGATTTATTTGGCTGCTCATCTAGCCATTTGAATATAAGATCATGTTGAGATTGATCTAACTTAGGGTTAGGTTGACCTTTGAGATCTAACAAAGGACCAATAGCATAGATAGGAGGAATTTTTTCATCATGGCCATATAATGCATCAATAGAATATTGTTCCAAACCTGAAAAGGTATTAACAATAATTCCTTTGGTGTCGTTGATTCTCTGAGCAAGGTTGTAATAGGCCTCATAACCACCATCTTTGCTATAAGCAGCATTAGGTAAAACACTAGAAGGTACTAAATTTGTAAAACCAGGAATCAACAACTCAGGATCAGACTCATTGAACACGTCCTCGACTCGACGGTTTTTAAGGGAGAGCATGAATCCTAAAAATCCAACATTTGATGTTAGGAATAAATAAGAAGGGATACCAAGTTCATTTCCAACATCAATCATTGAAAGACAAAATAAATCTAGGACTAAACCAACAACTTGGTTTGAATGAGATGATAAAATGGTTTGAATGGTTGATTTTACATGAGGTGTGAGGGTGTGCATGAGTGCTTTGATGTAGCGTGGTGGTGATATCAATAGTTCTTTTGGTGGTGATTCTACTTGAGGAAGATCAATGAGTTTGATTTGAGGTTGTGAGTTTAAAACTGATTTGATGTATGAATCAGAAAATGGTGTATGTGGAAATTTGATGCAAAGGACTGTGATGGAAATACTGTTGTGAGTGTTTATTAAGAGTTTTGCAAATTCTAGTGATGAAACTAAGTGGCCAATATCTGGTGAGGGAATGAAGATAAGTTCTGCTTTCTTCTCCATCTCACTCACAACCATTTTCTTTCCTTCTTTTAAGTGGAAACTTTGGAGTAAGTGAAGTTTTTGATGCCTCTTAAGGTGTAAGTTGAAGTTTTTGATGCCTCTTATGGTGTAAGTGTAACAGTTTTATAGAGGTTTGTTAAACTTAATTAATCAATAGTCAACATAACCTTTTCTTTTGGTGTAAGAACAGTGCATGAGAAAATTATTAAACATGTTAAATTTTTGTAATGACAAATAATTTATGGAAATTCCTCTCACAAAAATAATTTATGGAAATTAAAATTTTGATGTTAAGTACGGCGTCGTTTTTCTTAAAAAAACAAAAAAAGTACGGCGTCGTTTAATTTTAGCGTGTATTTTTTAAATGCATGTAAATTATAAAAGATCAAAGTAAATTAAAGATAACAATGAAGATCTAGTTTAGTGGAAGAGGTTAAATGTCTACAATGCAATGAACAATCCGTCAATTAGGATTTCTTATCCAAGAAAAAAAAAAGTAATTGAAAGATAATTTATTTATTTTTGTTGATTGAAAGATAAATATAAACATAAATGATTTTACTTTTTTTTAGGGATATATGGTTTTACTTGTATTTTAATTTCTAATGTTAAAAAAATCTACCTCTTTTAAAAGCAGATTGTTTTTTCTTAATTTATATCAAAATGAAAAAGTATTATTATTATTATTTTATTATTATTTTTTTGACAAAATAATAATAATAATAATAATAATAATAATAATAATAATAATAATAATAATAATAATAATTATTATTATTATTATTATTATTATTATTATTATCCTTATTTATTAATTTTGTTGAGTCTTAACATAACTTTTCCCTCCACTAAAGGTTTGCAACAACTCTAAACTAAAATTTTGGCTTTAAATTTGCATCATATATGTTTTTCATTTCTCTCTTTAATAGCCGGTGAATATTTTTCAAAGCAAAAATTTAATAGATATCTTAATCATTATCCTTATTATTTATTAATTTTATTAGGTTTGCAGCAACTTAACCTATTGTTTATGTAGATTTTTTTTTACAAGTTGTTGTACACTTATTTAATACGTTTACAAACAGAATACCCTAATTTTCATGCAAACTCGGCTACCCTAAATAATTTGTTAGGAACCATGAACTGCATTAATTTTTTATGTTTGACTATAAAAGTAATAAATAAAATTGACCCGTGCAACAATATAATTTTGTATTCTTTTTATCTTTTTTCTTTATAATTTATTTATTATCATTTGATTGTAATATTGTATCTCTAATAATCTAATTTGCATTTATTGGTCGACCCATGATCTTACGGGTTAACGATTATTTATTGGTCTCTATTATAGTCGCGAAGATGCACGGACCAAAAGTCTAGTTGTTATTATTATTATTATTATTATTCAACGACAGTCACACTCAAAAGTACAGAGAGGGCTGAGGACTCGAGAAAAAAAGGTAGCGGGAAATTGTATTTACTATTTTTCAAATAGAAAAAATAGACATTAAGTAAAAACGAAAATTATGAGTCAATAGTCAACAGATATAAACTAAGAAGCACGAGTCAGTAGTCAACAAAGATTTTTTTGTAAGGAATAGTCAATATAAATTTAAAGAATAAAATCAGCTCTCAACTTGTACAAAAAAAAAAAAATCAGCTCTCAATTTTTTTTTTTTTTCCCTCTTTTCAAAAGGATCAATAATGTTCTTCACATTCTTCTTTTTTTAGTTACGTGTTCTTCACATTCTTCTAAGACATTTTGAATGTACGTTAAATTTTTACTAACTAAGATGTGCTTTGTGATTTTTATTGGTTTAGAAACGGAAGAAAAATTTAAATATGTTTCACATTTTGAATGTATGTTAAATGTTTTACTAACTAAGATGTGCTTAGTTTCCCTCAAAAAAAAGATGTGCTTAGTTATTTTGGTTGGTTTGTTTAATTATAATAAACGGAAGAAAAATTTAAATATGTTTTAAATTGGGTCAAAGCTTACACTCAATTATCCATCATCACACGGTGATATTTACGCTGACTTGCAATATTTTTTAGTATATTTTATTATACAAGCTTCGTGTTTGCATTCAACTTTGGCAAATGTTGTGTTTACGAGCACCATGTATTTTGAAAAAACCAAGAAAATATTGGACGAACTCTATAAAGCACGGACACCTTTTGGATTAAGCGTGTCTCAGTGTCAAACACATGTTGTGTCCGACACCGACACATATATACATTGAATTGTGATTTTTTCAAATTATTAACGGTGTGAACATGTTAGTGTCCGTATCCGTGTTTCATAGATCAAGCTGAATGATATGTATATTAGATATGAAAGGGTAAGGTCCATAAAGCTATTAACTCTTTTAAAAGAGTGTTTCAAATGTTGAAAATGAAGGAAAATAAATCTGTCAACGAGTACTCCTCAAAGTTTGGTCGAATACAATGCAGTTAGAGTTGAAGATGAGAGATCTTACTCACTTATAAAATAATTGTTCTAGGTAATATTACTGTCCAATATGAAACTCTCACAATTTGACTTGGGCATAAGGATTATAATTTGTAAGAGTTGCAGGAAATTGGTAACACTTGGACAGTTTCAACTTCCTTAACAAAGACTGCCCAAGAATAATTAATTGCATTACAATGTTTACATCAGAGGCAAAGTCCTTAATTTCAGACAAAAAACAAGTAAAAGTTAAACTATTGATTTCTAAGCGATTTTAATAATTCAAACACCTACTTTATTAGAACAAGGGGTGAATGTTTAGTTCCACTTTTGGAGGAGGTAAACTTGATTCTTATATTTGTAGAATTGATTTTGACATGTATGGACGTTCTCGAACAAATTTGATTTTGCTTTTATAATTGATTCTAACTTTAAGCTAGAATTTGGTGTTTTCCCCTCAACAATTGATTTCTAGCCTTGAATTTATTATCCAACTCACTTTTACATGAAATGTATCCAAATATAAATTATTTTACAAACAACTCATTTTTGCCAGGATCAATCTTAAGAATTAATTTATTCAAAATCAAATTTTGTCACCCGAAAACCAAACACACGTGATCTTATAAATACTTAATTACCTATATCTAAAATATTTATAGGGTAATTTTTGTATGTATGATGAAATTCAATCATAATTTTTTTAACAGAATTCTGTTTTGGAGCGTTTTACTTACAAATTCTAGAATGCTGTAATTCTTATTCACTGCATTAGAGTAAATTGAGAGTTTCGGAGAAAGAGGGAATTCTGCAGCCACAATCCTAGTAAAAGGAGAGTAAGTTAAGAACAAGAGTTTTATTGATGTAGAAGTTTGTTGTATCTTTACAAGTATTTGCAATGCAGGAGGGTTAACTTTTCAACTTTTTTGCAATTTCAGCAATGTATTTACCCTGGTAAAAGGCCTGCTGAAGCTCTAGCTCCGTAGGTTGACGAGTTCCATCTCCTGCGAAAGTTCCAGCGCCATATGCCGAGCCTCCTTTTACCTCATCCATCTCAAACATGCCACTTCCAAAGGTGTATCCAAGGGGAACATAAAGCATACCGTGATGAGCTAACTGAGTTATAGCTGTCCATCTGCAACCATGACATAAAGAGGAAACTGAACTAAAATCAAGTTGATGTAGCCTCTTACGAGAGTTATTGATGGTAATAGCCTATGAAGCATGAACTCCAACACGAACACCCGACACAAAATGGACACAGGCACGTCGACACTGCTAATGCCAAAAACATAAGGCACATACAGACACCGATACATAAAAAATAAACCAAACATTTTATGATTAAACTACTAACGAGCTCATGCGTTTGCATAGTCCTGAGAAAAATGTAGCGGAAAACAGATGTGTGAAATTCTGCCACATGTCAGTAGAAATTAGGAAAATATAGGTCAAAGGGGATACTCACGCTGAGAGTTCCTGGCCTCCCCCGTTAAATCCAGTACTCCAGAAGAATCCAGCAGGTTTGCCTGCGAGTGCTTGAGATGCCCACAACTCTCCAGTAGCATCAAAAAAGGCCTTAAGTTGGCTTGGCATCATACCAAAACGTGAAGGAAAACCAAATATCAAAGCATCGGCCTCCACAAGTTGTTCCGGCTTAATGTCAGCTACATCATCTGGTTTAGGAGGTGCCTTCATCTTTTCCAATATTCGATCCGAAAGAATTTCAGGTACCTGTTTTCAGAAAACTCAAATCAAACTACTAACTGAGACAAATGATCCTAACTACAAAAGGAACCAAATATTTTCTTTTACAATAGCATTATAGCACATTCTTATTGATAGTTGAAAAATTACCCTCCAAAGTGTTGCTTCAACGCCTTCAATTGAAGCTGCCCCCTTGTGCACTTCTCGTGCCATGGTATTCACATGTCCATACAATGAGTAATACCTACAAAAATTGATGTGATACATAAGATTCTGATAAAACCATAAAACTAGAATTACCTATGTCACCATTTTAATTTGATCAATAATAACATTGAGCAAGCAGTTGAAAATGTGCTTACACAATGTAGACCTTGGTGATAGTCATCTTCTAAGTGTTGACTCAAGATGAAATACTAATCCCTTGATGACAACAAGATCAAACAATAAGAGTATGTAAAATATCAGGAATAATTTGAGATTACAATGTCTAAAAATGATCAGCAGTTAACAGAAGTAGCATATGGTTGGTTGCATCAAGTAATGTAATTCAACAATAGGTAAATTTTGTATAGAAAATTATGTATTTATTACTTTGGCAAATGTTTGACTTGTAATTATAAGACAATTTTATTTTGTGGATTTCTTAAACAGCGCCCTTAAACACTTGTTAGCATGATACATCAAAGTGAGTCATGATTCAATTGGCTGAATTAGCTATATCTCAAATAAATAATATTAAAAAGTAAAATATGTAACAAATTGCAAGTATAATCAGAATCAAACCAACCTATTACTTCAAATACTAGAACTCACCTCTTATGAACAATTAAATATGGTTAGAGGACACAAATTTAAGATTAAACTTGTTCAAAGTAATGAATTTTGGAAAACAAAGCACATACAAAAGCAACCGAATTGATCATAATCATATGTAGATGTTAGGAAAATCAATCATACAGGTAAAAAAGATGAGAGAAACAAACCTTAGATGTCTGCGGATTATTGATTAATGTTGTAAAATAACCAAGAAACAGTACAACACACAAAAAACGATGATATATATTTATATATTTGTATGGAGCCTTGTGTTTTGGGGATGAAAAAGCAAAACATGTTAGAATTGGATAAGGAAAGCTAAAAGCTTACGTGCCAATCAAATAAACTTGTTTCTTTTAATAGAAACTTTTAATTAAATATGAGTTACTTGTCAGTTGCCACGTAGAAAGATACACGTGACATCTTCCTATTTTCTACCATAATAACTGGAATGAAGAAAATTAAAAATGATAATAAATTTGTTTGTAATTACTATTGTTTTTACAAATTTATCTTTTAAGAAAGAGAATTAGTGTATGTTTTTAATATAATATTTAATGTTGATTGAAGAAAAAAATATAAAATAAATAGAGGTATGTTGGTAAAAAATTAATTAATATACTTAAAAATTGCAAAAGAGTCCTATAAAATGGAAAAAAAAAATCTCTCTAAAAGGTCCAATAATTAAAAACGGAGATAGTATAAATAAATAAATCCTCTTCATTCTTAAAAAAAAAAAAAAAAAATCCTCTTCAATTAAGTTAATACCGGACCAAGTATTGAACTAGAGCCGGATCGATAATAATCAAAGTATATACAAGCAGAAAGATTGACACTAATTGGTTAGTTTATTTACTTTAATTAGTTTGTTTAGGTATATTATCTAAATTTGAAAAGAAAAAAAATGAAAGAAAAGAGTTTAACTAAAATATGTAGTTAGTTTTTAAATTCTCTATAATTATGTGTAAATTTAATTTTAATTTGAGGAAAATTTAAGCATATTGAAAATAAGCCAATTATGGTGTAAATTTAATTTTAATTTGAGAAAAATTTAAGCATATTGAAAACAAGCCACGCAAAAAAAAAATATGTATCCTTTTATTAGTAGTATAGAATAGAGGAACTTTTACGATACATCTTACAAATAGAGATGTACGGGTACTCTTTCTTGATAAATTTATAAATTTATAATCAATTTTATGAAATAAATAGTTATTTGTTGATATCTGTATTTTAGAAAATATCATTTCATAAGAAAAAACATTATTTCATTATTTATAAGAATCATATTAAGTTTTTAACATTTTCTCATAAAAAATATTCAATATTCTTTATTATGAGTAATAAAAATTCAAAATAATTAAATTTGATTTCGTCGACACTTTTGGTAAATAAGATTTAATTATTATAATTGTCAATGACAAAAAATAATTCATTTTTTTCGAAAATATAACCTATTTAGTTATTAATTCAATGATTTGGTGCATCGGTACACTCAAATTATAGAATTTACCTAGAATAGAATATAGAAGAAACCTCTCCGAGAACCCTTCTTGTTTCTCTCTTGTTCCTTTCTCCTTCTCTTTTCATGATTCTCTTTCTTTGTTATCCTTTAATGGATCCTTTAGTTTTCTTTCATGGAATCATCCAAACAAAAAAACAGTTATCAATTCTAATGAGACTCGTAATTTTCTCCAACCTATCTATCACAACAACGCTACAAAATCCAGATTTTAGTATCTCTAAAATCTGGAATAAACTCTACAAATCAGGATATCTCAACTACAATCAATTAGGAACACAATATCATCCAATGCACTAACCAACAACTCATGGCACAAAACAATGCTGACCAGAATTAGGAAAAAGTTAACAAAAGGAAGAAAAGAGAAGAGAACAACAATACTACCACTTATTTTTTTGCAAGGACACCATTTTGAAGACTATTTTTTTGATATATATGAATGCCTCGTGTTAAGCCTTAAAATCTTTCTAAATATGATATTTTACAACTTATTTTCCACCCACCATTTTGAGTTTTTATTTGTTTGTCAATGTGACATCCTCACTAATGATGTAGCAATGACGAGGCACATACATGAAAGATAGATAAAGCTACATCATTTCAATCGTTAGTTGATCCATATTTTGAGTGATGCCTGAAATTTTCAATGTGGTACATAGGCTTGCACAAACGGAGAGTGAGAATTGTCAGCTTATCCAAGGGTGGGCAATGAGGCAAGAGGAAATGCAGGGATATAGGAACCATGAATGAAACAACTTTTGGATACTTATAGTTAATTTTGTTTTAAATTATTTAATGAAATATTTTTTAAGCAAAAAATAGAGTGACCACCTATCATTTGCATACCCCAATAAATTTATTACAAAAAAGAAAAGAAGAAAGGAGTTTGAGGAGACTACCAAAACCCAATATAACAACATTTTAGTGAAAAATTGCATTTATTTACCTCATTAAAAACCTTACAAGCAAAACTCAATTAGATAAAACGGTGAAGGAAAAATGAGTTTAGAAGTACTAAAAACTACTTATTTAAAAGGAAGAACACTATGAAGGAAGTCCTACCTAGCTAATCGGGAGCATTACTACACAAGTAAAACTATGTAAGCTAAGAGCATGATGAACAAGTTTATTCGGACAAAGATTGTCTTCTCTATTAAATCATTGGTTCCGTAAGCATAAATAGTGTCAATTATATTTCACACAAAGGGTCATGTAATATGGATTATTTATTTATTTTTTATTAAAAAGAATCTAATATGGACTTTGGTGGTGTTTAATATGGACTTTAAAAATTGTAAAGATGGACTCTTGTCATTTTTAACAATTTTTTGTAAAATATTACACCTCTTTCTCTTTTTATTTTATAAAAGTAAAATGTACTATTTACTAAAAATAGGAAGAGTTCATCTTAGATTTTTTTGTTGTTGTAAGGTTCGTATTCGAATGTCCGTCGTAAAAACGTCAACATGTATGTTAATTAAAAAAAAGTTTCTTTTGGAAAAAAGAGAGTAAAACATTCATAAAAAAATGTATTAAACATATACTAATGGCTCATAATTGAAAAGTAACTCAAATTTATTTCAGTGTAATCAACTGTCTATTAAGATCTCCTAAAAAATATTTTTTTTAAAAAGGATCAAAATTAGTCTATAAAGATGTTTTTTTTTTTTGAAGTATAGTCTATAAAGATGTTATTAGACACTACTTTCAATTTTAAATAAATCAAACAAAAATTAAAAACTACATTTACAAATGAATAATAGGGTAATAATACCCCATAATTCCTTTTGTCCGAATTGAAGTTTAGGAGTTACAAAACATTCTTGATTAATTCCTGACCTCGGATAAAGAACATATAATCAATGACTACTAAATTATTTGGCTTACTACAAGGCTTAGAAGAAGCTTACATGTCAACCAAATTTTTTACCTAATAAAAATCCTTATGACCAGCCCATAAAGAAATATACATTAATCATTCCTATAAACTAGTCCTTGCACATTTGATTCACTCTCTTTCAACCTCATATTTTCATTGAAATCATGGTAAGAGGAGGAAATCATGGGGTCAATGGCGTTAAAATCTTTGGCAATGAAAATATAAATAATGTCAATGACCCTATGATGGATAGATTCTTATGGGGCCAAATGATTCACTACCCTAACCATCACCAAAACAATACAAGTATGTTCCCCTACTCTTATGGTTCCAGCCATCATGAGTTTATGTGGCCAAATACTCAAGAATCAAGCTTTGTTGTTGATGGGGTCTTAGCAAATGAAGAGGCTTTGAAGTGGACTAACTTCAACCAAACCTCCACATTGTGCCTTAAGGATATTCAAGGTTATGGTGAAAACACCAACATTGTGGGAAGGAAAACTAAGAAAGAGACTTCTGAGGTCTTGATCAAAGGACAGTGGACAAACGAAGAAGACAGGTTAAATTCATATCTTATATCGGGTTTGAGTACCTCTTATACTCTTTTTTAATCGTATATCAATATATTTTGTAACTTGAAAAAAAGTTTCTTTACATAGAAAAAGCTCCATTTTTTTATTTAGAACTATGATTTGTACTAAACTTTTATTTTATTAATGTGTTTTATTTGGTATTATGATTAAAGGAAACTGATAAAGTTGGTGAAGCAATATGGTGAAAGAAAATGGGCTCAAATTGCTGAGAAGTTAGAAGGAAGGGTTGGCAAGCAATGTAGAGAACGATGGCATAATCATTTGCGTCCTGACATTAAGGTTAGGTATATGTACCAATTTTTTTGCTTGAATTTGAGCTTAGGATTATATAGTTTTGCACAGTGATAAAATTTTGCTTCTAAATAGTTGCATGTAATGGCTAACTACTTAATTTCAACTAGGTTTTTCCGAGATTATTCCTAGAAATAATATTTCCCTATTTATCCGATGATCTAGATTTAGATTCATATATTTTGAAAGATCTTTGTCTTTTAGGGAGGATCTATGTTTGTTATCCGCATATGTAGGTTGATTGATACATCTAGAGATCCTAATTTTTTTTTTTTTTGAGTTGTTTAATTTCTTTGTTTTTTTGGTGTATAATATCTTTGTTTTCTTCATAATCTTTTTAAGTAAGAACATATATTTTGTTTTGAAGGAAGAGCATATATCTTGTTATTTTCTTTTTAGTTTTTTCTTCTTATAGTTAGAACATATATCTTTTTTTTTTTAAATAAGTTAGAACATATATCTTGTTAATATAAATCATGTACATGTATCTTGTGTGGGCTTCATCCATTATTTAGCACAAAAAAAAAAACATAAAATTTGGTTTTGATCTACCCTTTGATAACTGATACTTTTTGTCCCTAAACATTTTTATTTTGATGAAAAAATTGTCCCTTATTTGTGAAATTCAATTTTGTTTATCAATTTAATGTCTTCCACGTTCAAACAACCTAATTTCAAGATACATTCCCTAAAAAATAAATCAAGATACACAACCATAAACAACATATTTCAAAGTAAGAGAACATCACTTTTCAAAAAATGTGTAAAACCAAATTTTAAACATTTTTAAGGACGAAAGCATACTTAACCTTATAGGTCTAGAACTTGTCATTGAAGCTCTCGTATGCACTTTAGTTTTTTTTTCCTCTCCAAATAATTACATATATATTTTTATTTACGGATTTTTAATTAGTTTTTTACATCCAATTCAATTTTAAGTAACTTTTCAAAATTTTAATACTAATTATTTTCCTTGGTAAACTTATATTTATCACAGAAAGATAGTTGGAGTGAAGAAGAAGAGAAGATATTAGTAGCTACACATGCCAAAATTGGAAACCGTTGGGCAGAGATAGCAAAGAAGATTCCAGGAAGAACTGAAAATGCCATAAAAAATCATTGGAATGCCACAAAAAGGAGACAAAATTCAAGAAGAAAAAACAAGAAGAATGAAACTAATTCCAAGGGATCAAAACCAAAGTCCTACATACTTGAAAACTATATCAAAACCAACACCTTCATCACTACAAATATTACCAACATACCCTCTTCCTCTCATGCAACACTTTCCTTAAGCCTTGAAGAAAATCAATCAAATCCTTTGTTCAATGAATTACCTTATGATTCTTTTTCCAATGAACTACACTTCATACAACAAATTTTGATGGATGATAATAATAATCAGAATGTTGTTGATGATGTGAATGAGAGTGAGCTTGTTCATTCAATCCAATACCCAAATTACAACAATGCACTTGGAAGCTCCTACCTGTATGAATAATTTCCTTCCTTATGATCTTTACCTCTCTCAATTGTTGAATATGTAGTCTCATGCACTAAAAGAAAAAGTTGAAATAACCACAAACATTTAGAGAAAAAAAAATATATAATTTGTCTCTAATTCAATCACAAGTGTTATAGAGACGTTATTTTTTTTTTGTCTCTAATTTTTGTCATTATTTAAACTTTTTTCTAACGTATGATGATTCCTCGTTTCATCCATTTCTTTTGAATATGCATGGGATCAAAACAAGATATGGATTTTCAGATGGAAGGTCAAGATTGGAATTCTCATTTCAGCATTTTAATTAGTTCAAATAAAAACTATTAGTTTTTAAATTATGAGTGGAGCTTCCTTCAAAAAAAATTATGAGTGGAGCTATTAATGTGATGTTTCTAACGTGGACATTAATTGTGGTTTAGGCGTTTCTAAACTATTTGTTGTTTTCTTTGGATTTGATTTAGCTGCAATAATAATGTTTAATTGCATGGGATTTACTGTTTTTACGTTAACTCCTCTTTCTATTTATGCCATTTTGACTGATTATAGCTTATTATTTAATCTAAGTTTTCTATAAATTGGAATCCTATGTTAAATGATTTTAATGATTCAAAATACTCCCACCGTCCCAAATTATATGTCGCTTTGGAAAAAAAATTTGTCCAAAATTATATGTCGCTTTACAATACCAATGTAACATTAATGTTACTTTTCCTATTATAACCTTAACTATTTATTACTCTCTCTTCTTTCAATTCTTTCATTCATCTTTCCCATATTATTTATTAAGGACAATTTTGTAAAACAACTCATAATATCTCTTTTCCACACAATATTAATTGCATTTCTTAATATGTGTGAAATGCCCAAAACGTCATACAATTTGGGACGGAGGGAGTAACAAGGCTTATGTTATGCCAACTAATACTCCCTCCGTTTCAAAATAGATGGTCATTTTGGAGATTAATTTTGTTTCACAATACTTGTCCATTTCAAGTTTCAATGCAACATTAATTATTGTCTTGTCAATAATACCCTTATATATTTATTATAGAGAGAGAAAAAATAGAATGAAATAATAAATGGTTAAGGGTATTATAGAAAACACACATAATTTTATCAAAAGTAACAAAATTTATTTAGTTTGTTGGTTACAACAATTTTTCCGAAATGGACATGTATTTTGAAACGAAGGGAGTAGTTCGGACGGGTGATTTTGACCGTTGGGGAGTTTCCAAATGTTGTAGGATGTTTGCAAATCTTGTAGGTTCTCTTATGTATTAGATTTAGCATCAAATTAGTAGTTAAAACATTATGGCTTAAATATTTGAATCGTCCCTGCAAATATGGCTCGTTTAAGTTTTCGTCCCTGTAAAAAAAAATTCAGAAATTAGTCCCTGTAAAAAATTTTGTCTTTTAAAAAGATCCCTGGGCCCGTTTTAGCCATGACAGGTCATCAAAATGCCTACGTGGCACACGCTGACTATGCAGCTGTGCACACGTGGCATCTGACTGTTAATTTAAAAATTAAAAAATGATTTTTCTGTTTTTAAAATTAAAATAACTATTTAAAAAATAAAAACTTAATTTAATTAAATTTAAAAAACTTGATATAATAGAAAGGGGGGAAAATTGAAACCCTAGTTTCAGATTTTCCCCTAAATCGTTTCAATCTTTTCTTCTCCATTCATTCATCTCCTTCCATTGTTCAATCCATCTCCTTCCTTTTCCAAATTCGTGTTCTATTCCTTCAAAATCTTCTAAATTCTTGTTTGTACTGGGTCACATTCCTACTCCTTCAAATTCGTGTTTATACATTCCTTTTCGATTTCCAGAAGTTTGTTGAAGATGTCGAGCAGCAGAGGAGGAAATTCAAACAGCAGAGGAGGAAATTCAAACAGCAGAGGTTCACATTCCTTTTCGATTTCCAGAAATGGTGGAAGTTCCAGAAATGTTGCAAGGGTTGCTGCTGCTCGATTTCCATAATTGATGGAATCAATGTTACCAGCTTGTGGGTGCTATCTTCGAATGAAGATGTACATATCTACCACATATGAGAACCAAGGGCGTAGATTTTGGAAATGTCGTAATTGGAACAGGAAGGTTAGTGATATTTAAGCTTGTTTGATGTATAACTGATAGCTACTACTGATATTGCATATCTGATTGTTTGATGTTGTAAATTGTAACATAATGGTCAAACTTGTGAGCTATTTTTATGGGATGATGACATTATACCAGGGGTTACACCCATGATTCAAGTTGAACCTGTTATGGATGTGTCAGTGGAGCAGGATAGGTCAAGGAGGTCAGGTGTGGAAGTAGTCAATAGCCAACAAGCTTGTTCTAAATGCAGCAACATTGAAGAAGTTATGAAGACATTTGAGTCCATTGAAGTTGATAAGTGGAAGACAAAGTATAGGGCTGAGAGGAGCAAAGTCATGTGGATGGCATTAGCCTTGATGATTAGTTGGTTTATTTTGTGTGTTTGTGCTAAGAACTGATGATGTAATGTGGTAGGGTTAATTGGAAATAGTTGTTATTCTAATCTAAGTTGTTATTCTAGTTCTGTGTTATGAATCAAAGTTGTAATGGTTTGGCCAACAACATTTAGAATAGTTGTTATGCTAAGTTGTTAGTTTATGTGTAATGAATTTCAGATGTTATGAACTGAATTAAATGGAAATTGAACAACATTTTGGTTACTATTTAGTGAATTGATTTATCTGCTTTATAGTAATAACTGTGTGTTTAAAGCAGTAATATGATAGTAATGAGCTTTCACAAAATAAGTCATGGAAGAAATTTATAAATAGTAGTCATTTAAGTCAATACATACAAAACATATGGCATATTAACAGCCATTACATCCAAAATAGAAGACATTGTTTTGGGTCATTACATCAAAATAACATGCAACTGAAGTAATAAGTTCAAGCCATTACATTACAATAACATTATAATAATAAAAGTTCACAACACACTTAAGCATCCTCAATTATCCTGAGGTGATTCCCCATCTTCTTTCCCAATTTCAATTGGATTTGTCTCCATAGTTCCTGGTGCACCTGGTTTAGGTTGTGGCCCAAAGTAACAAGTTCTGCCACTCCTCCTTAAGTTGTTGAGATTATATTTTGGTACATTTGCAGATGACATTTGGTTAGATGGCTCACACCTTCTTCCATGCCATGTCAATATGGTATTTGCCCTATTTTTTAGATGGTTAACATCATACACCATCTCAGCATGTTTTTTCTGTCAATAATATCAACACTCAGTCAAAATCAAACATATAATGCACCTTTCTATGGACCTTAGCAGCTTTCTATGGACCTTTATATGTAATGCATAATAAAGTGACATAAGAAGACATACCTTTTTTTGGACCTTAGCAGCTTTAGCATTTACATTGTTGTTGGTAGCTTCAGCACTCACATTATTGTTGGCAGGTTTAGCATTCACATTGTTGTTGACAGGTTCCACAGCTTGAGACACCAATGAATTCACATCTCTAGTTTTCACATGTTTGTTCTTTGTTGACAGATACCTGGATTTCACAGTTTTTGATTTCTTATGTGTAGACTTAGTGGGCACATTTGGAGCAACATTGTTAGCAGCTTCTGCAGGTTGAGCAGTTTCAGTTGGTTCATTATGAATTGGAGCAGGTTCAGTTGTCACTGGTGCAGGTTGATCATTCACTGATACATTCTGTCTTTCATTCCTTGGTGGTTTCCTCTATGAAACAAAAAAATAAGATTGATACATTATTACATAGTTAAATCATTAATAGTATTGAAACATTGTTATCTTAAAAGATTACCTTTCTCTTCTGAGCCTCTGGGTTAACACTTGAACTCTTGCAGCTTCTATTGTTATGACCCAATTGGTTGCAGGTTGTGCACCTATACTTTGTATTCTGCCTCTTGTATTTTCTGGCATCAGGTTCATCAGGTTCCCTCCTTCTTAGCTTCTTTGGTCTTCCAGGACCTTTCTTGTAGGTTGGAGGAAGCATATCTTCCACTTCAACCTTTGGCCACATGTCTTGTCCATTGATTGCACTAACACTAAAGCTATAACATAACTCATATGTTTCTTTTGAGTAACAATCATCCACATAGTCTTCTGGTTTCCTTGACCTTTTTCCCATTGCAGCTACATCGTGCCTGCATGGGATCCCCACTAACTCCCAAAAACCACAAGTACATGTTTTCTTCCCTATATCAACTATGTATTGGAAACCTCCATACAACTTCCCAACCTCAAATTCATCAGCAACCCTCCAAATTGGTATCCATTCCCCACTAAGTGCAACCTCCCTATCAAGTCTTTTCCTAGGCATTGGCATTATCCTATGTTGCTAAGCACCAACCTTAGATCTAAGAGTTGAAATTCTATTCATCAAATAAGTTCTAATCCATTCACACATAGATATGACTGGTTTGTCTCTAGCAAGCAGGATTGTGGAATTAAAAGATTCTGAGATATTATTCATTAAAACATCACATTTAGAGTAGTAGGTAAATGCATGCTTACACCACAACTTAGTATCATGCTTCATAAGCCACTCCCATGCTCCTGCATCTTATGCCTTAAGCTGCATCATCTTCTCTTCCCATGCCTGATAATAGGTTGCTTTAGCTGCCCCCATCATCAAATCCCTAATTGCAGTCCCTCCACCAAACTTTTTCTTGAAATTAGCATAAAGGTGTCTCAAACACAGTCTATGTTCAACAACTTCAACTAACTCATCAAACACAGACATCAACCCCTTAAAAAGCAAAACAGAATAATTATTACATAATTATGGTTCATCAGTAAATTAAGTAACAAAACTACAAAAATAGATAAGAGTATGAAATATACCTTTTGTTGATCTGAAATGAAAACCCATTTCCTGTCAGTCCCTATATCTTCAAGTAGCAGTGTTAAGAACCATCTCCAGCTTTCTTTGTTCTCCACTTCAACAATACCAAAGGCCAAAGGATAATATTGATCATTAGCATCTCTTCCAACAGCTATCAATAATTGACCACCATATTGTGTCTTCAGGTGACACCCATCAACACCAATGAATGGTCTGCATCCAGTCAAGAACCCTAGTTTCAAACCTTCAAAGCAGAAATAGAATGAACCAAATCTGGGTTGAAGTGTTGGTGCTAGTCTTTCAGTGTTGATTTTCACAGTGTTTTTGTTGTTTACCCTCAAAATCTCAGCTGCATATCTCCATAACAGTGTGTATTGTTTAGCAGCATCACCATCAATAATTTTTTGTGCTTCCTTCTTTGCTTTCCAAGCCTTTGCAAAAGTAACTCCCACAGCTTGATCCCTTCTTAGATCTTTCATGATGTCTGTCACTCTTAACTTGGTAGAAGAACCAAGCATCTTTGGTAGGACAGCTTTTGTAACCCACTTAGAGGTAGCAGAGCTATTTTCCAATGTCCTTGCACATGTGTGTGAAGGGGAGAAAAACACAAGAAGGGGGGGTTGAATTGTGTTTTAAAATAATCGTTTTCTCTTTTCAAAACTCAGAACCAGAATGATCAGAAGCTAGTTAGACAGTTTCTGAAGATACTGTTCAGGAGCGTATGCAGCGGAATGAAAAACAGAGAGAAAAGAGAAGAAGCAGGACACAAAAGATTTATACAGGTTCCTTCCACAATTCGGAAGTAGTCCTGTCCCCCTTGCACTTCCAAGGAGAGTTCACTAAATGTAATATCTGATTACAAATGCTCAAGCACACAAGCAAGAGACTTCAAATGCTTAAGAACACAATCAAGAGACTTCTAATGCTCAAGCACACAAGCAAGAGACTTCTATCAAACAAAATTACACAGAAAAATGTTTGAGATTGAACACTTGATATACAATCAGTGGTGTTCACAATACAAATCAGATACAGACTCTTAAGACTTAAGAATTTCAAAGATATGAACTTGAAAACTGAAATTCTAAGTGAACTTTGAATGCTTAGACAATTTGACAGAGTTTTGGCGCTTTTAAAATATTGTAGAGTCTTGTTGTTCTTCAAGTCTTCACTCCTTTATATAGAGGTGTGAAGTGAACGTTGTAAGTGCCAACACATTCAAAAAGAGTCGTTATTGAAGCTTGATCTATCACCAGTGACTCTTTGCCTGATTTAGTTATTGTCCTATAAAGAATCAATTTCAAATCCATTCCAGTTGAGAGGGAACAAGGATGCAGGCTTGGTTGTACATAAGAGCTGTTATTCTTGTCTGTTAGCAGAGACAAAAAACAGAGTAGTGGAGAAGGTGGTTGTACAGTTCGTACAAAGTACAATGTCAACGCTTCTTGTTTATTTGCAACAAACTGACTTCAAATCCTTTTGAAACGACCATTGCTTTAATCCACTAATCTTCTGCCAATGCTCTATAATTTTCGCTCCAAAATACAACACTTGAATCTTGAAATATTTGGTGAAATACTGTTGCTTCTGAAGAATCAGCTTCTGAGGATCTTCAGTTTCTGATGACGTCATACTCTTCAGGAGCTCTTGTCTTCAGGAGCGCTAGTCTTCAGGAGCACTAGTCTTCAGGAGCGCTTTTAAGCTTTAAATAGATACTTCCTTTGCTCTTTATTTGTTCGTTCAGAACCTTGATGAGATATATCACTTGTTTATGGTCCTGTACACTTGAACAAATGTTAGCAAAACCAATTGTCAATTTTTAATACTTTGTTATCATCAAAACTCTTTAGGGTTTATTGTTAAACACATTTTGTTCCAACAGTGTGGTCCCCATACCAAGTTTTTATTCTATAAGTGTGGGCCCCACCAACTTGACTACATAAAGCAACAAAATCACAGTTATTCTTACATTTTACCCTACACCTTTCTTTGTCATTTTTCACAAACTTGCACTCCCACCCATTTAAGATAGTCCACTCAAGTACTGCATCTTTAAACTCTTTTGTTGACTTAAACTCCATGCCAACCTTAAACTTATAATTTGCGCCAAGTTGTTCCATCCTAAACTTGTCATAAACAGGACCTTTCTCACTGTCAGAATCATCAGGGTCAGTACTTCCTAACTCATCACTAACATACTCAGCATCAATTTCACCTCCATCTAACATCTGTGTATCTTGACTTGGGCCAGCAACGCTACAAGAACCAGCTTCAATCATCAAATTCTCCTTACCATTCACAACTATCTCATCAGCAAATATAAAGCAATCATCCCAACCGATACCTCTTTCATCTTCACTGTCATCAAATGTGAATCCTCTAAGGTCATCATCACTACTACAATTAATCACTATTATCATCAGGCTCATAAGTGTCATCATACTCTTCATCATACCCTTCATCATATACAACCTTTTCCTTCCCTTTCCCATTAACAGACCCAGCCTTATCAGCAACATTGTCCTTATCAGCAACATTGTCCTTCCCTTTCCTGTTAACAGACCCAAACTCATCTTCTCCATCAATATATTTGGGGAAAAAAACCAGACCACCAGCACTCTCAATAACATCATGCTCAATGTATATATCAACCTTTCTTTGTTTGAATGAAGCATACTCCTTGATTGCATCAGCATCTTCATCAACCCTAACCAGTTTAAAATCAACATCTTCTTCAACAATCCACCACATCCTAAACCCGTTATCATACTTAAACTCTTTCCATATATCTTTGACATACCCATTCAGCTCAAAATAAGACCACTTATCAATATCTATATCCACCACATTTTCTTTCCCACCCTTGTACATTATAACCCAATCCCTTACAAACAACCCTCCATGATGAAAAACCACCTTAATAGACATACTACACATGCAAAAAAAAACAAAACGACAATATGTAAGATATAAAAACTGAAGTTTTGGTCCCCACAACAAAGACAACAAACAAAAGTCAACAACACATTGATTTACACAACTACTGCAATTAAAAATCATAAATATTGAAGTTACCTTCCACTGTAGCGAAGTTGGAGACAATCACAGCTGTCGAACCCTAGTCTCTTGATAAATCCCAACCGTCGAAAACTAAATCTTACTAAATCTCAGCCGTCGGTTCCGTGTACGAAGAAGGATTTGCAAATGGATGAAGGAAGATGACGAGGAATACGCAGAGGAAGGAGTAGAATGAATGGAGAAGAAAAGATTGAAACGATTTGGGGGAAAATCTGAAACTAGGGTTTCAATTTTCCCCCCTTTCTATTATATCAAGTTTTTTAAATTTAATTAAATTAAGTTTTTATTTTTTAAATAGTTATTTTAATTTTAAAAACAGAAAAATCGTTTTTTAATTTTTAAATTAACAGTCAGATGCCATGTGGGCACAACTGCACAGTCAGCGTGTGCCACGTAGGCATTTTTATGACCTGTCATGGCTAAAACGGGCTCAGGGATCTTTTTAAAAGACAAAATTTTTTACAGGGACTAATTTCTGAATTTTCTTTTTACAGGGACGAAAACTTAAACGAGCCATATTTGCAGAGACGATTCAAATATTTAAGCCAAACATTATTTTTGAAAATATCTTAATTAAGAAAATTAACTTAGATTAGCTTTTTAAAGTAAGTAGGAGATCATCAATAATTTTTGTAAATAGTCAACTATAAAAATATGAGTGACTAATAGTTAAATAATCGTCTTATAACTTATATAAAAAAATGTTTTTTTTAACAATTATCAATAATGTTATTTTCAATAAATGGATAGAGCCAATTTTCTTTTGTAATAGAAAAAAAAAAGGATGAGGTATATCGCAACTTTAAATCTTTTTCTTAAAAAACACCCATTACAGTTCACAATTTTTTAAGTTTTCTACTTAATTACTTCACAATCTTTTTCCATTTAAAATATAATAGAAAAAAAATACATTACATCTCAACATCCACTTTTTACATGACAACACCCAAATTAAAAAACATTAAAACACAAATATGAAATAACAACACCTAAATTTCCAACACAAGATGAACACAAGTGGGAACAATGCATCTTGTTAAATAGTAATCTTCTTTCAATTTCTTCCTTGCAATGAAAACATCCTTCATCCAAGCTGACATGGCAACCTTTTTCCTTCTCAAAGCTTACGTGGTTGCAAGAAAACCTTAAGCCCATTCTTCATGAACAAAGTAAGAGACATTTTCTGCTCCACAACGTGACCGGGAACCGGCAATAGCCGGTAACGTAATAGAACAGCAGCTGCCACTGACTTCATTTGCAAGTAAGCCAAATCCTTTCCCAAACAAGTTCTCGGTCCAGCATTAAAAGCCACAAACATGAACCCTTCTTTAGGTGGTTCAAACCGGTCACCCCGAACCGAAAGCCACCTCTCCGGTTTAAATTCCAAGCAATCTTCCCCCCATATTTTCTCCATCCTCCCAGCAGAATAAATCGAATATGTAACCGTTGAACCCGCTGGAACCATCGTTCCATCTGGAAAAACATCGTCCACGACTGCCTGCTTGATATCCTGCGGCACTGACGGATACAAACGCAGTGTTTCCGCCAATGCTGCTTTCAAATAAACCAATTGATCCGCTTCACTGAAATCAAGCGGATCCTCTATCCATTTCCGCTTTTCTCCTCCTCGAGTTTCCTCAAGAACAGTGGTTAACTCCTTGATTATTTTCTCCTCAACTTTCGGATGGTTCATGACCAGCCAGAAGAACCAGCTGAGAGCAACTGATGACGTGTCCCTTCCGGCCAAGATGAAGTTTAAGATTATGTGTTGTAGCACCGTTGCATTGATTGGTTTTCCATCTATGTCTCGTTTCTTCATGAAACGTGACATTAAGTCATCAGAAGGGGTTTCCTTACGATCTGAAATGGCGTTGTTCATGTATGTTTCGACGATTTGGAGACTTTGTTTTAACATTTTTTCGGATCCTATGCCGAAAAGTTTTTGAAGCTTCCACATTAGTCCAGGGTAGAGGAACCTATAAGTTGAGCAATTATTTTGTAAGAATAATAGATTACTAAATTATAATCTCAACATGTACCAAAATAACACTATTGATTAATGAGAATGATCAAGTTACTCGAGGAGCAAGTTTGAGTTGACAAAATTCAGTCAATTATTAAAAAGAAATTATATTATCTGACCCCTCCTCTTAATTGATAACTTGATCCCTCCTCTTAATTGATATTATATTATCAAAAAGAAATTCACATTATATATAAAATAAAAAAAATTGACAATTTTTTTTGACAAATTTTGTTCAGACAAATCACAATGAATCATGGGTGACTTTGGAAATGATTATGTGCTAAAATTTAAACATTTGTAGTGATGAGACGGTTATGATTGAATCATAGCGTGAAAACTTTTTTTTTTTTCTTCGTGAAAACTATTTACATTGACTCCGTATATGAATTAAACTTTAAAAATAAAGCAAAATAATTATTAATTAATCTTAAATAGAAAGCAAATTAAGTTAATTATGACATGTGAGTGATTAAATTATTTGGACAAGCGACTGATTAAGATTCAAAACCATAAGTCTACAACTAAATTCCATAAGTCTACAACTAATTAATAGAAAGTAATAGGTACTGACCTGTGCATGGTGGCTTCAGTGGCGGTGTCAAAAGCAACAGAAAAGGGGTTTTCAGGTAATGCCGGTGAAAGAGTTTCAGGGTCTATACCTAACGTAAGTCCACAAATATTATCAAACGTTAATCTTAACAAAAGATCTTGTAAATCCACATAAACATTATCTTTAACCGATTTATCCAAAATACACCATAACCGGTTTTTAATGGACCGGTTCACCCATCGAGCCATAGCTAGTTTCAATGTTCGTGCTGTGAATTCGAGGGCCGCGGTTTTGCGTTGCATTATCCACGTTTCACCGTCGCTATTGAAAATGCCTTGGCCCAAAAGATCGTGAAATGCCGTTTGCCACTTAGGTCCTTTCGGGTAATTATCAAACCGGGTTCGAAGGATGTGTTCGAGGTTTTTAGGGTGGCATGTGACGGTGTAGAACCCTTGCTTGTGAGCCAAGAAAGGAAAGGGGATGATGCATGTTTGGTAGGTGGCTGAACCACCGGTTGCTCGGAGATTTTCCGCGATCCAATCGTGAATTCGGTTCCGGTTTTTGAATAGGGCCGGGAGGCTACCGATGAAGGGCCATGCTTTTGGACCGGTTAGGGTTCGAGCGAGGAGATGGAACCAAAGGAAATAGGCAGAGAGGGCAGCTGTTAGGGTAAGGAGAAGAGTGAGGGTCTCCATTTGTATGTGATGTGATTCCAAGGGTTACACTCTTGTGTATATATTAAGTGGAATGAGTATGACTTTATATGACAAGGTTTTCTCATTTTGGTAAACATTATAAGACAATATTTAGCTCTTTTTGGTAAACTTTATAAGACAAGGTTTAGGAGAGAGTTGTTGGGGAAAGTTTACGTATAAATATTAATAAAGTGGTCAAGATTAGGTGGATATATCATCTGCAGACATTTATAGGAATTATTAGGAACATATGTACGGGGTAGTTGCTATGAAATTTGTATTTGACATTTTTGCTTTTAGAATAATTGTTACAAAGTACTGTGATGCAATTGCCTCTTGTCCCATATGTATACGTTTTTACTGCTAGTTCTCATTATGTCTACTCAACCTTTGCCCATAAGCTTTTAGAGATCCAATTAATTTCAACACATTTTTATGATCTCAAAAATAAAAAACAATCGCATTCTTATAATCTACTAATTAATGTGTGTACTCTTCAACTTTCTTAAAGCTTCGTATATACGTATATGGCATTTGTCATATATTTAATCAAGAAAGTATTTCGAAACTAATGTTTGAATATCTTTCTAGTGAAAAAATAATAGCATTTAGGAGTGTGTTTATTTAGGAATTTGAATTGTGTTGGTACCGTCTGATATATCTTTTCCCTTAAAAAATTATATTCGGTCTTTTTATTTCTACACCTTCAAAAATAACATTAATACATTTGAACTTAATTTACCTTGTAATTATGTTTTCTATCCATGCTGCTATACTTGTAAATAATGATTGTATATAATGAAAAAAATGTACATGCATTTAATATAATTTTTGGACTAAATACATATACCTTTAATTTACTTATATTTAATATTGGATTATTATAAACAAAAACACATTAGCTTTTGTGAAAAAAATATTATTTCCTTTTGACCGGTAGAAATAACCTTATAATTAAATGATAGTATTAGGTTTGAAATATAAAAGGGAGAGTGAAGGTAAGTGAGAAAATTATGACGTGTAGAATGAAATACGATAAGCCGTGGTTTTTTTATGAAACCGGGCAGTTATTTTCTTTTGACAAAAATGACGTGTGCAAGCTAATCATGTAAAGGAAAAATTGTCCAACGACATCATCTATATTTCTTCATATAATATAAACTCCATCATTCTTTTTCATCATTTCATTTTTCTAGTAACTTTGATATTTGTTTTTTTTCAAATAGTCTAGTGCTATAATTCACTTTTTTTTAAGGTGAATAATTAGGATGTTTCGGGTTCAAACCTCGGCTCTAAAAATAACAATACATGTTCTTGTCAACTGAGTTATACTTATAGGGACAATTATAATACTTTTTATAAATTAAATAAAATTGTGTCCATGCAAACATAGCTCATTGATAGAGACATTGCATTTTCATAGAGTCGAGGTTTATTTTTTTGAATAAATATAGGGTTGAGGTTTGAATCTTAGTTCTACTACTTATTTATTTTAAAATTGAAGTTTTTAGCCATTAAACTACATCATATTTTTTTTCTCCCCAAATTAGACTACATGATAAGAACTAAAGGGTTAAAAAAAAAACTAGCATACTCCCTGTATATGTATGAAGAGTTAATTTTTGTCGCAAGTCCTGAAAGACGATCACAAGGCTTCCTTTTAATTAGATAAAATATATATATGTTAAATGCGATAAAGAAAATAACAGTATTCTTCTTCTTCTTAAAGGTGACTAAGCATGATGTAGTGGTGGAGGATCTGGGGGATGGGGAAGAGGTTTGTGTTAGATTTAAGGGTGAGAAAAAGAAATAGGTTAGTATTTTTATTTAATGTGGAGAGTGGAGGTTGAAGAGTTAGTGATGGTGGGGGAGATGAAGGAGTAATTAAAGGTGTGGCGGTGAGAGTTAGTGGAGGGCAAAGAGGGAGTACACGTTGGTGGAGATTTATTGTACAATTAGCTTTGATCATGTGTTGATTATTAGAGATAGATTCAAAAGTTGGAGCAATATTTTTGCGTTGCTAATATCTATGCACCATGTCATTCTAAAATTGGAAGAAGGCTTTGTGGTTCAGATTGAGTGGTGTTATTGTTAACCAATCTAATTCGAATTGATGTGTATGTGGTGACTTCAAGATATTTGTATGGAGGAAGAAAGGAAGATTAGAAGCGGTGGATCAAGAAATGGTGACTCCTTTTCATTTTAATAATGGACCGTTAATATTTCTAAAGGCATAGATGCCCTCCAGAGAGACACGGACACCCTCCAGAAGGGCTAGGGCGCCCTCCTGAAGGGTCCCTTGAAGCTTAGGCACATCTCTTTCAAGACGCCGCCTCAATAGCTTCTCATAAGCTTCTAGAAGCCTGCGAAAAGACTTAAAGCTCGTCTTGCTTGAGACTTAAGTCACGCGGAAACAAGCCCATGAAGGGCTATAAATACCACTCTCGGGATCATTCCCAAGGCATCACATAAACATACTAAACCTTAGTTTCTAATTTTGTACTCACTGTTAGTACAAATGAGTTTATTGATGTTTCTTTATTGATTGGTTTCCCTCTTTG
Organism: Medicago lupulina; assembly: GCA_958299785.1. Taxonomy (NCBI): domain Eukaryota; kingdom Viridiplantae; phylum Streptophyta; class Magnoliopsida; order Fabales; family Fabaceae; genus Medicago; species Medicago lupulina. The sequence continues at coordinate 50,843,424 of OY283145.1, read as the reverse complement.
TGAAAGATGATTCACTTGGTATCATGATGATAGTTTTTCTGAGTTGTTTAGATGTATTCCTATCGTCTGAAGATTGGTTCTTAAAGTTGTTGAATTGTTTGCAATTAGCTTTGGTGCATGCGTTGTATCATTTCCCGATTTAAGTTAAGCGTTGATGAAGAAAATTGGGAACCTAAACCATGTTGGATGTTGAAATGTTGGTTGTATTTTCAAGGCTATAAACTGTTTTTGGCTGAGCAATGGAGATGTGGTGATGCTATAGGTTGGGGTGGTTTTGTTCTTAAGAGAAGCTTAAATTAACTAAGGTAATTTGAAGACATGGCATCAGAATCTTGTTTGCAGTATGGATGGGAGGATTAAAAGTGTGAAAGAGTGTATTTCTTTTCTTGATATCAAAAGGGAGATGGACAAGTTAGATTCTTATTGCTATTTGGATTCTCTTGTATGCATAAGAGGATGTGAAAAAGATGACACTGTTGATTAAGTTTTTTTTATTGTGATTTTTTTAGTAAAATTTGAACCTTGATTCTAAATAGGTTTGACATCTATTGTGTTTTTCTTAATTGTTCTTACGAACTTGTTATCCAATTTAGTTGGTCTACTTTATTCTCTAAAAAGATTTAGTCTAGTTTGTATATGATTTATCTAGCTTGTGTTTAGAACGTTTAGAAGTAGAAAAATTATGAAGGCTCAATCTATTAAAGTGCAAGTTTTAGTTTTGGTGGTTAAAAGCTAAGGATTGTAATTTATCTTTTGAGCTGAAATAATGAAGGCTCAATCTATTAATTTGTTTTGGGACGTCAAACTCGTGATTCTATTGCATTTGTTTTGCCGGTTAGATTATAGTGTTCTTGTATTTTTTTTTGACGGTCAATAGTGTTCTTGTATTATGATTTTTTGTTTCCATTCTATGCGCATTTTGTGCTCAAATGACATTATTCTAGTAATATTTTAGCTTTTTTAAAAAATGAATAAGAGGAATATAAATTTTATGAAAAATTTTTACTTTAAAGGAGGGACTCAAATACTGAGTTTTATTGAGGTGCATTGCCTTTAACTACTGAAATTAAGTCGATATCTTGCATGACAATTTTTATTTTATTTTTTAAAAAAAACATCCTTCCCTTTCCTTTGTAAGCTTTTCAAACACATGGTTGAGTGCAAGAGAAAGAGTCGTTAGAGACAGTTTAACCGCTTTCAGAAAATGGCCTTGTGCGACATTCTCAAACAACAGTTCGAAAAAATAATAGTTTTCAAATAAGAAAAATATTGGAACGAAAAAAATAAAAAATTGTATTATTTTGGACCATCTAATGTGAATTAACTCTAGTGGTAATATAATATTATGAATCAAAATTAACAATACTAGCGTGTATTGTACGTCTATCCGTTTTTTTATCACATTAATTGATTTTACGAAATTTAAATTTTTCCTTCAAACAAATGAAATTTATATTTTCATTCCTTCAAAAGAAAATGAAATTTATATTTTGATTAAAATTATTTTGTTTTTAATTAAAACTATAGGTATAAATATTTTACACTTTCACATTTTAACAAATTATGCTTATCTTTCAATGACACCAACAATATAGAAAATATAACATAACTTATTATCTTTTTAATGACAACAACAATATAACATTCTTATAGACAAATTTGTTTAAGGGTATAATTAAAAGTAAAAAAGTCAATTCAAATTCAAGCAAAATCAAATTTATGTACTCTCTTTATACGAAATATAGATTAAAAATAAAATAACTCCTGTATTTATTAAAAATATTAATGTTAATCACAGCCTGATTTTTATAAAAGAAAATGTGAAAAAAATATTATTTTTAATGAAAATGACATTCAAGTTAAAAAGTATTAGTATGACGTAAAACTCTCTTCTGAGGCGTCGTCTACGGTCATAATTTATTCTCCTTCAAGAATCACTACTATAAATCATTTTTTTTCTTTCTTTTCATTTAAACAAGTGATTTCACATCTATTTAGTTTTTACTTTTGGGATTCCATTGTCTTAGTGCGACGTTGTTTTGTTCATCGTCTTTGTGCAGTGTTGTTTGTCTTTCCTGTCTTGTTCACGTGTTTGTTTGGTTCAGATTATTAGATCAGCTTCAATGTAGTGCAGATCCAATCAATGACTTTAATGTCGTCAATATTTAGATCCTGAGACATAGGTATTCAAGAGACTTGTATAGGCCTATGTACTTTGCCATTTTATACTAGATGTTATGAGTTTAATCACAAATTCATAATTTTTTTTAGCAAATTTGTATTATATCGATATTCTTTATCAATTTGAATAAGTAAAAATTGTTTAGTTTTAGTAAAAAAAAAAGACATTCAAGATCATTTTATAACTATTGCAAAAGGGAATTAGACCACAATTAATATCAGTGACCAAAATTTAGAAGTATGTTACTCCCCTCTCCTAAATTTTTATTTGACACAAATAATCAATGATTTATGAAGAAAATTATATAACTTTACAAAATTACCATTCATGTATGGTATATGGAAGAGAAATTCAAACAATCAAAAGAAGAGAGTATTAAATAGTAAAATGTATCCTTATTTATTAATTTTGTTAAGTTGCAACATTTTAACTTAATAATTTTACTCTAATTTGCTGTATTAGGTCAGCAGTAATTTAACATAACAAATTTCATGTAAAAAAATGCATCACACCAAATTTCATTCCTATCATGTTGTCTTTTTTTGTTTGACAATATTTTGTACACTTATTTAATACTAAAAAAATGCATCGCATCAATTTCATTCCTATCATGTTGCCTTTTTGTGACAATATTTTATACACTTATTTAATACTAAAAAAATGCATCGCATCAATTTCATTCATATCATCTTCTTTTTTTTGACAATATTTTGTACACACATTTATCCTTATTTATTAATTTTGTTAAGTCTGTAGCATTTTAACCTAATAATTTCTCTCTAATTTGAAGTATTAGATTAGCAGTAATTTAACTTAAAAAATTCCATCTAAAAAAAATGCATCGCACCAATTTCATTCCTATTATGTTGCCTTTTTTTTACAATATTTTATACACTTATTTAATACTAAAAAAATGCATCGCACTAATTTCGTTTCTATCATGTTGCCTTTTTTTTGACAATATTTTGTACACTTATTTAATACTAGAAAAATGCATCGCACCAATTTCATTCCTATCATGTTGCCTTTTTTTTTTTTTTATAATATTTTGTACACTAATTTAATACGTTTACAAACAGAATACCATAATTTTCATGTAAACTTTGCTATATATATACCAAACCCTAATTTAATTGTTTTATGTTTAGCAAATTGTTTTATTTCCATGTTTAACAAAAGTCTAGTAGTAGAGAAAAATCAATATTGTTTCATAGGTATCATAAAGCAACTAATATTTTAAGACAATTTTTTTTTTTCTTCAAATAGATTTATAATTTGAAACAGAGAAATTACTTCTTTAATTCAAGTTATTTGCCCCTTTTAAATTACCAATTGTATTTCAATCATTTAATTATTATAGAATTTTTGATAAATAAATGAAATATATTTTTCATTAAAATCAGTACCATTACTTTTTTTTTTTTTTTAAGGATCAATACCATTGAGTATACTATTGCCAATAATTATTGGCCCACCAAGGTGCTCAAAGAAACTGGTTTGTGGACTAAAAATAAAAGTAAAAACTGGTTTTGATTGTGCCACACGTCAAATTCACAACCGTACTATAATCATTACTCCTATTTTAGCAGCCAAAAAATTGAAGACAAGATAATACACTTGTGGAGACCTCGTGCCATAATTTGCTCCTCAATTCCCATATCATCATACAAACTCAATCCAACTCCTCACATTTACTACACAAAAACAGCCACAAAATAAATATATATATATCATCAATAACACTAGGCAAAGAGAATTTATCAATTTATATTATATTTTAGTTGCTAGTTGATATAATTTTTCAAATTAAGCTAGGAGAATCAATGGCTTCTATCACCATGTTGCCAATGGTTCCAACAACAGGAAGAGTCTTTGCAGCTACAGGTGCAAAGGGTACTACAGGTGGTGGAAGTAGCAAGCAAGAGAAAAGTTTTCTGGATTGGATTATTGGTGGTTTAACAAAAGAAGATCAGTTCTATGAAACTGATCCTATTCTCAAGAAGGTTGAAGAGAAGAATAATAGTAGAGGCACTACTAGTAGAGGTACTACTAGTAGTAAAGGCACTACTAGTGGTGGCAAGAACTCTGTGGCAGTTCCACAAAAGAAGAAGGGTGGTTTTGGAGGATTTTTTAACAAGGATTAATTGAAGATATGTTCATGCAAGTACCTTTTCCAACTGCATGTATATCATATATGTTTCTGTTTATTTAGATTTTAATCTGTTAAACATTATGAGAACCATAATATGTTGTTTGTTTTTCTGGTTGATATATATTTCAATTTATAGAACAAACAAATTGATTCATTTTGGTTCAGTAGCACCAACATAAATTAAAGGTGTGTCTGGTGTCCAACGCATGTGGCTACGTATAGAATCACTTCTATTTTTTCAAATTATTAGCCGTGTTTACATGTCAATGTTAGTTTTATGTGTGCATCTGTAACATTGGCTATAGCCGCTAATCTATCTGATGCAATATACAATTTACGCAATCTTGCATTGTAAGGTGGTTTCAGTCATGGAAATTCATTCTAAATGAACCTTGTTAAGTCCTGTAATTAGCTAGGCAGTTAATGTTGTTGGTCTAAGTGGAGATGATAATTTAGGATTATGATTTGTTCTGTTTGTTGATGATATCAGAAGTTAATTTACTTAACTCCAATTCAATTTTGGGAAACTTTCATGGGTTACATGGAATTGAAATTAGTTCAAAGTTATGATCAACTAGATGTAATTCAATGCCAAATTTTAAACTGGCCGTAACCATTGGACTTAGATAACTCCAGCATTATTTATGTTGTTGATACGGTTCAGGGATAATTGTTGTAATCTGTTGCAAAATGTTCTAACATTATTATCTGTTGCAAAATGGTCCAAAAACACGTACCGCTCAGAAATGATAGTTGTTATTGCCAAGAACCTTGTGTAGTTTAAACAATGTTGTTTTTCTCACACAATATGACCTCACTTTTCTCTTGTTATCACGTTCTCTTTCCGTAGAGGAAAAAAATTGTTAATGTAATATTGATGTAATAAAGCTATATGCTAAGGTTTTGAAACAATACTCGCATTCTTTAACCTTTTGCATCATAATTTCAGTAATCGTTTGTTAGTTTAGCCTTTGCATTTTTAAACTTACAGAATTATTATTATATCTAGAGTGAGCAGTTTAGATAGAGGGTGAAGTAATACATCTCAATCATTCATGAACAAATCATCGGTATATTCTAACACATTCAAGTTTTATTATGTGTGTGCACGTAATGTTTATTGACTGATTCAATTAGTTAGCCTAACAGTGTGGAGTAGTGGAAGCAGACATGATTTGGCTAAGAAATTGAACTATAAAACATATATCATGACAAGTTTTGGTAAGATATAGTAATCTGCACACAAGTCTTCTATATGCTGATGGATTGTCATAAGGAGGTGAAGATGCATCAAGCTTGGTGAGAGGAGTGGCTGCAATCAAACCTTTGTCAGAGAGAATATCAAGGGCATTATTTCTCTGATTGGGGTGAATACTTTAATGGAACGATCCATGTCCAATTCAAGTATGCATTTTAGGGAGCTCAAATCCTTAATTTCGAAGGTTGGATCAAGTTACCGCTTGACAGTTAATCTCTGATAAACTAGTGTCACTGAGTATAACATCATACGCATACAAACCACTGTATCAGTTTATTGATCTCAACTATATTGATGTTTTTCATCAACAATTGAGATAACTTACTTCACTCTCTAAATGAATTACTTGTTTAGAGAAGCTAGACTCTTTTAGGATTCGGAAAACCTCGAACTCATAACACTTCTAATGAATATTTTGTCGCTCTTGGTTGAACACAGAATTTAATTTCATAACAGGCCAATATAATCTTACAGAATGAATAAACAAAGGCAAGAGAAGATGGTTTTTTTTATTGAAAATCAACTTACTATTTTCTGAAATGAAATGCACATTATTAGAAATCCATGAAGAAAAAAAGTATAAACTAATTTTGTTTATATACAATAAGCAAACACCTTTGTAGTTGATTCTGTGATCATAAGTATCTCAAGAAGCTTCTATAGAATCTTCGCGGGATGTTTTGGTTGAGGAATTTGATCTAGAAAAAGAAGAGTGGATGAATTCAATGCAATCCTCAACAGCAGCTGTCCTATGGGAATCAGCAGATGACCCTGCTGATGCTGATCTTCCTAAGGAAGACGAGTCTCGGTTTAAAGATCTCCTCCGAGAGACCGAGCGTAAAGCATTTGTCACTCTTTCTGCAAGATCCTTGACTAGTTCAATGGGAGAGAATTCCGATTGCCAAGGAACCCTGAATGTACAGCTCCTAACATGTCGATTTCTAGCCGATTTTCTATTAGAATTTTGTCTCCATGAAAAGCTTGTTTTCTCATTGTGACTCATTTTGTTGCTCACTATTGTTTGCATGATGATAATATTAATATTCTATGTAAAAATATACCATACATGTGAAGCTATTAGGTGAGAGCTATGGAATAAGAAGGGTCTTGTGTGCTTGAGTAAGAAGCAAGAACTTATAGGGATATTTTAATTACACTATTTTTCATCTAAGAATGGTTATCATGAAAAACCTGTGTGAAAGAACAAAGGAAAGTTCAAAAATAACAAGCACAAAAGTGGATTAAGATGGTCAGAAAAGAAGCATATCTATATTTAAGAAGTAAAAAAGTAGCAGAAGCACTTTGCACTGTTTATTACTTTCTATTTCAGAGGCAGAGCCTCCTTGTGACTTTGTAGATCATACTTTATGATTTCCATGTAATGGAGAAGTGGACAAAAGGCATCTAACTTGAGTGAAACCAAAGATAGAAGGAATATTTAGTTTAAAGCAATTATGTCATCATTCCATTCCTACCTCAGAAACAAGACAATAAAAAATTAGGAAGGTGGGGACTACACATCAGTTACTTACTTCAATAGAAGCTTACAAAACCAGCACTTGAATTGTGTACCATTGTTACTTGTAAATTCTTTCATCAAAACTGCAAGTACAACAAGACACATTCCCCAATCAATTTGCTGCTATAAATTTTATCTATTAAAAGCGTGTTTTGATTGACTTATTTGAATTTATCTACTGGCATAAAATATAAAATACAAGACTGTTTGAGAGATTATGAAAACAGCTTATGCCAAATCCATAAGTTGTTTTCAGCTTATTTGTATAAACTCTCTAAGATAACACATGAAAACAACTTATAACTTATTTAAAAATAGTTTAACTTATTTTATATTTTATTATAAAAATAAATTAAATAGATGTATGATAAGCGCTTAATTAAGTTGTTTATTAAAAGAGTGTGGCCTAAGATTAGGTATAATGTGGAACTTTGAATGTTATGCAATTTCTGTGACCTTTGTGTATATAAAAGAAAGCAAAAGAGAGTAATCTAGCATGCTTTAAAGTTTGATAATTTTAAAGTCCACATCAAATATTCCACTCATTGAGAGAACATTGTTGAGTCCACACATATACTTGCAAAAGTCCTGGTCAATACTTCGTGTGAAACCTGCGACCACTTTGGAATTCCTTATGAACAAAATCATGCAATATTTTATTTCTATGCAGCAAATGCAACTTATAAGCATTATCATTTCAGTCAGAAAATTATTAGCAAATGTGAGGACCACATGCCAAAAGAAAAAGACAGGGCTTTGATATTCTCCACTTAGATATGGGATTGATTTAATAAATAATAACTCAAGCAAGAGATGGAGAAGCAAGATGATTAATAATTAGGACACTATGTTATATATATATATATATATATATATATATATATATATATATATATATATATATATATATATATATATTCAACTGTTTATCAAATAGAGCATCACTAAGATTTTCTTATGTCAGGATCAGATTTCAAAATACAAGTAATCGCCAGTTAAAAGACTAACCCTCTGAAATTTGATATTTAATATGTAGTATCACTATATAGTAAGCATATTTATACCAATCAGAATTTAACAATTGTGAGCCAAGAATAGGTTGGATGCTTTGTTTGGGAGATTGGTAAATATAACATAATCATTTGCATAAATAATACTAACAACATATTCTTTTGAACAAACTTTTCATGATCAAACTGGATTTTTTAAAAATGAACATACATTTCAAAAGGTGATCAATTTACAGGTAAGTTCATATTTGAAGACTATTAACAAGGGGTATATTTGGGAAAAAGAATAATCAATGCATCCAAAAATTTGTATATGATCTTATATTAACCATACATAAACCATAAAATTTGTATCTAAAGAGAGTAAAAGGATGTAATGGTGAAGATTACTTGGCTAGTGAGTTTATTAACCATACATAAACCATAAAAGTAAACTTAGCTAGCATGAAACCAAAATTTACCTTGAAGTAACCTAAGCCATGAAGGTAATTTGGTTTCGTTTTTTGGAATCTATAAATTGAAATTCATTAAGTCACAAAAAATGTGAGCTCTAATTAATTTATTAAGGCCTCTTAGTATTTAGTTAAGTTAACGAGTTCCATGTAACATAAAATCCAACTTCTCAAATAATGTCTTAAGTAACTGTCGGAAAAAAAAAATGTTTTAAGTTAATTTGATAGGTCACAATAACAAATACCAGTGTTAATGCAAGCAAGGGCCTTGCGATTTGCATCCAGAATTAGTGAAAAGAACAAAGAAAATTATCAACCGACAAAAAATTAATGGGAGAGAGAACTTGAAAAATAATGAATTATCTTTCATTTTAGCCCTCTTATACGTCACTATTCACTATGTTATCTCGTCATATTCAACGGTCAAGTCAGCAACTTTTACCGAAATAAAAATGACTACGGGATTGAAGAGTGAAGTTGAAAAAAACACGAGCCGAAATGATTGAATTGTGTTGGGTTTTTTTTTTTTTAAATATTTGCTAAGTTAAAAACAAATCAGATGATGCAAAAGATAATTAAAGAAGATCGAAGATAATCAAAGAAGAGAGAACACCTTATAATTCAGGATTACGTTCAGTCCCATCACCCATGAGGATTTTTCCACTACAATCAATTTTGATTATTAAGTATTTAGACACAAGTCTAAGATTTCATGCCTCTCTCCTTGATGATTTTCTTGTTTACACTTCAGATTTAGAGAGTGATAAATTAATTTAAGCTCAATTGAATTCTAAACACTTAAATTAACTGATCTATCTATCTATCTATCTATCTATCTATATATCTTTGTAAAGGAAACTTGAGTTATCTATGAGCTAGAATTATGATGATGTGGCACATCTAAAAAAGCTTCACACATTCTCTATGTTTATGAATCATAAACTCCAATACATTAATTTTTATTACATTATTATTATTATTATTAACCTTTGAACTACTATTTTTTTTTATTCCATAACTCATATTTCTTAACTACAAACATTCACTCACTCATTATATATACAACCACTAATATGATCTCAATATTTTTAGTTTCTACTAATGAGACTAGTTGTCCTACATTGAAAAAGATTGTATCTAAATATGTGATTTTTTTCACCAAATTTTGGGTTTTGTTCATCCACTTTCAAGCAATAATTAGATAAAACATCTTTAATTTTGTATTACTGTTTTTCTACTCACTTCTACTATTCATCTCTTGATTATCAATTGGTTTCTATGACATGATAGGGAGTCAAGTTACTCTTAGATTGGTCAAATATTTAAGCTTTATTTTTTATTTATTTATATGATGTTTGTTAGTCTATTTTACCGAATTTCTTTCATATTTAATTTTATGTATGTGATTTTTTTTTATGTGGATTAAGAAAAGAGGATAAAGGATACTTTTATTTTAATTTGGTTGCATAGTTGTTGCTCAAGAAGAAGTTTATGAAAAAATGGTTGTTCATCATCACTCTCTCTAAGAAACTATTGGATGGTAGCTTTTCAATTTGGTATTATGATTTTTCTTCTGTTTATTACTCTTCATCTCTTGACTATTCTTTGGTTTCTATGATATGATAGAGACTCAAGTTCCTTTTAGATCGACCAAATAGTTTTGGATAAAATTCAACAATTTATAAATATAAATTTGAATGAATTATTTTAATTTTTGATTTTAGTTTATATGAACATAGTGATAATTATTATCATCTATATTTATTTTCTTTTTATCAAAACAATCTGTATTTATTTGAACACTTATATTTTTAGTATATTTTATCTATTTATCATGATTATATACTTTTGAAAAATATAGAACACAAAAGTGTTAGAGTTCATTAAATAATAATATTTTTCTCATGAACTTTACAACTTAGATATATTAATATTATGTAAAATAAAATACAGAATGACAAAATAATTTTTGTAGAAAAATGTTATTAATGAACAAAATAAAATGATCACTCAAATAATATATTTAGCCAAAAAATAATTATATTTTTTAAAATATTAAGAACATTTGAATAAAGGTTAATTTTTGTGGGGGAAGTTGAATAAAGATTAATGAAAGGTTGTAAGTTACAAATTAAAATAATTATATTAATAAACTCATTAGTTACATTTTTATTAAATACTAATGTCTTATTATATTTTTATAAAAACTTTGTCACACGAACCTTTGAACTATTTGAAGTAGATAAAATAGTCACAAGGAAGGGGGTTTGAATTGGGACCCTTTAAAAATTATCCTGAAACTTAAAATTGATTCTCAAGTTGTTTACTTGGAATGGTTAAGTTAACTTTCTGACTTCAAAACCTTCTGAAGTTCATACACAAAAACTGATTAACAAAGTAAATGTGCGTGTGTGTGTTGTGTATACTGAAATTAAAGAGTATAGGGAAGAGAGAAAGAACACACATAATTTTATAGTGGTTCACCCAATGTGGGCTAGTCCACTCCTCACAATCTTGTGAGAGTTTCCACTATGATGCTTGAGATAACCTCTCAAATCCTGCACCTTACAACTTTGTTCACCTGAACAATTACAATCTTGTGTTCTCTAAGCCTCAGCAGGCTTGCACCTTCTTGCTAAGTTAACCACTTAGACTTTTACAACCTTTGCTCAAACTAACACTTTAGTACCCCTAAAGCTAGATGAGACTTTGTTACAATTTGTAAGAGATGTGAATGTTTGAGAATCAAACAGAAGAGGGAGAAGAAGAAAGAAATTATATGCGAAAGAGATAACAAAGAGTTATTGATTTACACTACAAGAAGGGATAGAGAGCCTTCAGTGATGATCAATTTCAAATGCAAGAGCTTCAAACAAAATCAAGTTGTTTTCTTGTATGCTTTGCAATGGTGCAAGTAATGTTGAGCCTTTGATCTCTATTTATAGAGTCTTTGGGCTCATATAGTCGTTGTATGGTGTCCAATGGTGTTATGCCATGTGTCCTGGGTCCCACAAGCTTTTACTTGAAAATCTGGACAAACATTATGATCACTGATGAACATCAGAATGTTGTTGTGTTCATGATGATCTTCATCTGGGTTCATCATGTATGAATGAACACATGAATTTCTGGGCGTGTCATATGCTTTTCATATGAGTTTCTGGGCAATAACCAAAGTATGGGCTTTTCCACATACATCAGAAAGTTACTTTCCCAGATTTTCCTTGGGACCAGTGCAAGAGAGATAAAGTGGATTCTGCATCTTCATGCCCATGCTTTGAGGGATTGCGTGGTCCTTAAACTGTACCAACTCCCATGCGTGTCTATCTCTGATTGAGCAAGACAGATTTGCTTTGCATTTGCTTTTCACCTATTGTACTGTTCATAAAGTAAGCATGTGCAGAGCTGAACATTCTGATCATCAGAATGTTCCTTTTGTTTCACTTAGGATGATTTGTAAGACTACCATTTGATGTAATCAAATCATAATAGTGAAACAATAATGAAGAGCAGTGAATATAACTTCTAGGATGATATTCTCCTTTGGAATATTCCTATTACTTCAATGTTCATAGTCTTAAATGAACATTGAGTATCCTTTTTGACATAATCCTTGTTGTCTTTATTGCTTGATTGATCCATGCAGAAGTACCTTCCTTGACATTTATTCATGTCACATGTGTCTTGCATGACCTTGATTAATGTTCTTGAGATTCTGAAGTGCAACTTCTGAACAACAGCTTCTGATTATAAGCTAGCTTCTGAAGTGTAGCTTCTGATGTGTTCAGAAGTTGAGTCTTCCGCGAACATTCTGACCTCAGTGTTAGATCATGAAATCAAATGTCTTTTGATTCTTTGAATCTTGGTATGATTTAAACCTTGTTCCTGTCTTAGTAAAACACTCAAGAGCACAAGTTAAATACTAAGGAATTAATCAAAGTCCATTAATTCTTTAATCATAATGGTTTATTATCTTTAAAATTAATTAGGGATTTTGCCTCAACACTACTATTTTTCATATTCCCTAGCTATGATAATTTACTCACTGAGTGAATTAATGAAAAAATTTAATGAATAAATTGGTTAATTAGTTACAAACTTACAATTGTTTAGTAAGTTTCTATTTTCATTTATAACTCTTAGATTGACCAAATATTCTAACCCTACTTTTTTTTTTTTATTCATATAATGTTTATAAGTCTACTTTTCTAATTTTCTTATTTCCTTTTGTTACTTGATTTGGATATGCTAATATTTTCTTGTGAATTTGAAGAAGAGAATAAAAAAAATTGTAGGAAGGAGAAGAGGATAAATGAGACTTCTATTTATGAATTAAGTATAATATATTAAAAAATGAAAACTACAATATATTTAAGTAGTCTAAACTTAGAGTATTTATGTAAATATCAATAATATATAACATGGAGTAAAAGTTCAATTCATTTTTATTCAAATATTTTTAATTGAATATGGAAGATTGTATCTTACATAATACCAGTATTTTAGTTTATAAAGGTGAAGATTAAAAGTGTCTACCATTTTTTTTTGTATCCATCCATCTATATCTATCTATCTATCTATCTATCTATCTATCTTTGTAAAGGAAACTTGAGTTGTTCTCATGCAAGCTTTGTGATGATGTGGCACTTAAAAAAGCTTCCTATCATCTCTCAAATCCCTTCATAGTCCCATTGATGGTGGTGCTTAAGAAATTTTTGCATAAACCAATTAAAACCACAAACCTACTATATATTGATCCACTATATATAGCTTAATCCCTTCATTTACAAAAATAATAATGTCATCGTTGCCCCACTGTTTATTGCATGTATAATCATTCATTCTCAAATCCAATAGTATATGTTTGTTTTAATGCCAAAGAAAAGAAATTTAAATAGGCACATAAATAATACTTAATATGGATGTTATGTACACGCTAAGAATTCCAACGCATGTAATTTTTTAAGAGATATTATATATTAATCATCTTTACTATGGTTGTTTCAATGGTCACACTCTAAGAGTTGATCCACACAAATCATAATTGAGTAGATATACAATCCTCTTTATATCGAGTTGTGCAAGAATTGGATTATTTTGTCAGAAAAAGAAGAAGCAAGAGTTGGACTATATAACTATTGTTGTTTATCTAGGGAAATTGAAGGCTTTGGCAAGATAAATCATATGTTTGGTATTGATTGTTCGAGGTTTTATTTTCAGGTTTTATCCATAACAATAGAGAGGTGTGATTACTAAGATGTACTTTTAGCTATATGTCTTATGAATTTTTTAGATGTATTTTTTATATCTATTAATTTATTTTAACAGTTTTCTTCCTTTTCGCATCTATTTGTTGATGGCCTTTTTGATAGTTGAGTCAAAGTATATTTTTTCCTCATGATTTATTAGTGAAAATCCTTTAAAAATAGTTGACTTTTTTTATATTAGAATTGTGATATATTTTTAGAGTTGGTATGTTCATGGTCTTTACCCGAAAGTTGTTCTCTCAAATTTAGTTTTGTATTTAGTTTCTTTTGAAATACTTCTTACATTTTCATAGAACGTATTATAGTTAGGTTTGTTTGGTATCCAACTTTTGACGACATTTTTTTTAGGAATTATGATCAATGTACATTTATAAATAAAAATATATTTTGTTTGATTACGTGATATTGGAGATGGTTGTATATTGCATGAAATTTCATCTCAAGCTCAGATGAATTGAAGTTTTCTCGAATATCATATGTTAAGTTGATTTATATTTTGAGGAACTTGGTTTGGTAAAGCTTACCATTTTTCTAAGGCAGCCATATGTCTCGCTAAACCATGTATACATGTAATATATTCTATGAGAGTAGTGGAATTTTGAGCAATTATTTGTGTGTCTAACTTTGAGTTATTCTTAAGCTAGAATAATGATGATGAGTCACCGCTAAAAAAGCTTCATACGTCTCTTATTCCATTTCATAAATAACTTAACTTAGTTTGAGTTACAAAGAAAACTGTAATTTAGCGTCGGCCAAAAACCCACTCTAAGAGGGCAAAAACTGACGCTAACACTGGTTTAGCGTCGGTATCTGGGCAGGCTAAAAAATTCGAAATTACTCGGGAGCGTCCGCTCTTTACACTCCGTGGCTATCTTAGCGTCGGTTACACGAGTTTAAATCCGACTCTGCATTGAGTCGAGGCTAATATTTCCAACACTAGTAAAGTCAACCAAATCAAGTAGAGTGAGCTAAACCGACGCTAAGTAATTTATTTAGAGACGGACACACAAACTCTAAAGTCAACATTTAAGTAGTCAACGAAATTTTATAGAGTCGGCCGGACCGGTGCTAGAGTCAATATTCAAAAGTCAACTAAACTTTATAGAGTCGGTTCTACCGACGCTAAATGATTTACAAAAAGATAAAATAGTTCGTTCACCTTTTTCACTCATTGTGCTAATAAGCAGTTAACACATCAGAGCTAACACTATTATCCACCAATTGTAATAACATAAAATCAAATGTCTATTGGAGCCCTTGGGAAGAGAACTTTTTATCACAATGTTTATCATAAAATCAATTGTTTACTTCATACACAATCATAATCCTAAATCAAAGTTATCAAGTGATTCTTTGAGCACGATGTAATTTCAAGCAACACTAAGATTTAGATATATACCCACATTCGGAATGCAGAATCATTGGCCATAATTTGATTGAAAGGCAACAAACAGCCATAGAAAATTGCTTTGCCAAAAGGCTAGCTTGAATTATCACAATGAAACCACCTAAAGCAGGCCACATATCATAACTGAAACAACTACATTAACCTAACATAAAGTTAAATATTGTACATAGTGAAGACATATCGTTTTGCATAAAGACACTGATCATATTGCATAAAGACAGAATCTTAGAAATTGTCACACATGTAACTTCTAAGAATCCACATTTTCATTTGTTGTTTTCAATTTGCAGTATCCACACAGTCCTGTAGTTTGTGTTCCATTGGAAAGAACAAAGATTAAAAGATAGGAATCTAATTCACAAAACAGAACCTACCTTTGGTTCCAATTTGCAATGTATTAAGATTTTCTTTTTTACTTGCTTTCACCAGAGACCATGAAGAAAGCTTTTCTTTATTACTTGTTTTCCCCAACCTAAAATAATAACTGCAATTATTAAAATGAATTTTTAGCAAATACTAAAAGCAAATATGGAAAAGCATCTATTTATACTAGTTTTAGAAATTGACGAGTCAATAGGATTTTGTCGTGGCATCCCTCAATTGATCCAACGGAAAAGCATAGAAGGAGGAGGTGTTAATACTTGATGATTGGTAAAAACAAATCTTCTTGTTGTGGAACAATGGTATGTCTCCAACGAAAAAGAGAAAGTAAGCAGGTGGTGTCATTTGCTTGAGAATTTATTATAGGCAATTTATACTTCACTGCTAAGTAAAAGAAGTTGGTTGTAATTCTCTACTAGTTACTAGCTCTGTTGTCAAAAGCGGCCGCGCCAGCCGTTATAGCAGAGCGTAGCGGAAAAATCAGGACCACCGCACCAGGCCGCGTCGGCACGTGTCAAAAGTGAAAAGCGGACCTATAAATAGCAAAACAATAACTTGTACTAGTTGTATATAATTGGTATTAGCCATTTTCGATTTTGCTATCTCTTTTATTTCATATTATGAATACATCATGAAATTTTGAGTAATGTTTAAGGTATTTTAGTATTTCTTTTATAATAGTATGGTATCTAGTACTACTTGTTTCTTTGATGTTATTACTTATTAGTTTCATGGTTTTTGCTACTACACTAAACAGAAATATTTAACTTCATCTCCCTCCCTTTGAAACCAGCAGTCAAAATCGTGATTTCTTTCTCTTCTCTTCTCACCACAGCAAGGTAAAACGACGAACCCTTCGTTTTGTTCTTCTACTCATAACATCACTATTCAAATCAAACGTGTAATGCTAAATTCTCTCTGTTGAATATGATTTTGACTTTATTGAACGAAATGTTAGGTTATTAATTAATTTTTTGTTGTTGTATAGTTGAATTGGTGTGCTTGTGTGTGTGTTTTAAGGTAAGAAATTGTTTGAATTATGATTCTAGTTAAAACGAGCACATAGATCACATTAGATCCATGGGTGTCACGTGTTTTGGAACACAGTCAAAATGTAGATCCATATCTCACCTAGAAATTCAAATTCTAAAGAGGATCAATATATAAACAGTGTTAAGGAACACAAAAGTAGAAATTTTACATTGAAAAAACAAAAAAAAATTAAATGCACATTTCTTAGATGATTTTTCTATATTGAGTTCCCTAACATGTGCCCTGTTTCTCGCTATATGTCGCTGCATCTCGCCATACCTCGCTAAATTGACATTTTGCTTCTGTTTATGTCAGCCAGAGTTGGTTCTCAAAACATGAGCAAAGCATATATCTCTTAAAGATCAATGATCAAAATATTCAAAGAAATAAAACATGTTCATGAAATTCTGATTCTAATAGTGTGTCCCAAAGAAATAACTCACTTTTCCCATCTGTGAAGGATAGTGTTGCCATAGCATTTTATGGCGGATTATTGGCTTCCCCTTCTTCGTAATTGATAACACAACTCAAATTGTTTTGTGTTTGTCTTGATAGATGAAGAAGATAATGTCTGATATGCATATAAATAATATCAAGAATTGGAAACTAGATGATAGTGTTAAACAGAAAGTTGAAGAAATAGGTTTTAAGTTCTTGGTGATGCTTCAGGAGAAGTTGCTGAATATAGAAAATGATTTGTCCTTACCCCTGAATTTTGTAAGTGCTCTCGTGAGCACTTATAATGTTGAAGATAGTTGTTTTCAATTTGGAAACGGTGCGGATAAATTTCATTTGGATTTTGGGGATGTCGATGTCGGGAATGATACATAAAGATAATGTCCAACTCCTAAAAACACATTTAGCTTTGAGTAAACCTGTTGTAAAAGATTTCCTTACAGTTAAATCAAAACAAGGAATTACAAGTGGAGTTGATTTAAAAAAACTTTTATTTGAAGTGGATGTTGGGATATTGGCAAAGGCGTTCATATTTTACGGTTTAGGATGTGTTTTGCTTCCTACCCGGACAAGGGTCGGCCAACCGCATTATCTACCTCTGTTGGGTGAGAAGAGATCAAGAAATATGCTTGGGGGCAGCAGGGTTGGCCCACATCAAGGGTGATTTGGATGATATAATTAGATCACAAACAAAATCAGTTATTTCTTGTTTTAGTTTAGCTTTAACCATATTTGCTTTAGAGCGTTTCCCTATCCTAACGCGGGAATTAGTGCTAAACTTACCAACGGAAGTCCGCTTATGTCTAGGGTGGATTGACGTGATCGTCAAACATTTCAGACTAAAATCAAGTCAGAGAAAAAATTATGCAGAGTTGGAAGGAGACTTTAACAATATGTTGGAGCAAGAAATAAAATGGATGCCATGATAGGGTAGTGCAAGTTTCTAGAGATTTTGAGGATCAGCGGTGTCTAAGATATGTGGTGGCACCATGCATTGACTTCTATGGTGCATATATGGTTCGCCCCGACATATGTTATAGAAGTCAATGCATGGTGCCACCACATATCTTAGACGCCGCTGGTCCTCAAAATCTCTAGAAACTTGCACCACCCTATCATATGGCATCTAGTTTATTTCTTGCTCCAACATATAGTTAAAGTCTCCTTCCAACTCTGCATAACTTTTTCTCTGACTTGATTTTAGTCTGATATGTTTAACAATCACGTCAATCCACCCTAGACATAAGGGGACTTCAGTTGGTAAGTTTAGCATTAATTCTCGCGTTAGGATAGGGAAATGCTCCAAAGCAAATATGGTTAAAGCTAAACTAAAACAAGAAATACTTGATTTTGTTTCTGATTTAATTATATCATCCAAATCACCCTTGATGTGGGCTAACACTGCTGCCCCCAAGCATATTTTTTGATCTCCTCCTCACCCAACAGAGGTAGATAATGCGGTTGGCCGACCCTTGTCCAAGTAGGAAGCAAAACACATCCTAAACCGTAAAATATGAACGCATTTATCAATATCTTAACATCCACTTCAGATAAAATTTCAGGCCTCTTAAAGTGAGCTAAGAGTTGTTTTAAATCAACTCCACTTGTCATTCCTTATTTGGATTTAATTGTAAGGAAATCTTTTGCAACAGGTTTACTCAAAGCTAAATGTGTTTCCAAGAGTTGAACATTATCTTCATGTATTATTCCCAACACCGGCATCCCATCGATGGGAAGTCCGGTAAAATACAAGATATCATCTAGCCCAAAATCCAAATGAAATTTATTCGCACCGTTTCCAAATTGAAAACAACTATCTTCAACATTATCAGTGCTCACGAGAGCACTTAAAAAATTCAGGGCAAAGGACAAATCATTTTCTATATTCAACAACTTCTCATGAAGCATCACTAAGAACTTAAAACTCATTTCTTCAACTTTCTGTTTAACACTATCATCTAGTTTCCAATTCTTGATATTATTTATATGCATATCAGACATTATTATCAATTACGAAGAGGGGAAGCCAATAATCCACCATAAAATGTTATGGCAACACTATCCTTCACAGATGGGAAAAGTGAGTTATTTCTTTGGACACACTATTAGAATCAGAATTTCAAACTAAAACTAATTTCGTTTTAAGTAGAATCAGAATTTCATGAACATGCTTTATTTCTTTGAATATTTTGATCATTGATCTTTAAGTGATATATGAACCTAGTTCAGCTAGACATAAACAGAAGCAAAATGTCAATTTAGCAAGGTATGGCGAGATGCAACGACATATAGCGAAAACAGGGCACAGAGCACATGTTAGGGAACTCAATATAGAAAAATCATCTAAGAAATGTGCATTTAATTTTTTAAGTAATTTTTTTTGTTTTTTCAATGTAAAATTTCTACTTTTGTGTTCCTTAACACTATTTATTTATTGATCCTCTTTAGAATTTGAATTTCTAGGTGAGATATGGATCTATGTTCCGACTGTGTTCCAAAACACATGACACTCATGGATCTAATGTGATCTATATGCTCGTTTTAACTAGAATTAGAATTCAAACAATTTCTAACCTTAAAACACACACAAGCACACCAATTCAACTATACCACAACAACAACAAAAAATTAATTAATAACCTAACATTTCGTTCAATAAAGTCAAAATCATATTCAACAGAAATAACATAACCCTAAAATTATAATTTCAACAACAAAGAACTTAGCATTACACGTTTGATTTGAATAGTGAAGATGTTATGAGTAGAAGAACAAAACGAAGGGTTCGTCGTTTTACTTTGTTGTGGTGTTGTTAGAAGAGAAGAGAAAGAAATCACGATTTTGAAGTCACCGCTGGTTTCAAAGAGAGGGAGAAATCACGATTTTGAAGTCACCGCTGGTTTCAGAGAGAGTGAGATGAAGTTAAATATTTTCGTTTAGTGTAGTAGCAAAAACCATGAAACTAATAAGTAATAACATCAAAGAAACTAGTACTAAATATCATACTATTCAAAAAGAAATACTAAAATACCTTAAACATTACTCAAAATTTCATGATGTATTCATAATATGAAGTAAAAGGGATAGCAAAATCGAAAATGGCTAATACCAATTATATACAACTAGTACAAGTTATTGTTTTACTATTCATAGGTCCGCTTTGGCCGCTTTCCACTTCTGACATGTGCCGACGCGGCCTGGTGCGGTGGTCTTGATTTTTCCGCTACGCTCCGCTATAGCGGCTGGCGCGACCGCTTTTGACAACAGAGGTTACTAGTTAGTATGAAATATGGCCACATAGTTCACTCAAAATAAACCACGTAGGACACTAATTCATTGATAGAAAGTTTGCTTGATAATTTATCTTTTGTAGTCAAATAGATAGTCTTTAACTTTTTGGAAAGAATTATTAAATTCAAAATTATAACTCTAACATGAATAAAATGTGAAAAGTCCTTATTATTACAATATACTAGTAGAATATTCTACAAGACCACGTATTACAATATAGAATACTTCACCATATAATTTTCTATAACCTATTTCTTAATTTTTAACTTCTAAGATCATGAAATAATATAGCTTTCTTTGAAAATAAAATAATAGTAATTTTCTTCATAAATAAATATCCCCTTTCAAACACTTTCAAAGTTCAAGTGGGGTACTCATCTCTACTCTGTCTACAGGAAGCATGTATCAACTACTCATCACTCTCAAACTGATGATTATTTGCATACAAAAGTTGTACAATCAAGGCCTCAACGAAAGTGTGTATACATGATTGTTTCAATTGTATGACCACAAGCATGCTTAGCCACCAATGGCATCACAAACTCACCTGTGCTCTTTTCTCTGGGTTATCACCAGTCTCGGTCAGAGCACACTCCTTATATGTTAACTCTAGTTTATCAAACATAACCATTCTCTGGGTTACTTGAAAGGAAAATCAATCACGATTAACTATCTCTGATAAATCAACTAATAACGAAAGTGGCAACAGACTAAGTTATCCTTAAATAGAATGAACCCAAGGATTAGTATCTTAGTATGAAAGACACTTATAACAAGAGATTGCTGAAACATAATCATAACAACAAAAAGACTACGATATTGATGAGTGCACAAAACCAGGGAAAGCAACAATAAACTAAGACCAGGAAAGCAACTAACAAAAGGAAAGAAAAAAAAAACATGACCAGACAAATGCAATCAAGAGTTAATTAAAACAAGTGTGAAGAAATCACGTATCTAAGTTAATTCCCAACATTACTATCAATTACAATGTCATTATAGAAATTTGACTAGTTACCGAAGAGAAAATGTGAAGAATAGTTATGCAAGGGTAATTATGAATAGTTATAGATATTATTAGTGGAAACCAGTATCTACAGCTCTTACGGTACATGGCTTAGACTCAGCCCTGTCATTCTACTGTAGGTGCAGGGTATTACAATATGCAACTATCACCAGAACTGAAATCTCTTATTTATAAACGTTAACCGGTAAAGCTATCTTTAACCCTAATTCTAACCTAAAAATTTCTCTCCTTTCTACATGCAATTAATTTAAAAACACTTTATTGAAAAAAGCCTTTGAAGGGATTCGAACCCGAGCCTTAACAGCTTCTTCCCAACATTTTCACCACTAAGCCACTAACAATTATCTTGATTTAATTTTGCTTCCATTAATTGATATTCAATATCAAACGCCCTGTTTTTTGTTTTTAGGGAGTATTCATAATCTTCATCGGTCAAGCTATACTTAACCCTAATTAAACCCTAACTCTAATCTCTTATCTCTTATCTCTTATTTATAAATCTTAACTGGTCAAGTTATACTTAACCCTAATTAAACCTTAATTCTAATCTAAAAATTTCTCTCCTTTCTCCACGCAATTAATCTAAAAAGTCTTTATTGAAAAAAGCCTTTGAAGGGATTCGAACTCGAGCCTTAATACCTTCTTCTCAACATTTTCACCACTATGCATTGATAATTTAATTTTGCTTCCATTAATTGATATTGGATATCAAACGCCCTGTTTTTTTAGGGACTATTCATAGACCTTATTAAGCCTAAATTTTAATAAATCTTAACCTGTCTCGCTATACTTAACCTAATTTTAATCTAATTTTTCTATCCACACTTTTGCATTTAATGTTTATCTAAAGTCAAAATATGTTCCTAATTTTATGCTTTTTTTTTTTGGAAAGGAATTACCCCGCCCTATATTACCCTGCTTGCAATTTAATCTTTCATCCCATCATGGCAATTTAGGTTCTATTTTTTTTGGAAAGGAACAACCGCGCTAAACAAATTGCTTTAAATAGTTGCAATTATAAAGTCAAATAATAATTTACCTAATTGTTTTCCCTAATTGTAACAGTTAACTTAATTTCATCCACATCTATAGTCTAATATGTTTCTTTCATTTTTTTTTTTGGCCATATGTTATGCGCTCCTCCCTAATTATTCTAAAATCAAATCAGATTTCCCAACCATAATTTCTCATAATATAATTGCATTAAAGATGATATATTTTCGTTAACGTTGAATAAACTTTGTGTATATCGGATCCGGATCCTCTCCATCCGACATCTCTGCAGCAGCCTCTCCATCTAATAAACCAACCATTAGATACATCCAATGGATGATATGGAAATGCAATAAAATATTGAAAAAACAATATGCAAATGTCTCCAACTCAAATGCACATAAATATTGCATTTATGTGTATCAGATTACACGACCTCTGAAACAATCTTTTGTTAGTTACAACTAAATTCTTCCTCTTTTACTCTCTCGTAGCATGTGTATCAGATTTTCATGAAAACTTAAATTAAAAATAAGAAAAAACTATCCAAATCAAATGTAATAATCTCAAAAAAAGAGTACAAAAGTTTCTGCAATGAACTCAAACAAAATGTTCTGCAATGAAATTAAAAAACCCGGGAAAAAAACCCAATATGAAATTAGGCGTTGATTGCTCATTTTGAGAATCTGGTAATAAATGCAAACAATATTTATGTTCACAAATTGAATTTGGAGATATTTACAGATTGTTTTGTCGACATTTTACTGCCTTTTCATATCATCCATTGGATATATCTAATGGTTGGCTTAATAGATTGAGAGGCTGCTGCAGGGATGTCAGAGGGAGAGGATCCAAACGCGTGTATATCACGTGTAATTTGGAGTATTTTCTGTTAATTGTTTTGACTCTGCATGTCATTGATTGATTTAAATTATACACCCTCCGGTCACTATTATAAGCAAAAATTAACATTTTAGATACATTCATTAAATGATCGTATGTAGTCTTTATTATACACTTTATACATCATTTAATGAATAAATCTAACATGCTAATTTTTGCTTATAATTGTGACCGGAGGGTGTATATAGTTTTTCTGCATAATAAAGGAGTTTGGTTCTCATGTGCCCCCTTGAAACGATGAGAATATACACCAATTAACGTAAATTGTGGAGAATGTTGGGTAATCAAAATTTCAATAATAATCGCATTTATTGTTCATTCTAATTAAAAGATCAAAATATGTGCCGGGTCAATGTCATGTTACAATATCAAGGTTGATGTCATGGATATAATATGATATGGTATAATACCAATGTCTATGTTAATTAATATTATGGATTTAATTAGAACAATTATGACATTTAACTAAACTGTTTTGTTACATGTTACGGCTAAATATTACTTTCGATATGACCCGTGCGATAGCACGGGTCGATGGTCTAGTTAACTTAAGTGTAACTACGGTGTGCCTATTTATGGCATGACCACAAACTGAGCATTGGAAAATTATCAAAGCGCGTTCGGTGGTATCTTAAAGGCTCCACTGATCATGGCCTTCTTTTACTGCCAGACCAGTCATCTCATTTACAGGTATTTTGAGATGCCAATTGGGCATCTAACCCTAATGACAGGTGCTCTAATTCAGGGTCTAGCACATACTTTGAAACTAGTTTATTTTCATGGTGGTCTAAAAAGCAGCAACAAGTTGCTCATTCAAGTCTTAAAACTGAGTGTCAGAGACTAGCCACTAGAACAAGTGAAATAATTTGGATTCAGTCTCTTCTTGCTGAATAGAATTACAGATTCGTGTTTCGGTTCCAATCAACTACTATGACAGTCAATGCATTGTCTCCTGGTGTCACAACTGTAACTCGTATACCAGCACATGAAGAGATATCACATATATCAAGCCTCTCTAATTAGGTGACACTTTGTTCACGGATTTCTCTATTTTAGAGTCTAAATTAGTATTGATCTTTAATTATAAAAGATGTCTTCAATCATTTATGAAATATTTTCATGTATGAGGGATGAATAAATGTAAAAAAAAAAATTCAAAAGAAAGAATTGAATACACTCTAAAAAAAACGAAACAACAAAAAAGTGTAGAGAACAAGAGAACTTACAAAAAAACGTAGTCCTCGCCAAGGGAACAGTCGCTGCCACACTACCAAAGCACATTTCTGCAAAAATTGAACATGATCAATACGTGAAAAACCTAACCAAACCTAATCATGAATCAATCGAAACCAAATCGAAATTGAAACATAGTCAATCATGAAACATAAATGAATGGAAACCTAATCGATCTTGAATCATGAATTAACGGAAACATAATTAAACCTAAATCATTAAGGAATTGAACCTGGCAAAGGAAAACACAAATCGAAGGTGACAATGGTTGATTGCAATTGAAGATGACGACGAACACAGATCGAAGGTGACAAATGGAGATTCCATGGATTAGAGATGAGTGGAAGAAACTCTGAGTGGTTTCTACTCAGAAACGCGATTGTCACTTTAGTGAGATGTAGAGACACGCTTCCAGATGTGGGTTTTCCTGAGGGAGTCGATGGTGAGAGTCTATCGCGATTGTCAACATAGATCTAAGTTTTTTTTTTTTTTTGGTCAAATGAAGAATTAGATCTATGTTTATGTATATTCAGTTATTTATTTAAAATATCTGGTGTGGGAGGGGCCGAAGCTAAGTGGGGTATATCCTTCAAAATATATATTTTTTCAAAGATACTAACGTAAATTTTAAATGAAAATTAAATAAAAACAATAGAGTGGGCCAGGCAGACGCTAAATCGACGCTATTAGCGTCAGTGTCGGTGGCCGACGCTAAAATCTAACTCTAAAATGCTGATTTCTTGTAGTGAATTGTACTATTCAGTCAATTCAATTCAAAAATAGTTGGCTAAAATAATTTTGACCAATAAATATCATCATAAGGATTATCTTTTCAATAACTATGTTCGACCTTAAATAAGAAATAGAAACGTAAAAGTAAGTAGTTAGGTCATGTTGCGTAATTTCAAAGACCATGGTCAAAAGATGAAAAAGACAA
This sequence comes from Medicago lupulina, assembly GCA_958299785.1. NCBI lineage: Eukaryota > Viridiplantae > Streptophyta > Magnoliopsida > Fabales > Fabaceae > Medicago > Medicago lupulina. The sequence continues at coordinate 50,817,923 of OY283145.1, read as the reverse complement.
AACCATCAAAGATTAATTATATCCTAACTTGAACTTATTGCAACCTTTCTCATGATCAGTAATATTGACATCAAGCATGAATGACTCCGACTCTAATAGAAAAGAATATGAGATTCCAAGATAAAAAATAAAAAAAACCAAGCAACATATTATTACACCACTACGATACCATAAAAGAATTTTCTTATATGATTGTATTATTAAGATAAACTACGATATATGTCTTTCAACTTATTAAATATTGTAGGATCCACCAACAACTACATTATTTGTCCTTGAAATATTTACACAAATCTATGATATAAATCAATACAAATTCTCATATGTTTTAAGGAATACTCTTATTTTAGTATAAATTAATATTAAAATTATCTTATCACTACATTTGAAGATATTATAAATCAATAAAATATATGTGATTATACTTAGCCCAATTTTTATTTTCTCAAGTACAAGTTATTATGAAAGGGTAACATAGAAAAAACCCTAAAATATAATGTTTGCTTCTCTTTATTTTGGCTTAACATGCCCACCTGCAGTATACAAGATGATGCAAAGGAAAAAATGAAATGAAAAGTTGAGGTTAAAACTTCATAGTATGAGAGTTTAGTGAAGGAGAGACCAAATTTATAAAATATTCTTCATATTCCAACCATTTGATTCATGGTCAAATATTTGTAAGATAGTCCATTTGATTCATGGTCAAATATTTGTAAGATAGTTCAATAATGTAAATAAAATGCATCAAAAGTGTTTTGCTCAATTTTAGTTTCTTTCCTTACTGCTTTGAATCAAATCTCTTAATTTTATTTGGCATGTTGACAAAGTCATGTATTTAATATTCTAATAGAATTGATTTCATTTACATTTCCCCCTCTATGTTGTCTTATTATTTACAAAAACTTAGTTTCATTACAAATATATCAATTTTTGTGTCTATCAAATTTTAGTATTATTAAAAAAGTATTTTGTGAAACTATTGACATATAATATGAACAACCTAACAAGCCCGTGCAACGCGCGGGTTCTATACATAGTAAACATTTAGAATTCACACTCAACTAATGAGACTTAGAGAGTGATGCTTAATTAATTTAAGTGTTTATTAATTTAAGCTCAATTGAATTCTGATTTAAGCTCAATTAATGAGACTTAGAGAGTGACTCTCATTTTGTCTAAGTGTTTTTGTGCTTGAAATTTGATCATAAATTTGACACAATTGAAAGCTTGTAGTTTTGTATTTTTCTTTAAATGTTGCGGGTATTTTAGACGGAGATTAGAATAGAGCCGTTATTTGAATAGATGGTCAACACGTCAAGAGGCTTCTTCATATTTGTCGATTTAAACTTTTAAATATTTGTTCGTATTTTTTATAGGATTGATTTAATAACTCGAGCATGAAATGGAGCCTCAAGATGTTAAATAACTAGGGCAATCAAAATAATGTGCTGTCGCATTTCTTTTATGTTCATAGATGATGACTATTTTTCTCCACTTAGCTCTTTCATAACCTCTGGGCAAGGGAGGAGAAACAGGACTTGCTTTCATTTTACACGAGGATTTGTAATATTTTCCAGCTTCTGTCTACAAGTTCTTCTAATTAGATAATCAACAAAAAGAACAGCAATCAAAAGCATTTTACGGTCTCACTTTTCGTTGTTTTAGTTTATGTAATCACAAGAACTTTTAGGAAAAAGCTAGAAAGTATTGAGATTTGTAACTGTAAATGCAGCCAACTGCTAATAAACGAAGATCTTAGGATATGGTTGTTCTATGAACCCTATACAGAAAAATACCACATAGGTGGTTTCCACAGCCTGAAAACTATAATAAGCTTTAGCAGGATCTTCACTCATCCACCCTAATCTCTGCGGTATAAACGACTTTCAAATGAAATCATAAATAAATAAAATCACGAGCTTCGTAAACTTTTAACGAGGAAATCACACTCAACTACGAGATCTGCACCTTAAAATTAAATACATCTTTTCTTCAAAGAACATGACGAATCCGAGTACAATGAATATTTATTGTCATATACCAAGATAGGCTTTAATGGTTTTAATTTACATCACTAAGATCAGACCGACACAACCCGTTCTCATTTACATCAAAATTGCAAAAGCAATGCAAATGATGGGGGATAAACAAGAACCACAAGGTCAAGGCAAGATTATCTCACCTACGGACTATATAACACGTTCTTAGAATTCGAGATTAGGCCTAACTCAACTCTACAAAATCAACTGGTATGGTGAAGATTGACCAAACAACAAAACCATTTGTAATTAAGGGGACTATGCACAACCTTCACATAGAAATTAAAGAACCCATAAACTTTCTCTTATTAAGGTGGACCACAGTTAAGGCAGAATTTCCATCATAGGTCAAAAAAATACAAGTTCGACATACATATAAAACTACACAAATGATTCAAGATTTTAAGTGAACCATGCAATCGTACCATCAACAATAAACCTGACTTCATGTAATTGCATGTATGCCAAATTGTATCAGCTATAGATAATACAAAATGAGAATCAGGAACCTAGTCAAACAAGCAGAAACTATCATGTCCATCTTGTTAAACAATTGTTCCTTCTTGTGTCTTATTATACAACAGAATCTGTTTTATATCAGCTTGATACATTAAATGCAAGCAAACATAAGATATTTTAATTCTTATTTACATGGTATGATATGACTAAAAATGATAAAGATCCTAATAAAAATAAACCCTAACAATATAGACAAGATTATTATCAGATATTTTTCATAATTTGAGTCCAAAAAAGAGAGTTGGACAACATCAAGAGTATGCAAGAATAAACTGTACTATAAAGCACTGCAAGCATATGACTAACAGCACAAAAGAGGCTGTTAAGTTTGCTGAAATTAGCAGAAATAATTCAAAGATTTGTAGAGATTTACCAATCAACAAAACTCTGGGGAACAACCAAAAGACACTAAATTAATAAGAAGAGTACATTTTATCCATCATAGCCAATGAGTTGGTATTAAACTCTATTTGTAAACACTGTCAAAGAAATCCAAGAGAGACATCATCTTATATAAAATGAGCTCTAAAACTATTTCTTCATTTCATGCCACCATCTATCTACCACCAATAACTCTTGATGTGCTTGCAGTTGGATCGTAGACCTATAATTATTCAAAAAGGATCCGTATTATACAGTAGAGTGATACACCGAAATACAAAAGGTTAAAACAAAACACAAAGGAAAAATGAATGCATGATTCTAAAGAGAAAATGTGTGCTGAAACATACTTTCAACAAATTTGAACTTTAATACAATACAAAAACGATCACGCAAATTTTGAAGCAAATGCAATTAATATAAGTTTGAAGAAATAAAATAATTTTGATTTTTCCTTTTCTAATCTTAGTAATGATCTATTGAAAATAAATCTTTCCAAGTCTAAATTTACTTGTCACTTTGCATTGACATGTTTCCAGCTTTAACCTTTCAGTCTATTACTAAGAGAAATTGAATTTGCCTTTGGAAGAATCATCTTCCAGTTATAATAATATAATAATAAAACAATTTAATTCAATCTAAATATTATCAAACACTTAGGAGTAGGCAGTAGGTAAATCATTGTAAAGAAAATTACTTTCAATAAATCCAATCCAAACTTTCAGCATAATCATTGTAAAAGCACCACATTATTGCACTACTCATAGCTTGCTTTACTCTATTTGTTTTCAAATTATAAAGAATTGCTTCGTGTCCACGGCTTGCGAATGTCAATGTTTCACCATTCTCAGAAAGGCAGAATGGGAAGAGATAATATTTCAAGCCAACAAACTTATCTACTTGTAGATTTTGAAAACTGATTTTAAGGAATTGAGTCCAAGATTGTTCAACTCCAAATTCCATCATTTGCCATATAACAAAATGAGTTTCCTTGAGATGGTGAGAAAAACAAAGGCGGTCCATCAAAACAGCAATAGTTGGTTCAATGTATGGTGACACTAAATTAGCAGCACCAGGAGGGGGCAATAATTTCCTGTATGTCTCAGTACCAAGATCAAGCGAGATTATCGCAAATTTCTCAACAGTAACATCCTTCGGATAAATGGAAATCCAGTTAACAGTGCCACTCAAATATATTCCTTGTTTGTTCACATAATTATAGCCAAGGGTATCAACAAGGTCAAAAGGAGTAAAACTTGCAAAAAAATTTCAAATATTATCACCGAAACGGAAAACTTTCACCTCACTAAAACACAAAACCACCGCATTATAAGTTCTAGTTGAATTAACATACGCAAATGCAAAACTGAGCTTGCATGGTTTGCAAGGTTGGTGACAAGTTCCTAGTTTTTCGGATATTATCCTTGTAGCCGGATTCCAGATCTGGAACCAGAAGATTGTTTTCTCCTGAATATGATTACTTGTGTAAGAATAACCGAGCAAACAAAGCAATCCATTGCATTCACCAACAACTCGGCTGCAATCCCTGTACTCCAATTGGTAATAAGAGTTGCTGGCGATAGTTTTTGATGGGTTCTCCAGTAAATGACTCAAAGGAAAAGTTACGGGATTGTAACGTCCTTCCATTTTTATTACTGCTATGTGTTTCTTTCTTGAAGGTCGCTGAAGGTGTAGTTTGACAAATGCTTTATCAGATATAAGGGTTTTCCATGACTTGCACACGCACCTTAGTAGCATCAGGGAGGTATACGCGCCACATGACTTGATGGAGTTTTCCCTGACTCGATCGAGTTCCATGACTTGGGGTTTTGGCGATTCATCAAATATTTGCTGGAGTTGAAGACTGCTGAACCCTAATACGGCTGTACAGGGAAAAAGCCAAATAAGAGGGTTAAAATTACAAGTATTAGTTACACTAGTTATTAACCGTTGATTTGGTATTGATCTAGCGGCTGGTGTATTCTGCTATAGACTCAAAAAATCGTTATTAGTTAGTGAAAAATAAAATTGTTATCAAATAGATTGGTCTATTATAAAATAGGCTTTTATACGTATTTAGTCCCTGCAAATAAAGTTCAATTAAAAATTGGTCCCTGTATTTCTTGATCTTGACATTTTGCATTGCCGAAATTAAATTATTTAAAAATTAGTCACAGATCCCAGTTAATTACTGTCACGTCAGCAAAAACACTATAATCAGTCATTAATTGGAGAGAGGGATGAAATTTTAAATGATTAAATTTTGGCAGAAAAATGCTAGGATTAAGGAATACACCGATTATTTTTAAATGATCCCTGTTTGCAAGGACTAAACACATATAAAAGCCTATTTTATAAGATAAAAGGACTAGATCAAAGATGAAAGCTTTGTATATTATTCTCTTCCCAAGTGTGCATATACACAAAAATATGAGTAGGATACAATATGAGCAAGTGAATGATCAAATTAATTAAGGACCACTAACCAATAACCATCCATTCACTTATGGAAGTTGAAGGAAGGTGGAAGACTAAAGATGAACATTCACTAAGTTAATTATTCATAAACACTTCCCTTTAGATGTCATTCAGGATATGGCTCGTTAAAACCTTACTAGGCAAAATCTAATAGGGAAAAAATCCTAGTGATGGAAAAAAGTACAATATCCCATATACTTGTCTCGTTAAAAACCTTACCAGGAAAACCAAGTGAGACAAAATCATGGTGAAGGGAAACAGAGTGCAAGATATATTTATATCTCCCCCTCAATCAAACAATCATGTGAGAAAATGAAGACCAATATTTTGTATGAGTTGTTCAAAAATTATGCTTGGGAGTGACTTTGTGAAAAGGTCTCCAAGATTATCACACAAACAAATTTGTTGATTGCTTATATCATCGTTCTTATGAAGATCACATCCTTTCAAGTGACAAATGTACATGGTATCATATTCATAAATGATTGTTGCATTCACTCTTTCGAAAGACAAACCACAAATTTCTTCTATGTGCTCTATCATATCCCTCAATCAAACACATTAAAGTTGAGAATCAAACAAATAACTTGCATATCTAAGAAAACAAAGGATATATGATAACGTAAATAATTATCAAGGTATATTATTCTTCCTTAACTGAACTAAAACTTGGTCCTTCAGGACTAATTAGTTCTTCATTATTTACTCAAACTCTCAACCAATCATTATTTACATCTAATGGCTTTACAACCATTGGAGCGTACGATAAATATGTTTTTTGTTTACTTTCATATATAACCATTTTAGCAACTTGATATATAAACTTCATGATCAACAAAAGTGATATTCTTTTTCGTCAAAAAAAAAAAACAAAAGTGATATTCTTCAAATCAAGTTGTAATATCAAATAAATATTTAACCTTTCTACATATTTCATCTCAATTTTTTATCTTTAAGAAATTAGCTTTCAAAATTCTCTTCAGGAGTTCTCAGATTTATTTTCAAATGGAAAAATTAATATCATTTATATATCTCTCTTTTAAAAAATATTCATCAATAATATTATACATAATATTTCTAAAATTTTATTTGATTAAGCAATATTTTCAAAAATCTGAATTATATGTTTTGATAAAGTTAAAACCTTCGGGGTATAAAAATAACAAGTTAGTCATGAAAGACTTCCTTCATATAAATATTGGATCTTTAATGTGGTGATAGCCTTAATCAAGTATGATAATGTATTCTAATTCACTTTAGGTGAATACGCCTCTTTAAAATTAACAGTAAATTTTCACCAATTCTCTTGAACAATAAGCCAAACTTTATATAAAAATTTCATGATTCTTTTTATTTTTTGCATCTTCATATGCATGGATTATTGGTCCAAAAACCATTTGCTTTGCAAAGCTAGTTTAATTTCACATCAAATGCATCTTTTCATTTAGTCGATCATTGTATTTTCTATAATCCTTAATAGAATTTGATTCATGATCTTCATTATCATTTTTACATATAACTCTATATTTTATGTAAAACCAACGTCAACGTTAGACATTTACTTTTCGGTTCCATCATGTTTTATTCATGACATAGTTTATAGAGATCTTTTTATTTACATAAATTTCAAGTACCTGATCAGTTCTGCTGGAACTAAATTATGAGAAATTTCTCATTTAGAATTTTGATATACTTTGTTTGTGGAACCAACTAGTCTATCACACTTCAGGTGCAGTTGAGATTCATTTGCAATATTAGATTGTTGAAACGAGACATATATTTTGATTGGAGTATTAACAACTGATATTTTGTTTGTTTAACTTTGCAAATAAAATCATATTTTTGAACTTTTGGTTCATACTGATTTATATGAGGATCAAGATGAATTAATAATAATTTTATTTCAAATGATTCATTTGAACTTCTGGTTTATACATTCAACTGTTTATTTTCTCACTTTAACTTTTGATTCATATATTCAGCTGCTTATTTTCTTCTCCTAATATTGAAAAAACTAATTTATCAATTGATAATCAACCTACTGAGCTTTGAATTGATCTACAATTATTTATTCAAGATATTTTACAATAGATGGAGATTCATATCAATTAGTTTTCCAATATTCTTTTACGACTCATCTAAGTGTATTATATTGGAGCAATTGAAACATTGACAATTCATCCAAAAAATGCTTATATGGGAAATATTAGGTTTATAAACCAAAAATAAAAGGGTGAACTAGGGGACGATTGTGGTAATTTGTTGGCTTGATGCGAATCGATGTCTCAAACTTGAAAGCTTTTTATATTCCAAAGTATAAATTGAAATACATGATCTCATAAGTATTGATTGTACAATGACCATTAGACGTCTAGTGAATGGATCTTCAAGCCCATTTTTATAGATGAACATATGTTACCGATGTTCAATATCAGTTTTCATATACGCTCAATACTTATCAAATGAGAAAAATGATATGTTAGTTAAATAATCTCACAAACTTCTGGTTGTGATTTAACAATAAACATACACATGACCATAGTTGAGGCATTGAAGTTATAAAATAACTATCTGGTCCACGTGATCAGTATGTGTGTATTGGTTCACGAGTATCCCGAAATTAAAGACTAATTTCATCACATTATCAATTTTCTTTCGGAATTAGTATTTCACAAAAGTTATTAGATTTGAAGAAACTTCTGACTCTTCAAAACATATCCATAAAAGAATATTAACTATTTTTTTTTCTTTTTGCATCATAATATATTTAAGATGACCCAACCGATTTTGTCAACAAAAAAAAAAACTTAATTTTGTAAATTCTGGTTTACAATAATATGTACTTCAATTGCACTTATATAGGTGTATTATAATCCAATACAAAAGACATGTAACATTTTCACTACACTTATTTTATCTATAACATGTCTTGTAATATAGAGATATTCAACATCTCCATTGTTTCTTATTTCAATATGATATTCATTTATAAGAATAACCTTAAAACTTGATGAGATTTAGAGGAATATAATCACTCTCAATATATAACACTATTTTTCCGTGTAACAAATATTGGCTCTTCTAGAGCCTTCAATATTTGTATCGTCATGGGTAATACAAAAATTAGTTTCTTGCATCATTTTGAGTCTTTTACAAAAGACATTTTTCACTCTCAAACAAAATCCAAAATATATATAAAATTATTGTGATCCTTAGTGAAGTCAAGTTCTAGGAGCAATATTTACTTGAGTCCTCAAAATACCACGGACATACTTTTTAGAAGGAATCAATAATACAAAATTCATTTATAATTCTTTTGTCAACTAACAAGGTTCTCGATTCAAAACTATATTATTCTAAAACTTAATCTTTTTAAAAGAAGTAATAACATCACATTCACAACCACAATAATTACAATTTCATTAGCAAAGCAGTTATCTTGAGCATTCAATCCAAAAAAAAAAAGAGCACAAATTATAAGTATTGAATATGCAAAGAGATGACATTACCTCTAATTTTTATGTCTCGTAGAAACTTATATATAGTAAAGATCCTAATCATAATCATAGAATTTTACTATCATCACATGTTTTTTGAACAAGCACTATCATCACATGTTAAAAGTATAGAGGAATGAAAATCTCTACTATGTCATTTACCATATTACATCGATTATACAAGACAAATAGTATTAATGATTTAATCTAAAAATAAGTTTTAATTTATCAGGCGAGACTTCATCATTTCAATCAATGACTACTCTTATGTTCAATCGCATGTAATTTATCTTTTAAAATATTCTTGATATTGTTTTTTCAATTTTGCGAAGAGCACATTCAAAAGGCATAAAATCATAATTTTGTAATCCTTCAAGGATGATTTAATATTAAATTTTAGTTCTTCACGAACTATATTTCAAATCTTCATAACAATGATCAAGAAAATTCTTTATTTGAGCGATCCTTCAGGGATCCTTAAAAAAATTAATTCTTTGAGAACTATATTACATTCATAACGTGTAACGTCTCTTCAATACTTTCATTTTAAAAGTTATACAAAGATAAAATAGATCTTATTTTCAACCATAAATCTATCAACACCAACGTGTAACTCTTTCTCTCAACTCTCCTATACAATGCAACTTTTGACCATACTTTTGATCCCTCATCCGTGATTATTTGGCTATCTAGAAATATATGAACATAAATTACTTAGGTATCTATTGAATTGAGATTGGATGGGATGAAACAATTAATTTGATCATGTGAATACCGACTATGCATACTTTATCTTGTCAGATTATTTATATATAGCAAAAACTATTAGATTGAAGAGAAATACTTATTTGGTCTAGATTGAAAGAAATTGTACGTCATATGTTTCACCTCAGATTGCAAGAGTTTCATGATAACATGTTATAAAATAAGATAAAAAGACAAGATTAAAGATGAAGAAGGTGAAAGATTTGTATATTATTCTCTTTGCAAGTGTGCCTTTACACTAAAATAAGTCTTATTTATAGGATACGATATGAGCAAGTGAATGATTAAAGTAATTAAGGACCACTACTAACCATCCATTCAATTATAGGAGCTGGAAGATTAAAGATAGATATCTACTAAGTTAATTATTCATAACAAGATCTTTTTTATTATAAATTTATATAAAATATTTTTTTTCGACAAACTATAAATATCTCTTATAAACTCAAAAATTAGTCTCGGCAAAACATAAAGTTATTATTTACAGTACTTTCAAGTAATCATTTTAAAAAAAGTATATTACATCTTTAAAAAAATAAGTAATCATATTACATCATGTATTTTTTTAGGTGTAAACCGGGTATCCTCCGCGCGCAACTGGGTAATCAAGACCTTGGTTGAGTTAGAAGAGACTCATTCCATCTCATCTAAGCGTTTTTGGGTTGTTACATCATGCATTGATAACAATGAATGAAAATAACTGATAACTTTCCTTTTTGACAAAAATTAACAATCAATAATTTTATAAATATTCAATAAACTTGATTTATATGCACAAAAAAATTTAGAGTACTATTCATTTGAGAAAGTAAAGAGTACATCTATACACAAACAACACACAAAATCCACATAAATTAGTTATCGATAATTTTTTTAGTATACATTTATGTGAAAAGCCGAAGAGTTGCTTTAATAATATTTAAGAATTTTACTTAAAAAAATATTTAAGAATTGTTTGGTAGAATCAAGTTTGATAACTATGTGAAATAATTATTTCCTTCAAAAAAACTATGTGAAATAATTTTTGGCAATATTTTACTTTTTATTGAACTTTAAATTATTAGAGTCAATTTTTTTCAAGAAGAGAAAATAAGATTAACACCAAAAAGTATTTATGAAACATATATATATATATATACACACACTACAATTTTATTTTCTTTTGGAAATGTCATATACCAATGTGCAATTAAAGACATTTTTTTTTTCTTTTTGGAAAAGTCTATAAAAAAATGAAATTTTTGATTTTAATTAAGGAAACGTTCAAACATCGTAGTCACTTGCTACTTGTTGTAGTTATGAAAAATATGCTTGCCGTGATTGATAAATATGCCCAAAATTAACTTTTGAATGGTTCAATAAATGTAGATGACCCATTATCCTCACAATCATCTAGCCAAACATAATTACTTAAAAAAAAAAAAAACTAGCCAAACATAATATTTTATAATTTTTTGTTGTGCAATACAGAATATCTTTTTTTTCCTTGTTTAATATATTGAAAATTGTGACTTTGATATTAACAAAGATATTAGTCACCTGTTAGTTGTCATAGTTAAAAAAAAAAAAAAAAAAACTTTTTATATTGACTGAAAATATGCCCAAATGTAACCCTTAAATGACTCAATAGGCATTGATGAATCATTTCCCTCGCAATCAGCTAGTCAAATTTTATATTTTATGTTGTAGAATATATTACTTTCTAATGGGTTTGTCTAACATGTGCAATATTGCATTATTTCACATGTTAAATGAACTAAAATTAACAATTTTTTATTGAAAAATAACAATCAATTATTAAAAATTTATATATTTAATATAAAAGGTATGAGTTCCAAAACAAACTTACTATTTTAAACTTATTAACATGGGTAAATTTGCACATGATAGAAAAACTCATTTATTTTATAATATATTTCATATGGTAATGCTTTTTTATTCTTCTTACATTTATCATGTCGAAAGATCATTATAAATATAGACTGATTGTATACATATTTCACAAGAAACTCTTAGCAAGTATGAAAACCAATCAGTTTAACTTCTTGTGCTTTTATGCACTTCTTCTTATCTTTGTTGTAAAAACCGAGTCTTACGAAGTTGTGAAAAAAAGTACTATATATTTAAATAGTAGCTATTTATGCACAAATGTTTCTTCTTTTGTTTATATCTAATTAAAAATTGTTTATTTGTAGTTGAGGAAACAAAAAAATCAAAGACGGACATTGGGGTAGATTGCTATACATATTGGTCAAATAGAGGTGCAACTTGGAAAGCCAACGACGGGGGGTTGGGGAATGGTTGGTATGGCTGTGGATTAGGAGGCATAAAAGGAATGGGATACAACAGTTATTTTTGGTGGAAAGGCCAAGCTTGGGGTAGTGAATGGTGGAACGGTGGTGGAAAAGGTGGCAGTGGTGGAAAGGTTGGCGGCGGTAGAACATGGGGTGGTGCTGGATATGTCAAACCTATTTCCGGCAACGGAAAAGGTGGTGGTGGTGCAAACAACATAGAACTCCCTGATGATGGAAAGGGGACTGATATTGACAAGGGACGGTCGTGAAAATGTTATAGACTTTAGCGTTGGTGGAAAAGGGACTCACGATTAGGGAGACTGGTCATTGATAATAATAATAATAATAACAACAACAACAACAATAATGATGTTATATAAATCCGACATAATTGATATAATACTCTTCTCGAGGTAATGAACATTCTAAAAATTTGTTTTGTTCATCATTGTCGTTGTCAACTTCGTTTAGCATAGCGAGTTTCTATTTTTAGACGTCCTAGGACAAAACACGCGAAAAATGGTTATTTTGATGAAACATATTTTTCGATCTCTAAGAATCATCACGATTTTAGATTAATGTTTTATATAAAGCACCGAGAAATAATATTTTTTACACCAACTCCAAAACCATAACAATATGTATGTAATATATAAAATTTACTATTTGTAAGACCCAATAATTCTCTTATTATATATATATATATATATATATATATATATATATATATATATATATATATTTTATTTTAATTATGCATTAAAATATTTTAATCTCGTAATTTATGAAGTAATTTTGACTATTCTATGGTTTGATTTGGATGAGGGGAGAAATTCTTATATGTGTGATTGATATTTTATTCTATCATTTCATTTGGTTTGATCCTACCTCTTTTCGTATTCATCCTTTACATAATCTTCATTGTTAGTAGATCAAAAATCTCTTCCTTATTCTTTTTCTTATTTTAAAAGTTTTCTTGATTTTTCTCTATACTTATTTTTTATAAATACAGCGCTGGATGCATGATTTTAAATTGTAGTCCACAACTGTATTAGCAGCTGCAATGTAAAGGCTTTTGGAGGCCTTCAGAAATCAGAACCGCACATCGACCACATCCCCCATATTTGTCTGTAATTTCAAGTGCGACGTAACCATAACCTCCGCAAAGGTTGCAACCGAAATTTAGAACCTTGACCTTAACCATTATATACTCTCACTTCTAACTCAACTCAAACAAATTCTAGGTTCAAAAGTGCATTACAAATACAAGACACACATTGAAGCATGCATTTCATAAGTTCATTACATAACACATACTAATTACAGTAAACTTCTTCAAGAAACAGCCATTTAACTATTCTACACAACAATATCACATACAATAATCAGAGCCCCGCGGATAAATTCATTAGCAATTAGCACTATCCATTGAAATGCTATCAATCTTGTACTGTATACATGAGAAAAGCATAAAATTTGACCAAAATAATGGGAAAATAGAGAGTTTAGTTTACTAGCATAAAATTTGATCCTAATATGGAAATGCTATTGAAATTCTAGTAAGACTTTAGAATTCCTTATGAAGAACCTGCAACAATATATTTTTTGGTATGCAGCTTATAAGGATTACTCTGTATCAGAACATTATTACCAAATTTGAGGACCACATGCCTAAATTAAAAGCCAGGGCTTTGATTTCTCCACTTAGATGTTGGACTTATTTAATAACTCGAGCATGCAATGGGGAAGCAAGATGATAAATAATTAAAACACTATATTTATATATCAGCAGCTATTTATAATATAAGAGCGCCATTTATTCTATATATGAAGCATGTCCCTATACTGAAAAAATACCACACAGTTGGTTCCACACCCTCAAAACTATGATATCAGAAAACCTTTATCAGGATCTTCACTCATCTACTCTAATCTTTGCAGTTTAAATGACTTTCAAATGAATGGATTCTTACAACTTTAATGAGGAAACTGCACTCAACAAGGAGATCATCACCCTAATTTAAAATGTAAGATACATCTTTGATTCACAGACAGAGTACAAATAATTTTACAGTCAGATTTCGTGACAGTATCTTCCTAACGCAACTCTTTCCGTTGTTAACAACTGTACAGGTAGCAAATTTGCAACTATAACAGTTAGAGAAACAAAAGCTTACAAGTCCTTTTCTAAGACTCAGAAAATCAATCAGAATCTTGGTCTGTGAGAAAAGTCCCTATAACTCAACGTAAAATTACTGTATAGGTTTTGCTAGTCCTGCAATTGCGGCTGTAATAGCTTTAGAGGCCTCTATCTCTGTATTTGTCTGAAATTTCAAGTGCGGCGAAGCCACAGCATAAGCAAACGCAATTTAGAACCTTGACCTTAACCGTTATATGCTCTCACTTCTAACTCCAATCAGAATCAAATCTCAGGATACAATGTAGCTAATGGTTCAAAGGTGCGTTACAAATCCAAGACGCTCAATGAAACATGCATTTTATAAGTTCACTACAGACACAACACAAACTACTAACAAGAACATCTTTCAGAAGCAACCATTTAACTGTTATACACTAAACAACATCACATACATTGAGAATTCATTAGCATTCAATAACATTCTCCATTGAAATGCTATCTATCTTGTACTATACATGAGACAACCATCAAATTTGACCCAAATATTGAGAAAATAGAGAGTTAAGTTTACAGACATTTACCGAAAAACTTCAAGACTGTTTCTGATTCATGACAAGCAAAACCTCACCACCACGAACTATGCTAGAATCCAAGAACTCTCTTACTTCATCAGTATCACGAAAACTTTTCGGGGCAGAAAGGTCACTATCCAAGTTATACCAAACACCATCAATCTTCCTCAAAGCAATCCAATGTCTACTTTTCCAAATCCCAGCAAACCTTTTCACTGCAACATTGATCACAACCCCCATCAAAACATCTTCTGATGCATCAAGATCAACTGAAGATCCTCCCTTTCGCCGATCGTGCCAAACTACACTCTTTCCTTTCTCTTCCAAAGCAGCTGTTAGAACATTTATGTCGTAGTTTCCGGTCAATGCATTATGATGAGGCTTGAAAAAGATAGATAATGGTGTCCATGATGATTCATTGTTGAAAGATTCATCAAGTGCTAGTTTTTCAGAAATTGCATTCAAATTTGATCGAGTAAAAGCATCTTTTTGCTGAATCAATAGAATTCAAACAGACCCAATATCAGAAAGAGACATAATTCAATCAAATTACTGAAAAAAATTAGAAATTTAGTATCAAAAGCATCTTTTTGCTGATTGAAGAGAAATCAAACAGACCCAACATCAGAAAGATGCACAAATCCATCAAATTGTTAAAAAAGATTAAAACTTTAATATCAAAAATATCATATAAATGGAATTTAAGTAATGGGTAAGCGTTGAATTGAAGAATCAATGGTTGAATTGTGAACATTAAGAGATAAATTGAAAAGGGTATAAAGAAAAACCTGAAAGAGTGAGTTGAGAGTATGTAAGAGACAGAACTGTAATCTTTGTCTTTCGTGATAGACATGGGATTTCTCAGTTGCCATTGTTGATTGGATTGATGCACATTCACTACAAAGGAAATTTGGTGAATATCAAAGTTTTTCAAAGGGTTTTGTATTTTGGGGAGAACAATGTAGATAAATTTCCAGTTTTTGTGTCTGGCTTTAGATCAAGTCTGAAATGTCCAGTCAAATTTTATTTTAGTAAAAAAAATATTTTTATCTTTCTATCGAACTAAAAAATGTTTTTATTCGGGGTTTAATTGCACTAAAATCTTTTAGTATCGTGATTGTGTGATTTTGACTTTATGCTTATTCTTTTAGAGATGTTAACCCTTATACTTTTTCTTGTGAATTATATTATTTATTGATGTGATATTCAATTTTTATAATCAATATGGTTTTTCTTTAAAATTAGTGATTTTATTCTCTCGCAATTGTATGGATTGACTTTTGGTGTTTTTAATTTTAAAAAAAAGTAAACCTAACTATGAGATTTGAGTTCCATATCAATAAATTATATCACAATTTGAAGAACAATGAAAAGGACTATCAAATCATAAAAGGATAATAAAAGGGGTCAAAATCGCTCGAAAAAAAGTGGGGTTGAAATCGCACAGTCACAATATTTAAGGGGTCAATGTGCTGATTTGGTAAACCCATCCATTGATACACAATCCACTTGAGAAGCAAAATGTAGTTAAAAGATTAAATGTTGGGGCATGATATAAACTCATAGCATTAATAGCATTAGTAACATGTGAGTTCATTTAGTTGAAGCACTTAGCTAAAGAGATTCAATTTAAAGAGCAAGACTAATGATATTAATATGTGATAAAACATATTGAGTTAGACTTTCATTTTTCGGAGAGAAGATCGACTTTAAACGACATCATCATGAACTTTATCAATTGACCAAATTTCATAAAGTAAATGTACCATACATGGTTATAA
Organism: Medicago lupulina; assembly: GCA_958299785.1. NCBI lineage: Eukaryota > Viridiplantae > Streptophyta > Magnoliopsida > Fabales > Fabaceae > Medicago > Medicago lupulina. Next base: position 50,801,457 of record OY283145.1, on the reverse strand, counting down.
GCTAGATTGTTCGCATACATTGTTCACAATCTCCTTACATTGAATCCTTAACCAAATATTTGGTGACTAAATACTTATTCATGTGAATTCTCCTTATTATAAGCTAGCCCATAACCAAGAGGGAATAAGGGGTCATCACATGAATTCACTTCCTCACCAGATTGATCAAGCTGTTCAATTCTTCTGAACCAAGTCATTGGTAGTTTACCCTTGAAGTCATGATCCCCAAAGATTACATCTGTGATTCCATTTCCTTCACTACCAGGCAACCATGCTGCAACAAGAGCTTCTGTCTTTTCCAACAAACTTTGTTCCAAGACCAAAGGTCTTCCAGATATTAGAATCACAAGTGTCGGGATTTTATCAGCAACTATGTCTACAATCCCAGCTCCATTAAATGGGATTACAAGTTCTGTATTGTCACCTCCACACTCAGCATAGGGGGATTCACCAATAGCAACAATGGCAAAAGAAAACTCATTATGTTCTATGAATTCTGGCGTTGGGCACTTCTCATATATAACTTCAGTTTCATGTCCCACAGTTTCCTTAACAGCATCCAAGATAGTTGTGCCTGAAATTGTAAGGACACGATAATCAAAAAATGAAGAAACGTTGAGATTAATGAATAATGGATGATTGCACAACATTATACTTGAAACAAAATTCTCAAAATATGAAATGAAACAAAAAACAGCTAACCAATTGTGATCTGGCCACTAGATCCATACTTGGTAAATGTCCATCCTCCGCATTGATACCCTATATCATCAACATGGGTTCCAGCAACAAGGATTCTCTTGGCGTTCTTATTCAATGGAATGAAAGGTTTACTTGGCTCCTTTCCGTTTTTCAACAAAACCAAGGACTTTCGAACTGCTTCACGTGCTAGATCTCTATGTATCTGTCAAACCAATATGTTAGAACACAAGTGTAGCAATTGAAAGTTGGAAGACTAAACACCAAGTGTCACATTGGATAGAACTAGTGTTAGTGTTGCGTGCCCTTCAAACAAAACAAAAAAATATTAGTACTGTGTGAATTTGAAAAAATATCCCACATTGGATAGATCACATACATTGATAGTGTTTGTATAGGAGGAGAGGAGTCTTATGGGCATGCATTAGAGTGCCGATTTTGTGATGAACGGAGAGAGCACTCACCAAAAAATATATATATCGTACAAGCCGACAAGCTCGAGCTAAATAATATATATTTTTGATTACCCAAAAATATATTTTGTGAACGGAGTGAGTCTGTGAGCACTCACAAAAATATAAATATCGTACACGCCGACAAGCTCGAGCTAAATGATATATTTTTTTTATCACCCAAAAATATCAAATTAATCAATTAATTACTTTTTTAACATTATCTGAAAGCGCACCAACTTGCTCTCCAAGTTTTAATAAACCATTTTTGTTACTTGACATGATCCGTGTTATCCTTGTTCCCAAGTTTCTCATGGATCAATTGCGAATTATTGTCTCTATAAATAGATTATTTGATACATTAAAAAAAGTTTATGAGGTATCAATCCTTTTTCTTCCTTTCTCCCTTTGACTTGTGTTAATGAACTGTTCTTTTCTTATTTCTTCTTCTGTCCATTTTAGTTTCGAGTAGGATACTATCATATTTGTGTGGCCGTGATAGCTATATTTGAGAGTGTAATTATCAAATGATTTTATACGGCGATAGTAAATCGTAACAGCGAACTAACAAATTGGTCGTGACTCAACCCGATGATCTCTTTGGTGGTAATTTTTTCAAGGTATTTTCGAATTTCAAAAAACAACCCAATTTGATGGAACAACAAAACTACCATTTACAGTGAGTAGTAGATGATAAAGAGTCTTTATCAAAGACTATAAAAGTTCATAATGATATCTTATCTTCGATCTCAACCAGCTAAACTTCACTTACCTTGCAACCAACAGTATCCAGCAAAGATCTGTCAGTTAAAGGAAATTCAAAAAGTTGAGCAATAAACTTCACTCTTAAAATCCGCTCAACCGCATCATCAATCCTGGATATTGGTACTTCCCCTGATTGAACTAAAGACATCAACTCTTCCATGAATTTTTCATATCTTAAAGGAACCATCACCTACACACGTGTTCATAAATATATAAATTTAAAATGAAATCAAGTAATCTATGAGAAAAGATTATGGGATTTGAAGTTTTCTACCATGTCGATTCCAGCATTAATGGCGGTGGAGATGCAATAACGATAATCTGAACCATAAGGTTGACATAATTCATCAATTCCCTCCCAGTCAGAAATCACAAAACCCTACAGTGGAGCATTATTAGATTTTAACCTTTATTCTTAAACAACAAATGAATATCATTGACAAACAAATTTGACTATTTTAGCCATTAACAAAGATCAATTTCCAAAGAAAATCTACCTTGAAGCCTAGCTTTTCTTTCAAAATTTCATTTATCAGAAAATGGTGGCCATGGAGTTTGACTCCATTCCAGCTGGAATATGAGACCATAATGGTTGAAACACCTTGTGCTATACAATCCACATACGGGGCCATGTGGACCTTCTCTAAGTCTTCATATGATAATATTGTATTCCCCTCATTTACACCTTTTTCTGTGCCTCCATCTCCAACAAAATGTCTCGCGCAAGCAATAGCTTTGTTCCTGAAGTACTAATGAGATGTATGAAAGTGATTTTGATAAAGATGACTATGTGTACTAATTCTCGATAAATTGTTGTAAAAATATTTAATTTCATAACCAATGGCATCTGCCTACTTACCTCCCAGCCACAAATGGGTAGCCCTTTGGATGATGTTCTGGAGGTTGGCCTTGCAAACCTGAAACATAAGAAGTCATGTTTCGGACAATTTCGGTGTCTTCGCTGTAACTCTCATAGCATCTTCCCCATCTAGGATCTTTGCAGACCTATTCATTCACATATGCAAGTGAGTTTTGTATCTAGAAGTTCATCTATTTACTATCGAAAGAAATTTAATGTATAATGAGTTCAATAACAAATTCAAAAGCTGGTTAAGATGCCTTACAGATACACTAGGAGCTAAAGGGTAGTGAGTTCCACTTGCTCTAAGTTCAAGTGACGTTGCAGCTGCAATTCTTTGAACTAAATCTGCATCTCTAGAAGCACACACACCAAAAATGAAAAATCAAACTTGACCCCTCACAGGTGATTATGAATTTTAAGTCAATAAATTTAGACAAGTTCCAATAAGTCAATACAAACATGCCTTAGTCCATAGCTAAAATCGGAAAGATGCAAATTAAAGGTTAAAATAAAAATGATAAGAAGAGAAACAACACAAACCTAGTTGCTCCGAGGCCAACGTTGTGAGGAAATATAGTAGTACCATAGACGTTATTGTTACCATGAATAGCATCAGTACAATAAATTATTGGTATGCCTAACCGTGATTCAAGCGCCAGCTTCTGAAACCCATCCACCATATCAGCCCAATCAGATGACACTTCCTTCTTAGCAGTTGCACTATTTGGTGGAGCACAGTACACACTCCCTTAGTTGAAAATACAAGGAGAAAAATGAGAGATGAGTTACCATACTAAGAAATGAAAGTAGTATAAGAAAGAAGAAGCACAAATGTAGATAGTATAATAGTGTACCAATGGTGAAATCTTTAATGGCAGAAGGAGTAGTAACAGAACGTTCAATTTGGGTCATCTGACCAATCTTCTCTTTCAAAGTCATAAGAGAAAGAAGGTTTTTGATGCGAGCTTCAACTGTTTCAGTGGGATTCATATACATGGAATCCATGTAACTGACTTAGTTCTTGCAATATTCACTATGATGCTTGTTTTCAGTTGCTGTTACTGCAGAGTTGATGCCCAAATGGTGAAATGGGACAACCTTAATTTATGAAATTAGTTCCAGGGCACGCACTTTTATTATACATTAAAAAAAAACCGATACTTTCGGCTGCATTTAAGTATTTAATTACTGAAGTTAGTGACTTTTTTCTGGTCCACCACCTCAAAATGTGGTTCAAGGTGAAAAGTTAATATTAACAAAGGGGAATGCAGGCGTGAAGCACTTGGGTGCTTAGGATATATTTGTACTATGTGGTGGCTTTTACCTGCTAAAAGAAATAGTAGGGAATCTTTGTGGGAAAAAGTGGTTTTACAATAGATATTAACACAAGTTCTGTTAAAAATATGAATCATCATTCAAGGTTTGTCAATTATGACACAGATACTAGACAAGTAGACATGACACTACCACATATCAGATACTAGACACGTCTTTCATATGAAGTGTCAGTGTTACTTAGCTTGTCAAGAAGAGAAAATGAAATTCAAAAGTTTCAAAATATACTATAAAAGAAATGGGACTGGGAGTAAAAATCTAATTTTCATATGTAATTAAATCCATTCTCATAAAATGGCCCTGAATGCATACAAGCTCATTCAATTGATCAAAGTTCATGAAAGATAATGTCATGGACAAAGGGAAAACAATTGTATCATACATGTATGGATGGTAGGATTAAAAATTGATATTAGGTAAAAGTAATTATTGACAAACTCCTTATAAGGAAGTCTTTGGTTACCCCCAATCATTTGAATTTTCCTTGTTATAAGCTAGCCAATAACCAGGAGGGATTACAAGAATTCACTGGTTGATCAAGCTATTTAACTAGTTGACCCTTGAAGTCACAATCCTCAAACTTCACTCTTAAAGTTCAGCAGTCAATTTCCCCTGATTGAACTGAAATACCAACTCTTCCATAAAAGTTATATATCTAAAAGGGATCATCACCTGCATATTTTTGTGAATGTATGAAGTCAAGCAATCTATGTGAAAATATTATGGGAATTTAAGATATATATACCATGTCAATTCCTTACAGCAATAATGGAAGTGGAGATGCAATAACGATAATTCAACCCATAAATTTGACATAATTGATTTCATCAAAAATCATGATTTCCTACAGTGGATCGTTATAATCAGATGAAACACTCACGTAGTATTATGTCATGTAACACAGTAAAAGATACTGTTAGTGTACGACAAGAAACACAATAGAAAGAATGTAAATAAGTACAGACAAGTTAAATTAAATCATTGCTCTTCAAACATGTCTACTTATTCACTCCCTTAAATATATAATTCTAGAATGTGTGCTGTCTTGTACCAATCCTCCCCTGTTCCTTCACATTGTTCCTTTGATATCAAGCAACCACAAATTTACATTATAGTCTATTAATTCTATTGTTTAACTTATCAATCGAAGAATTTCAAATTTAAACCCGAGTTACTGCAATGTGAGTGGTGTTCTCGCAGAGATACATGAGAGATGCTTACTCGTCGGTATGATGAGACTAAAGACTGAGGTCTGTTTTAAGGAATCAGAGTGTGTTTTTGGTGGAATGAGCAAGTTGTCCACTGAGTCCCCTCAACCTCTTTATTTATATAGGTTTTCATAGGGAGTGTGTATCTCTTTAAACCCCTCTCAAGTTTGTCCTCATGAGCATAACTCAGTTGGTTTGGAAACTCAATTCAGGTTTTAAAGAGCTCAATTTGACCAAATTTTTTTGATTAGATGGAAACTCAATTTGACCAAATTATACTTAACTCCGAATTAAATGTTGAAAGCTTACATAAGCGTACTTCAAATGTGTTAAATAAACTTATCTTAAACCGAGTTTGCGTAAATGTACTTGAACTGAGTTTGTGTATAATCTAAAATCTCTTTAAAGGTAGCATACGAATTGAGTTTGCAGAAACAGACTTAAACTGAATTTGTTTAAACCTACTTGAGTTGAGTTTAAGCAAAAGTACTTTAGGTCAAATCTAAAAACTTCTAAAGTACAAGTAGAAACATGAACTAAGTATACATAAATGCAGTTAAATAGAGATCGCATAAAATCTAAAAACTCAAAATTTATAGGAAAAATGTGAACTGAACTCGCTTATACTTCCATGAACCGAGTTAAAACTATTGTACTTAAGTTGGTGTAAAGAATCCAAATTCCTCTTTCCATCTTAAGCCATTTGCAAAGCTCCACCAGTCAGGACAAAGAAAAAATTGGAAATTCCATAAAACCTTATTCTTAAGGTTATTTCTTGCATCATCTCATCACGTGTTATTCTTCTTCACCCTTAGGTCTCTATTTTTGTTCATATTTTTTTACTTTTACATTTTTGGTAAGATTTATTTTTTCCACCAACAACTCGTCAAAATAATTTGGTAAACTTTAGAGTCGTGTGAAACACATAAGCGACGCTAGATATAATACAAAATACACTCTCAATCTAATTTGGAAACTATACAGGATGGGCATTTGATGATTATGAGAACTAAGCTCTTTGTAATGACATATATCTCTTTTGATTCTTGATTCAGGTTAATTAATAACGAAAAATCAAATAGAAGTTTCAAAACTTTTTAAACAATCTCTTGTAAATGTTATGCACATACTAGTCAAGGTTTTATATAGTAGACTCGTCAGTTTACCCCTTTCATATACTATGGCCAGAGTTTGTAATCATCAGATTGCCCTCAGCACCGCCACGACCAGTCGGCTGTCTCGCCTATAATCCATCTTAATTTGATCAAAATTTTGAGCATAAGGATGAGATAGTATTGATTGACAGGGACATGACCTTGACATTGTAACTTACCAAAAGAACAAAGAAAACTCAGCCACATAGGACACTGGTTCACCAGACCCACATTGCAAGTTAGCATGATATTGCTTTTTCTTCAATTTAAAATTACAAAAAGTTGCTTCATAGAGAACTGTATGTTAAAATATCAGAAACATACTAATTCATCCCAATCATTCACACAATAAATCACACGTGGATAAAGGACTAGAAACTATCCACTCTAGCCAAAGTGATAAGATGATGATGCAGACTCAATAAAATGTGGGGTCCACTATTCCATTCTCATTTACTTTCCACCCAAAAGAGGCCAAAAATAAAATATTTCTGTTCTAACATGCTTGCTCCCATTTGGTATGATTATCCAATCAGAAAATTTACTAGGATAACAGCAAATCCGAAAGAAATTGCCCCAATGTAACTGTAATTTGATAGATAAGCTTGATTTGACGGGGAGAATTTGAAAACAGACTCAACCAACCATCCAACCATGTTACTTGCAATTTCAATAAAATATTTTGTTGTAACATGAAGCAGGACCATATATTTCACAGAACCATTAATGTATACAACTACATATTAATTACATTTTGTGACACGACTGAAATAATAGTCTATACAAATTAAATTACCATTACTCATGTAGTTGGATTGAAGAGAGGCACTAGTGTTATGTATTTCTTCATCTTTCTATTTTGCCCGTGGCTTCAGTTGAGTGAATGGTGAGTAAATACAAATAACAAGTTGGCATGTGCTAAAAACGATGCCAAAGTTCACCTTACACGAATATACAATGTTGTAAGACATGCTATTTTGAGATATAATTTCACCAGCTTTGGTTGAACCATGTCAAAAATCATACCTCAAGTTTCAATTCACACTGGAAACACATATCGACAACTCTTTAGCAGTTTCAGGAACCGGTCTGCAATGGGAGAAGGGTCTGTTGCTTGCCTTCCATAAAAATTGCAAGTTCCGTGGGTGCAACTACCAATCTTAACCACTTCTGCAACTCTTCACCCTCTACTTTCTCTTCTTCTGAAGAATACAAGTAATAAAGCACTGTTACAACTTACAACACCATGGCTTATTTAAAACATTGGTTCGACATCATTAAGTGATGAATAATGCCTATAGAGTTGATAGAAGGATAAAACATCAACATCTTCACATCATTTTACTATATCAGACTATAGTATTTAGCTGGGGTGGTACAGTTGAAAACTAAAATCTAATTTGTCTATGTAAATTCAATTAGAAGCGTGAAACAGTATATATGTAATAAAAAAATAAAAACAGCATGCTTGAATGCACCTAGAAATTATCGTATTTTCAAATTAGCAAAATGATAACATATTCCACCCAGGAATTTAATGTGAATCTTTGTGGGGAAGGGTAGAGACTGAAGTGCCAAAAATTTGGATTTACCTTTGCTAACAAGAACAACATCTCTGACGAAAGTAAAGATAGTAAAAGGAAAAATCACCAAAAGAAATGTAATTCAAGTATAAAAAATGATGAAAACAAGACAGCAAAAACACTAAACAGCGGTAGTATATATAATACAGAAATTACAGTTACCTTCCAATTGAGCACCAAGACCCTCTACAACAGTAGGATTAGCTCGTACAATGGAAAGTGCTACTTCCAGTGCAGACTGAAGCAATGCTTTCACTTCTTTCTGAACAAGATCAACAAGTTGTCCCTGTTGTTTTCATATTATTAAAATAAGCATATAGAGAATTTTGAATAGAAGAGAATAGATAAGTTAATGAAAAGTGAACCTGATCCCTTCCCCAAGGTAATGATCCCCCAGACTCATCAGTTCCGCCATTAGAAAGAGTGGAAATTGACACAGGGCCTATTGCCTGACTAAGACCATATTCAGCGACAGCTTTGTATGCCATGTCAGTTGCTCGACGTATGTCATCAAGTGCACCTGTTGACACTCGACCACAATATACAACTTCTTCTGCTGCACGTCCTCCAAGAAGGGTCACCAGGCGGCCGCGCAATTCATCAATGAAAAGCAAGTATCTGTCCTCAGTTGTTGGAGGAATATAAGTAAAGCCCAAGGCCCCTCCTGACCTAGGCAATATGCTTAGTTTCTGGTAACATACACAAGATAGTAACTTCGTAAGGCACTGAAACATCCCTAAAAGAGATCATTTGGAGGGTGAACTCATATTACAAATTCAAAAATTAATTTCATCCACATCCATATTTTATTTGTTCAGTTTTTATCAAAAAGATGAGTTCAGTGTGTTTTATTGTAAAGAAAAGCAAAGAAAAATGAAAAGATGAAGCATCGCAAATATGAGAATAATTAGGAGATTAAAACAATTACTATTTATCAAACTAACAAATCTGTATAATTAATGTAAGGAATTTTCATAAAGATCAGAATTATTAGTTGCTAGTTTGACAAGGAGGAATTACTACTGTTCAATGAAAGGTATTTTCTGAAAAGAAAGTATAAATCGGTAGGACAGTAGTAGGAAAAGATAGGAATGGCAATAGGCACGCCCATAAAATGCTAATCGAATAACATTTCACAAGATGCTTTGATTTGTAACTTATTTTATATTTTCTTAATCAAACATAAAAATCAGCATGTCTTTACAGCATATTCAAATAGCCAGTAAATAAAGAATAGAGCATCTTCCATGATCTACCTGAACACGTGGCTGTCCAGAAAGAAGACTTGCAACTGCAGTGCCTACTACAGCATGACCAGCTTCATGTCGTGCAACTACACCCTTCTCACTTCCTTGTAACTTGGCAGTCTTCTTTTCTATGCCCTGAAACAAATAATTTGGTTATTTATTAACAGTTGGTAAAGTAGGGTCCCATTTACATAACTAAATTTTCCAATTTAACATTGTGATTCGACAGAAAAATTTGACCAAACTAAAGGTGTAATTACGAGTGTGCATCCGCCAAGAGAGATTGTGGATGAAATCAATATTATCCAAAACAAATTTACTTACAGCTATTGACCTTTCCACAGCTTCAATGAAATCGATTTTCTCCACAACAACTTTGTTCTTTCTTCCTGCCAATAAAGCAGCCTCGTTCACTAGGTTTGCCAGATCCGCCCTTCAATGATGCGTACCATGTGTCAGATTAAACTTCCAATATTCTTAATGTATTTAAAGGGGGGGAAAACAATATGGAGAAAATAGCACAATTACCCTGTGAATCCGGTAGTCATAGAAGCAATGTCACCAATGTAAACATCCTTTGCCAGAGGAAGTTCTTTCTTAGACACATGAACTTTCAGGATGGATTCTCTTCCGATCCTATCTGGTGCTTCCACCTACGGAGAAAACATGGCATTTTATAAAAGATATAAAAGTTGAGTTTCTTCTTAATATACTATAAAAAAACAAATGAGGTAATGCATTTAAAATTGAATCCAGACCACAACTACTCGATCGAATCTTCCTGGTCTGCGAACTGCAGGATCTAAGACATCCGCACGATTAGTTGCCCCAAGAACAATCACTGCTGAATTGCTGTCAAACCCATCCATCTCCTGCAATGCAGTTATGACATATTAGCCTCATTATTGCATAATCCCACATCCCTAACAATCACAAGCAATAAATAACAGAAGAGGAATACTAACAGTAAGCAACTGGTTCAAGGTCTGTTCTCGTTCATCATTGCTTGTAATGCGAAATTTACCATCACGACTTTTAGCCACGGCATCTATCTGCATACCAAAATAAATTTTAATTTGATTAAATATTGAATAGTAAAGGTCAAATTAAACATCTTACACAATAAAAGAATCAACATTCTTACCTCATCAATAAATATTATGGATGGTGCTTCTTTCTTTGCCCTTGCAAAGAGATCTCTCACCCGGGAAGCACCCATACCAACATACAACTCAACAAACTCACTAGCAGAACAGCTTATAAATGGCACATCAGCTTCTCCAGCCACAGCCTTTGCTAGTAAAGTCTTACCTGTTCCCGGAAGACCTACCTATAATGCAAGTTAAACCAAAAGATATTTACTCCCTACATTTCGAACTTAAACAGTAACAATATGAATGTAATATATCTTAGGCATAAATAGTCCACATATGAAGTACAAGCACAAACATACAGGAGAGGTGCAAGTGGAAATTAATCAAAGACTTATTCCTGGAACGATGAATTCAAAGAAACACAATAGTGGTCTACTATTTTGCAAGGTAATACTTATGTAAATAATAGAAAGTATGGTCAATATGATACAGGAGAAAATTTAGTTAGACTTAACATTAAAAAAAAAATTCCAGAAGAGACGTTTCCTATACTTGATCTCTTCCCCTAACAAACATATATTCACGACAATAACTCACCAAGAGAACACCTCGAGGAGGACGAGCTCCAAGTTGAACATATCTATCCGGATTTCGAAGAAATTCCTGGCAAGTGAGCATCATCACAACCAAAATTATTTCCCTATATCACCAAGAAAAATCTGAATGAAAATAGAATATTATTATAGAATAGAAAGCCTCATTTCCACCCTAAAGATTTTAAGTGCTGAAAATGAGCTGAAGAGAATCCAGCTTACCACAATCTCTTCTAGCTCTTCTTTAGCCTCGTCAACACCAGCAACATCAGCAAAAGTGATTGTTTCACCTTTTTCAGATGATTTTGTACCAGCCGACGTTCCTGATATGCGGCTCCTAAACTGGCCAGGAGTATTCTGCCATAGCATGTGATTACTCAGAAAACTTCATTTCAAAGGTTTAGAAAACATAAGTTGGGTAGGCCAGTGGGGAAGAAATCAAACTCACCTGAGAAAAGTTTACGGGGAATCGATTGAGAAGCAACGCCAATAAAGCAACATATAACATGGCTATCTGTGAAAATGAGAAATATAATTAGCTTGTCACATGATATACTGTTAATGCAACAAACCAAGGAAATTTATAATGAACTGGAATACGTTTTAGCAAAATACACCAAAGCAAATACGCTGGTAAAAGAGACACTTATCTGGTAATATATACAACTACAACATAGGGAATATTTAGCAAACTTTTTGAAGGCTTTTTACACTCTAAGCAAGTTTACTTCATGAAGCCGATATAAACATTAACTTCTATCAATCAACTAGAAGCATTCAATTCATATATGAAATTATTATTTCAAATTCTCATGGTGCAGAATCTACTGTATCTAACTAAACTTAATCATGTAAATTATAATTTGTCCAGCTTGATAATTTACACCGACAATAATCAGAAATAAGGTACTGTCAGAACTGCATTTTTCACAATTCGCATCCAAATAAAGAAAGCAAGAAACCAAGAATCTGCCATCCTTATCAAAGTTAAACATAGACACCGTTGAAGACAACAGATGGAGAAAAATAGGATTTCTAACACTTGGAGGTGGTTGGTTATGTTTTTTCAAAATTATCTTTATTAAATGGTATCATAAGATTTGGCACACAATGGAGGTACATCAATGTTTACAATGGCCCTTCAGAAAGTAAGAGAGACTTAAGACGATATTGGTTGGTCCATAACCATTGAGCAGTCATACAATTTTAAGTAATTTGATGAAAGATAGTAACCGGAGAAACAATGAAATACCTACAACACTTATTTCTCCTTTTGGGTCTCCAAAGGTTTGTCGCATCTATACAGCTAAATATATTGGAATATGCACATTAAACCTCAAATCACCAGCCTCCTACCAACATCAACCTAGAGTAGATTCAAACGTTGAGGCATAATAACTAATCATTTGAGCTTCACTTTCCAGCACAATAATAGTGCAGGTGAGCAACATCACAACAAGCACATAACATAATTGTTAAGAGCCCCACAATGGTTATACGGCCTTAACAATGATTGTAAGTAGTGTACATCCCTCATTTTACAGACCGATTTTGTGGAGTTAAAGTCTAATATTACTACTAATAATACTAGTAACAGAGTCTATCCTAAATCCATTAAACCGCTTGTTGTAGTGATTATAAGTAATAAGTGATGGTCATCTCTCATCTTATAGACCGATTATGTGGAGTAAAATTCTAATATTACTAGTATTAGAGTCTATCCTAAATCCATTAAGCCGCTCGTTATAGTGATTATAGGTAATAAGTGATGGTCGTCTCTCATCTTACAGACCGGTTTTTTAGAGCTGAATTCTAATATATTAAGAGTAACAAACCACGAAATCACAAGTTTCTTACCATAGCCGAGTTAAAGAATCCGCCAGACCGTCTATCAGGCGATCCAAACTCCACTTCATTCTCTAACATCTTTTCATAAGGAGTTCTAATATCACTAGGCCTAGTCGTAGTATAAACAATCCTCTTCGTGGGTGCAACACTCTTAACCAAATCCTCCGATTCCTGCTGCAACCTACCACTACCAGCAACCTCACCACCCTCCAAATCAGTCTTCAACTTAAACATAATATGAACCCCATCAACCTCCACCTTCAAAACCTGATCCCCATTAATCTTACTCAAAAAATCACTATAAGGAACACTCACAAACACCGTTGAAGCTCGCGATTCGGAACCCGGTATCGGAATCCCAGGTCTAAGCAACCTCATAACAAAAATCACAATCACTAATGGAAGTAACATAATCCCAACTTCTTGTGGTTTCAACCTGGGTAGCCATTTCAATTCCCACCGTCCACCTTTCCCTTGCTTCTCCTTCCTCCGGTTCGAACCACCTGAACCCGGTTCAACTTCAACCCCTTTCCCCTCTTCACTCTTCTCCCCAGAATCACTCTCCTGACCACCACCGCTAGCAGCACTTCTAAGTCCATCAAAATTGTTCAATTTAGTGTTGAATCCCTTCCATAGCTCGAATTTTCCGAAATTGTTGAGAAAAATAGAATCTTTTAAAATCCTAATTGAAGGTGAATTGGGAATAACGAAACGACGTGCGTTTCGAAAGTGATGAGAGTGAAGAAAGATTGTAGCGTGTGTTGAAGGTGAGAGATAATCTAAAGCGGACATTGAAAAGATAAGAAAGAGGAAAGATTAAATTAAATATTTGAATGTTTTTTTGTTTTGTTTGTGTTTGTGTGAATGTGTGTGTGGTTTATGGAATTGTTTATATATGTGTGGTTTTTTTGAGATAAGCTTGTTGTTGTTGTTGTTGTTGTTTATGGTGCGGTGGTAATGGTGGGATGAGAGAGAAAGGGACAAGGTGATATTATATGAAATGTGAGTCGTTGGATTGGAAGAGGTGTGTTGAGATCTTGACTGTTGATTGCTTTAGTTTAATTTGTGTGTTTTTATTTTTTGTTTGGTGTTTGATTTTTTTAAGAAAATTTGTTTGTTTAGGGGGAGGAGATGCTATAGAGAAACAACAATGATAACTTAATACAGAAAATTAGACACTATGAGCACTTAAAAACAGGGACATTTTTGTAACAACACCACACTCCATCTTCTTCCTCCCTTCTCTGCGTCCTTTTCCACTGTCCTTTGCGTCTTAACCACGACGGCCCTCTCCCATCACCGCCGCACCCTTCCGTCCTCCTTAGTTACCACCACCATTCTCGTTATCCTTCAATCTGTCCAGATTTGGACCTCACAGCGACGGCGAATTCCTCTTCTCACTTACGTCGTCGGAGATCTGTTCAGATCTTCCCCATCATCCTCATCAGTCACGAAAATCATCGTTGTCCCTTCTATTTGTCCAGGTCTGAAAACATCATGCCGTCGACGATCTTCTCTTCTCTCTCACACCATCGGAAATCAGTTCACTTGGACGACAATCTCCTCTGTATCGCGATCAACTATGATCTAGCGGTGGTGGTTCGATGAATGGTCGTCGGAGATAGGCTAATGGGCGAGATAGAGTTGTGGAGGAGAGAAGAGAGAGGAGAGAGACCGTGAGTTGCAGTACTGGGGAGAGGGAGAGGAAGAGGGAAAGAAAAAAAAAAGTGGAAAATACGTAAAAAATAATACGGTGTTGATTTTGTGTTAGAGTTTTTGTGTCTATTTATCATTATTGTCACAATAGATAATGGTATGAGTATCTTTGGCATCAAGTAAGGTAGTCCTCTACTTTGGTGGTAACAACAAAATTTTTGAGACAAAAACAATTTTAAATTTTTGTAATGAAAAGATTATGAAATTTATGCAAATCAATAGGCATTCTCAAAGAGTAGAAAATAGTATGTGATCAAATGATATATAAATAGATAATTAAAAATGACTGAAAATAAAAACTAAAGTGTTTTTTTAACGTCGTTATCTTGACATTTCAACCACTGTTAAGGTGACTTATATGAAATGAAGAATACATCCTCCTCTTCCTCATCCTCCTCTTTAAGAGAAAAAGTGATGAGAGCTTTAGTTTTTTTTTTTTTAAAGAAGAGCTTTAGTTGTATGCAACCTTTAAACAATTGGAAACATATCATGTGATTTAAGGTTATATTGTTAATTCTTATAATCATTTATCAAAAACTGTGTCATCAATTTTTATGTGTACGGAGGACTTCATGAACCCAATTTAAAGTTATACTACTTGGTTCAACTCTCCATGTGCAACGAGGACTTCATCATTTTTATCTAGATTTATAAAGTTAAATTAAAGTCTATTACTTTTCTCACCCGATGGTGTTCTCATGGGCCCTATTTTTTTTTTCAACAATATCTTTTCTTCATTTTATACAACCCGAACAGGATACGTGATTCATAAAAGAAAAAAACGAACCCAACAATGACAACTCGAGAGAATGAGACCTTACATTGTGATGATTTTGAGAAGAAAAAAAAACCTCAAAGATTCAGCCATGAGAGATTTTTCGAATGTTGGGGATGGGAGAGAGAAGTTTTAGGGCAACTATTGCAAATTGTTTAAATGAGAAAGTTTCTAATTTCGAGTTATATATAGGTGGTGTTTGGGTTTTAGAATCCGAAATACCGTTCGACTTATAGAATCCGAACAAAGAGTATTTTAAGAAGAAAAAAAATAGGACACACGGGAAGCTCATGGGGTGGGAAAAGTAATAATCTAAAGTAACTGGATCAACACTGAAGTGGAAATAATAGTCACAAGAAAAGGGGGTTGAAATTGTGACCCTTTTTAAATTTAGCATGCACTTGTGGTAAATGATTCTCATGTTGATACTTAAAAGAAATAGAAGCTTGGTTATGTTCAGAACGTTCTGAAGTACTTTCAGAAGTGTTAGTGTGATAAATAATGAACAAAGTGATAATGGTGTGTAAAGTGAATTCAAACATTAATGTTGAAGATAAAGAGTAAGGGTAGAGAATTTAACACATGAGAGTTATATTGGTTCACCGAATGTGGGTTAGTCCATACCTTACAACTGTGAGATTTTCACTATGATGCTTGAGAGAACATTCTCAACTTCTACACCTTACATTTCTGCACTAAGGACTTTACCTCCTGTATTATTTTAGCCTCATCAGGCTTACAAACTGTATTATCTAGCCTCAGTAGGCTTACACAAAACTTTACACTTTTCTTTCATTCAATCTCACTTTACAAACTTTTAGTTGAGAATTTCTACACAAGATGTTTTGAGAGTTTGCATGAACAAGAACAAGAAACTTATCTTTAAGAAGATAAGAAAGAATTGTTACACAATCTATGATTTAATGGATCTTGAGAGCTGATTGTGTAATTAGTGACTTGAAGAGATTAAACAATTTTAATAAGTTGTTTAAGTATGTTTGATAGTTGTGTGTCTTCAAGGTGATATTTCTGCTCCTTTCATATAGAGTTGGACCTCATGTAGTTAGTAGGACCCTTCTAATAGCCTTTTGCCATATGTCTTGGTGCTTAGCAACTTTTTCATGAAGTTCTGGAACAACATTCTGAACTTCGGAATGTTCCTGGGTTCATCGTAAGAACCTCGGAATGTTCTTGATTGCTTCAGTGTGAACTTCATAATGTTTTTATGGGTTCTTCATACTAATTGTGTTCTTCGTTTGGACTTCATAATGTATTTTTGGGTTCGTCGTAAGAAATGCGTTCTTCCTATGAACTTTAGAATGTTTTTGGGTTCTTTAATATGAACTTTGTGACGCCCTATTTTTATTATCTAATTATTTTGTCGAGTTTAGTGCCTTTTTGGTATATTTTATTTGAATAATTGCGGTGTGTGAGTTTTTGTGTTGTGTGTTAGTAATATTAGTAGTTTATTAAAATATTGTTAGTGAAGGCATAAAATTAAATTAGATTAATGAGGCAGTAAGGGCAGTTTTGGAATAAGGAGAATTTGTTAGGTTAAGAATATGAGAGGTGTAGTTACTGAGATGAGTAGTGTTTAATGATTTAAGTAATAGTAACAATTCAAGAGGTGCAGGTAGTAATATGAAAAGATTAGTAACAAACTCAATTAAAGTTTATAAATAGAGAAGAGAATTAGAGAAGAAGGGTTACCGATAAAGAGAGCAACAAGTGGTAAAGGAAAACAAGGGTTGTGGAGAAGAGAGGCAAGGAGGAATAACAAGAAGAACCTAGAGAGAAATTTCACCGTAGGAAATCATCAATTTCGCAAACCTAGAGGTAAGGGTGGAACTAATCTTCTATAATCTTAAGCATATGATTCTAAAAAGGGTCTAATCATGTTGTTGTTGTTGTTGTTGAGTTTTGAGGGTATAGGAATTAGGTCTAAATTCAATAAAATTTGTTGAAAGTGTAGGTAATTCCATGAATTAATGTAAGGAAGTGATGTCTAGGTTGTAGAATAACAGTAGGTAATGTTTCCTATCAATTTTGGGGTTTGGGGTTGTCAAAATTAGGGTTTTGGAGTGAGAACAGAGGTCTGTTCGCAGACCTGTCTGTCGTCGCTCGCCACGACGAGTGCTCAACCTCGCCTAGCGAGCAGATGTCATCGCTCGCCCAGCGAGTGTTCTTGGTCGCCTGGCGAGTAGTTCCCAACTCGCCACAACGAGTTTTTGGTCGCCCGACGAGTAGATCCCAACTCGCCACAGCGAATGTTTTCCCCGCCTAGCGAGTAGACGCCGTCTCTCGCCACAACGAGTAGTTGTGTTCGCCTAGCGAACTGTTCAGTGGCATATTGTCTGTTTCGCTTTCTTGTGTCTTTTTCACTCGTTTCTGCTTTGAGTTGGATTTTGTCATAAACATAAAAATTGTTGATATCTGGTTTATCTTTTCAATGGCTTTGAGTTGATGTGCAAATATTTTGTGGTTGATTTAATATGAATTTATGATGTTGATGTTGTTGCATTTGAGTTGTGTCATTGCATAAGCATTGT
This sequence comes from Medicago lupulina, assembly GCA_958299785.1. Taxonomy (NCBI): domain Eukaryota; kingdom Viridiplantae; phylum Streptophyta; class Magnoliopsida; order Fabales; family Fabaceae; genus Medicago; species Medicago lupulina. The sequence continues at coordinate 50,783,577 of OY283145.1, read as the reverse complement.
CAAGCGAAGGGGGTTGTAGCCTGACAAGTCGAATATGACTTTAGCGAAGGGGGTTGTAGCCTGACAAGTCGAATTATGACTTTAGCAAAGGGATTTGTAGCTCTGTTGGTACCACATGCATAATTACGTCGTCGTTGCATTGTTGAGTAGTTGTTGTTGCATTGTTGAGTTGTTGTTGTGGCATTGTTGAGTAGTTGTTGTTGCTGCATTTGTTGAGTCGTTGTTGCTGCATTTGTTGAGTAGTTGTTGTTGCGTTGTCGATGTTGTTGTTGATGTATTATTGAATGAAGTGAAATGATGATTGTTGTTGGAATAATATGAAGTATTGTTGATGATGAATTGTTGTTGTTGTTTTATGTTGATTAATTTTTTGCATGAATTGTTGCTTGTTATTATTGAATGTGAAATATCACCCCTTCTGTTTGAATGTTGCCTCTACGTGGGTAACGTGCAGATAACCAGGAGTAACCGCTGATGTGAGTTGATTCCTTGTGTCGTCATAGGAGTCATGCTCTGATACGTAACATGATGGGGATATTTATATGTTTTGTTTTCCTTGTTACGTATTACTTTTTAAGTTGTTGTTGTTGAACCACTTTTGGATTTGAAACTTCATTATGTTGCTGATGTTGAGGCCTTAGTGCCGAGTTTCTTTTTAAAACGTTGAATATTTTCCGCTGCGACATTATTTGAATTATCGAAGGAAGTTGTTTAAATAAATAGTGAATTTAACTCTATTTATATTTGATGATATTTTGAAGAACGAAATGTGACATCTTGTTTTGCGATGAAACTCTGATTTATTATATGTTATTTATATGTTGGGAAAACGGGGTGTTATAAACTTTAGATGAATTTTTAGGTTCTTGATATGATCTGAGTTCTTCGTATGAACTTCAGTAAGTTCATGGGTCCATGCCTTGCTGACTTGTCTTGGAACTTGTGCAGGATAGAGAAAAAGTAGAGTTGCCATTCATACTCATGTTTTAGGGGATTTTGATGGTATTGTTCAGTACCTACTCTGAAGGTGAGAAAAACACAAGAAGGGGGGGGGGGGTTGAATTGTGTTTGCTTTTTCTTCGTTTTCTCTAAGTTAAAACACACAGACCAGAAGCAGTTAGGAACAACTTCTGAAGTGATGTTCAGAACCAAAATGCAGCGGATAAAATCAGAGAGAGAGAGAGAGAGAAGAAAGACACAAAGCAATTATACAGGTTCCTTCCACAATCCGGAAGTAGTCATGTCCCCCTTGCACTTCCAAGGAGAGTTCACTAAAATGTAATATCTGATTACAAATGCTCAAACACAACTGCAAGAGACTTCCAATGCTCAAGAACACAATTAAGAGACTTCTAATGCTCAAGCACACAAGCAAGAGACTTCTTATCAAACAAAATTACAAGAAAAATGTTTGACACTTGAACACTTGATATGCAATCAGAGGTGCTCACAATACAAATCAGATACAGACTCTTTGATACTTTAGAATAACTAAGATATGAGCTTTAAAAAGAAATTCCAAGTGAACTTTTTGGATGCTGAACAATTTTGACAGAGTTTTGGTGCTTTTTAAATTGTTGTAGAATCTTTTTATTCTTCAAGTCTTCATTCCTTTATATAGAGGTGTGAAGCATGAACGTTGAGTTGCCAGCGCATCCAAAAAAAAGAGTCGTTTGAAGCTTTGATCAATCACCAATGATTCTTTGCCTGATATGTTTATGAAGGTGGGAAAAACACAAGAAGAGGGGGTTGAATTGTGTTTTTAAAAACACAAGCAATTTATACAGGTTCCTTCCACAATCCGGAAGTAGTCCTGTCCCCCTTGCACTTCCAAGGAGAGTTCCACTAAAATGTAATATCAAATTACAAGTTGCTCAAACACACAAGTAAGAGACTTCCTTTGCTCAATCACACAAGAAAGAGACTTCAATGCTCAAGGACAACTCCAAGAGACTTCTAAACAATTACAGAGAATTGAAAAGATATTTGAATACTTGATATACAATCAGAGGTATTCACAAAACAAAACAAAATAGAACAGACTTTGTTTTTCTTAGATACTTAGAAATTCTAAGATGTAAACTTTTGTAAGAATTATCTAAGTTGTTTATGAGCAATGTTTGCAACTTTGGAAATGAGAGAATAGCCTAATTCGCGTGTATATGCAGTAGTCAGTTCTTCAAGTCTTCATCTCTATTTATAGAGAATTTGAGAGACGTTGGAAACTGCCAGCTCATCACTTTTTCTTTACTGAAGCTGATTTGACACCTTGATCCTTTGCTTGATTTGAGGCTTGTACAATGAAATAAAATTCAAATCCATTCCACCAAATATGGAAAAGTCTCTGCATTAGTTGCTGTTATTCTTGTCGTGTATAGCGGATACTATGCAGAGTTGGTGGTTGCAGGAACAGGCGTAGGCATAGTGGTTGTACTTTTCGTACATTGTACTTTGTCAACGCTTTACAGTGTCTGAAGAATCTTTGCTTCTGATGAATTTGCCTCTGGAGACTATTTGCTTCTGATGAGTCTGCCTCTGAAGAACTGGCTTCTGATGATGTCATCTTCAGGAGCTCTTTCTTCAGACGCATTCTGACTTTGATTTTCTAGGAGCGCTTTCATTCAGATGTTCTTCAAGCTTCAGTCTAAATTTCCTTTGCTCTTTAATTCACTCAGTTAGAACCTCTTATAAATAAATATTTGTTAATGGTCCTGTACACTTGAATAAACTTTTAGCAATATCCAATTGATAATTTTTAATACCTTGTTATCATCAAAACTTAAGTGGTATAATTGTGAAACACCCTTTGTTCCAACAGTTTATTGTCCTATGAAGGAACAATTTCAAATCCATTCCATGTATGAAGGAACACCGTTGCAGGCAGAGCTATTATCCTTGTCTTGTAGCAGAGACAAACTCTGGGTAGTGGAGATAGTGGTTGTACAGTTCGTACATTATGTACTTTGTCAATGCTTTAAAAAGAAATAAGCAACCAAAGCTTTTGAATCCCTTTGAGTTAGCCGTTGTTACTCTTTTCCACTCTTTCGCAATGTAAATACGACATCCAATCCATTGAACAACTTTTGAATCTTCAAGTTTGCATAACTTTATGAACTTGATCTTCTGGTGAAATACAGCTTCTGATGAACTTGCTTCTGATGACGTCATCACTCCAGGAGCGCTAAGTCTTCAGGAGCACTTTTAACTCCAGGAGCAGTTCTTCTTCAGACGCTTTTAAGCTTCCTTTTTGTTCAAATTTTTTGCTCTCTTTTGTTCATTCAGAACCTATAAATGGTCTCAAATTTTTTGTCTATGATCCTGTACACTTGAACAAATATTAACATATCCAATTAACAATTTTTTTAATACTTTGTTATCACTCAAAACTTTTAAGGGTAATGTTAAACACATTTTGTTCCAACATATTCCCTTATGTGTCAAATTCTAATTGAACGTGATTTGGTCTTAATTTTTGCTTTTGCGTTTTGCTTTTGTACTTTGTTGTACCTTTTATCATAAAAGCATGTAGCTGAATGAACATTATGATGTTCAGAATGTTTTGTTGTTCCATTTAGGATGATTTGTAAGATTTTCATTTGATGTAATTAAATCCTAATAGTGAAACTTAAATAAACTGCAACATGTATAACATCTAGGATGATATTCTTATAAGAATATTTCTAATGTTTGTACTTCATTTGTTCATAAGTCTTTAATGAACAATGAATATGATTTTGACCTTTATTCAAATAAATGTCTTTATTCCTTTTTTTTTTTTTTAAGTCATAGTCCTTTTATGTACTCTTATTTATGGCACGTGAGTCTTGAATGTTCTGGATAATGTTCACATATTTATGGGCTTGTTCTTAATAAACAATATGAAATATCTTCGAACCTTTTGAACTCTAACTAACCTTCTGAATAACCTTATGAACTCTGTTTGGGTTCATACATATGAACTTCAGAATGTTTCTGGGTTCTTCATATGAACTTCAGAATGTTTCTTCTCGGTTCTTGTCTTTTTTATAGTTGTAGTTTATGCTGAAACATTCTAATGTTGTTTAACATTTTAAAGCTTATAAAAGTTGTTATTTATTCCATTCAAATTTACTTCAAGCGTATAAATGAGAGATCATTAGTTTTGACAAACAAGATGATTCTTTTTTTGAAGTCCAAAAAAAAATTTCTTTGCATTTAGTTCATCATTGCTTGTGACAAATGACTTTAAAGATTATTGTTGATCTATGAAGTAATCCTTCATTATTTATGGAAATATTTTGGGTTAATGTTCAAGATCATTATGAACTTCGTTTATATGAACTACATTCATATGAACATTCTGAACTCTGAACTTCTTATCTTCATAACTTGTATGCATATATATTTCATTTTATCTTGTTTTTTCATGGTGAATCCTCAAATCACATAACACAAAACTCGATATGAGTTTCGTCACATAACTTCACGCACATTCTCGTGTAGCTTATGATGTAAGTTATTCCATCATGATTCTTGAGTTATGAATCTTCATGGAGATTTGATATTGTTGTTGCAACTGATGATATCCTCATTCTTTCATAGTTGAGTAGATATAATGCACTTATCCTCATTCTTAATGGATTCATGCTCTTTTGACAAAAACTCAAATGCAAACATTAGTAAATCACCATTCATAAAATTTATCATTTATTCTACAAAATTTGTTATCATTAAAATATTCATCAAAAATATTTTTGCTTCAACAAACACTCCAGATTCACTATGTGAGATATAAGGTCCAAAGTTCATATCTTTTGGTTTGTCAAAAATAGATGACCTTTCGAGCCTAGTAGGTTATGTTATTGGCTTGAGTATGACCTTTTTAATTACGGAGGCTAAAAAAAAAAGCATACATCTGTTGTAAATTTTGAGTATATTTCAAAAGTTTCAAATATTTTGTGTTCCATATTTTTAATTGAGAAATATCAAAAAATATTTTAATAGAAAATTATTATCATATTATTATTAATTATAATGTTTGACTTGGTTTTGTAGACATATTTTTAATTCCAAAGTTTTGTAACCGCCTTTGCTTTTATATCTCTTGAATGTATAACGTTTCTTTTATTGGCTATTTATAAGGCATTATTCTTGCTTGACAAAACAGAAAAAAATTATGCCTATGAAATTTGTACTCATGTAGTGAATTAAAATGATTTTTCACTTGGCTTTGAGTAGTGTCAAAACAAGAAACATATCCCTCACTTTCAATGGTTTCTTGGGTTACATCTTCCTGAAATATAGTTTCTGGTCAGTTCTGTTTCCTCGATTCTACATCGAGAAGGGTCTGTTAAATCCTGGGGGATTAGCGTATAATCACGCGGAAAATCCTTAAGGACAGTGCGATCAGCACGTCTCAGACTTCCTCACTGCTTGTTCGTTCTACAGATCTTGATAGTTGCTTCCGTAGCAGGTTTGATCTGGTGTTCAAAGATGTTGATAGAATTGTGGTCGGTGATCTAATTCGACAACAATACCAAGAAAGATAAGTTTCCTTGAAACCTCTCTTGATTATTCTCATTAACATAAATTGATTCTTATATTTATATGTTGATTATTATTTATAGATATATTATTATCCCTAATTTTACAACAATCTTAAGGATTTTCCGTATTGTTTAATGGCTGTCAATGTTAGGGTTTGATCTACCAATTGCTATGCGACATCTCTAATGTGAGGAAAGATAAAAGAAAGAAGTGGTGTTGAATCCTTGATTTAAAGAGAATGTCAGATAAGTCATCGAAAATTATACTATGGATGTGTCACTTAAGTTTTGAATATATCTTCCTTGTTGGTGTGTGGAGTCGACAATTTAGAGGAGATATAAATTAAAGAATTTGAAGGTATTGATATATGAATTTGGCTTTGCTGCTAAAGATGCTAGAAGAACATGTTGTGATTGACTTTGTTGTAAGTTTTAAACTTTTATCTCCTTGAAATCATCTACAAGGGGTCAGGTACACATTCTAACCTTATGCCTCAAAAATTTTGATTTTTGTGTGGTGAAACTTTGAAAGTGTATTGAACATATTTTAGAAAATATTGACTATGTTTATTTATTTATTTTGAAACTTGTACGCTTTCAGATTTCTTTGATGCCACTACATTTGCTATGAACCTTTGATTTGATAATTATTAGTTAAAGTGTAAAACTTGAATGGTTTTTGAGACTGCGTGTTATTTTATTTTTAATATGTGAAAATGATACCTACAAAACTTATTAATATTGCTCGCTACTTACTCTTCATTTTTAAGGTATGCATCTTCCTTTTATTTTGCCACAAATGCAAGTTGATTGTGTGTTGAAATTGTGCCCTGTGTATGTATTTGATTGGGAATATATTGATTCTATGGAATTCATTCCACTAAATTTGTTATTAGGTTTTATTTTGACAATTATTGAGAACTGGAAATTTTTTGAAGCTTACATGATACCTCTTTTAAACATATTGAAAAGCGTTGATTTATTTGTTTTGGAATGATTTTTTTTTATTGTCTCTATCATGCTTAATTATTTTGAGACCATGTTGGTAGCTAATGTGCTTCTGGAAAAATAGAAAGGTGATAGTTTATGTTGGCATGAATCATAATTGAATTTTTCATAGTAAACTTATTTTGAATCCTATAATATTACTTGTTGTTGAATGCTTCCTGAATTATGTATTTATTTTATGGTGTCCACTCTATTACATGTATAGTTGCAATCTCCTTATCATTTGTGTCGATTATTCCTTATATGACAATTTGTTGGTTTGATTGATATGCAACTTTCTGAATGTGGGGGCAATACATGTGCAAACTCGAATTAAGATACTCATGAAGGTAAATATAGGATATGCATGAGTGAAATAAGTGCAACAAAGATGGTGTCGCTTAAAATTAATTTTAGCTGACCGATATATATTGAGATACACCGTAAAATATTGGTGAAATATTGTGGGTTATCCATTGTATTAAAATAATGCAATGATGTTTGATTTACCTATGTGTGGATTTATATTTCTCAATGTGGGGGTGTTATCACTTGAAAATTATTCAAGTAGACCTGTATAATAAATCCACATATGGACTTATATTTTTCCAATGTGGGGGCGTTTTCACTTGAAATATAATTCAAGTAGACTCGAATAAAATTCACACATGGAGTTATAATTTTCAATGTGGGTGTTTGTCACTTGAAGTCATTCAAGTAGACCTGTTTAATAAATCTACAAATAGATTTAGATTTATCCACATTGATAGTGATGTCGCTTAATAATCATGTAAGCGAACACGTATGAATATAATTTTAGAGATTAAGTTTATTGTTATAGACTTTGATAAATATTTGAGGTTGATTGACTTAGAGACGTCTTAGTCAATCTTATATGATGAAAGAAAATTGTCTTCATCATTTGCGTATAAAGTAGCTACAAAACAAAGCCCCTTGGGATGAAATATATTTGTGTACATCGAGGGGATTGGGACTTAAGCCACTCGAAATTAATAAGTGATGGGAACCCAACCTTTGTGATTGGAGATCCCATGAATAAGGTTCATATGGGTAAGAACAAGTCACTTATTAGTTATGCTAGCACCAAAAATTAGATAATTAATTTTTGTACTCGTCCCTTTTCTATGGTGTGTGTGAGAAGTGTTAGACACTGCATTATTGAGAGGATAAGCCTATAAAGCTTTTAATGTATTTCATATCCCTTATGGGTGGTGTATGATTTGCAGCATACACTTGATGAAATCACCTATGTGAGTGTCAAGTGGGGCCGCTTGTATGAGATCATGGCGAAATCTCTGGAGCACTCATGAAATAATCCAGGCACGCGCACGGCCTATTAGCGCACCACAGCGCCAACGACAAGAATTGTGGGGGTGTGATGCGAGTGGTATACCGCTAACATACACCAAGTGATTTTGGTTCATATAGCTTGCTACACCAACTTCACTGTGTGTTAAGTATTATCATTCTAGGGCTGGTTCATATAGCTTGCTACACCAGTTTGATGCATCACATCCAAGATGCTAACCCATGAAGTACTTTTTCTATTTTCTTTTAAACTTTTGAAATATGTGGGGGATTGTTGTAAATTTTGAGTATATTTCAAAAGTTTCAAATATTTTGTGTTCCATATTTTTAATTGAGAAATATCAAAAAATATTTTAATAGAAAATTATTATCATATTATTATTAATTATAATGTTTGACTTGGTTTTGTAGACATATTTTTAATTCCAAAGTTTTGTAACCGCCTTTGCTTTTATATCTCTTGAATGTATAACGTTTCTTTTATTGGCTATTTATAAGGCATTATTCTTGCTTAACAAAACAGAAAAAAATTATGCCTATGAAATTTGTACTCATGTAGTGAATTAAAATGATTTTTCACTTGGCTTTGAGTAGTGTCAAAACAAGAAACATATCCCTCACTTTCAATGGTTTCTTGGGTTACATCTTCCTGAAATATAGTTTCTGGTCAGTTCTGTTTCCTCGATTCTACATCGAGAAGGGTCTGTTAAATCCTGGGGGATTAGCGTATAATCACGCGGAAAATCCTTAAGGACAGTGCGATCAGCACGTCTCAGACTTCCTCACTGCTTGTTCGTTCTACATCTTGATAGTTGCTTCCGTAGCAGGTTTGATCTGGTGTTCAAAGATGTTGATAGAATTGTGGTCGGTGATCTAATTCGACAACAATACCAAGAAAGATAAGTTTCCTTGAAACCTCTCTTGATTATTCTCATTAACATAAATTGATTCTTATATTTATATGTTGATTATTATTTATAGATATATTATTATCCCTAATTTTACAACAATCTTAAGGATTTTCCGTATTGTTTAATGGCTGTCAATGTTAGGGTTTGATCTACCAATTGCTATGCGACATCTCTAATGTGAGGAAAGATAAAAGAAAGAAGTGGTGTTGAATCCTTGATTTAAAGAGAATGTCAGATAAGTCATCGAAAATTATACTATGGATGTGTCACTTAAGTTTTGAATATATCTTCCTTGTTGGTGTGTGGAGTCGACAATTTAGAGGAGATATAAATTAAAGAATTTGAAGGTATTGATATATGAATTTGGCAAAGTTTGGATGAATCCGCCTCAACCCAAGTCCCCCAACTCCATCAACACTCTAATGTCGAGCTTATACCTCCCTGATGAACTCATCGCAGAAGTCCTTTCATTCCTTCCTGTGCAATCTCTGCTGCGACTAAGGTGCGTGTGCAAGTCATGGAAAACCCTTATATCTGATAAAGCATTTGTCAAACTACACCTTCAGCGACCTTCAAGAAATAAACACATAGCAGTAATAAAAATTGAAGGACGTTACAATCCCGTAACTTTTCCTTTGAGTCATTTATTGGAGAACCCATCAAAAACTATCGCCAGCAACTCTTGTTACCAATTGGAGTACAGGGATTGCAGCCGAGTTGTTGGTTCATGCAATGGATTGCTTTGTTTGCTCGGTTATTCTTACACAAGTAATCATAATCAGGATGAAACAATCTTCTGGTTCCGTATCTGGAACCCAGCCACAAGGATAATATCCAAAAGATTAGGAACTTGTCACCAACCTTGCAGACCATACAAGCTCACTTTTGCCTTCGGGTATGATAATTCAACTAGAACTTATAATGCTGTAGTTTTGTATTCTAGTGAGGTGAAAGTTTTCCGTTTCGGTGGATAATATTTGGAGAAAAATTGCATGTTTTACTCCTTTTGACCTTATTGATACCCTTGGCCATATTAATGTGAACCAACAAGGAGTGTATTTGAGTGGCACTGTTAACTGGATTTCCATTTATCCAAAGGATGTTACTGTTGAGAAATTTGCAATAATCTCGCTTGATCTTGGTACTGAGACATACAGGAAATTACTACCCCCTCCTGGTGCTGTTAATTTAGTGTTACCATATATTGAACCAACTATTGCTGTTTTGATGGACCGCCTTTGTTTTTCTCACCGTCTCAAGGAAACTCATTTTGTTATATGGCAAATGATGGAATTTGGAGTTGAACAATCTTGGACTCAATTCCTTAAAATTAGTTTTCAAAATCTACAAGTAGATAAGTTTGTTGATTTGAAATATTATCTCTTCCCATTCTGCCTTTCTGAGAATGGTGAAACATTGATATTCGCAAGCTATGCAGTTGACAAAGCAATTCTTTATAATTTGAAAACAAATAGAGTAAAGGGAACTATTGATAGTGCAATAACATGGTGTTTTTCAAAGGATTATGTTGAAAGTTTGGCTTCGATTTGTTGAAAGTAAGTTTCTTTACAATGATTTACTTGTTCAAATTTATTCAAATTCATGCATATGTTATTTTGGAATCCATATCATTTCGTAGTATAAGATTGCAATAATATTTTATGCTAAATGATTATATGTTGCCTACTTCCAAAATCAAATACAATTTCTCTTAATTAGACTGAAAAGTGAAACATGTCAATGGGAAAGTGACAAGTACATTTAGACTTGGAAATTTGTTTTTGGTAGAAGACTTGGAAAGATTTATTATCTTTAAATCATTACTGAGATGAGAAAAGGAAAAACCAGAGTTATTTAATTTCTTCAAACTTATATTAATTCAATTTGCTTCAAAATTTGCAGATGGTGAGCGTTTTGTACCGTATTGAAGTTTAAATTTGTTTCTACACACATTTCCTTTGTCACATTTCGGGGAACAGAGCTTTAGAACGAGTACATACTGTGGCTCTGAGCTCTTGAGAATTATGCATTCACTATTTTCCTGTTAATTTGTTTTTATTGCGTATTTCAATGTATTATCTGACTCCTTTTTGAATTATAGACCGACATTCCAACTGCAAGCACATCAAGAGTTATTGGTGGCGGATGGTCGCATGATGGGAAGAAAGGAAGAAATAGATTTAGAACTCATTTCATATAAGATAGTTATGGACCTCTTGATGTTTCTTTTGGATTTCTTTGAAAGTGTTTACTAATAGTGTTTAATACTGACTTATTGGCTATGGATCAGATGTGCTCTTATTATTATTCCAGTGTCTTTTGGTTATTCCCCCAAAGTTTTGTTGATTGGTAATTTTCTATCAATCTTTGAATTATTTCTGCTAATTTCAGCAAGCTCAACATCAAGAGAATATAACATGGTTTCTACTTCTGTAGTGTGAAAAGTACATAGGCTTGCAGTGGTTTATTACTCTTGATGTTGTCCAACTCTCTTTTGTGGACTCAAATTATGAAAAATATCTGATAATATCTTTTCTATATCTTAACATTGTTTTATATCCTAAATAATTTGTTAGGATTTATTTTTATTAGGATCTTTATCATTTTTTAGATCATGTAAATTATAAGAATTAAAATCTCTCGTGTTTGTTTTCATTTATTGAATCAAGCTGATATAAAACAAGATTCTGTTGTGTAGTAAGACACAAGAAGGAACAATTGTTTAACAATGTGGACATGATAGTTTCTGCTTGTCTAACTAGGTTCCTAATTCTCATTTTGTATTATCTATAGCTGATACAATTTGGCATACAAGCAATAGGTTACGTGAATTCTGGTTTATTATTGATGGTGGGATTACATGGTTCACCTAAAATGCTTGATTCATTTGTGTAGTTTTTTTTCTCAGTCATTTGTGTAAATTTTGACTTAATTGCGGTCCACGCCAAGCCACCTTAATTGGAGTACGTTTATGGCTGCCTTAACTGCTGGATGTGAGGGTTGTGTTTAGTCACCTTACAAATTATTATGATTCGACCTATCTTCACCTTACAAATTGTTTTGTGGTTTTGGTCAATCTTTTCTAGAAAAGTTGATTTTGTAGAGTTGAGTTGGACTTAATATTACACCGTATGCGTTACTCATGCGCCTATTCACAAGCTTCGGATAGCCATGAGCCATTAAGAACAGTTCATATTATATAATCTAAAACATGGTTCATATTATATAATCCAAACAACGGGACAACACAACACAACACAACAATGATTGTACATTACTTAAAGACAATCACATTATGCAGCAACTGGACATTGATTGTAAACTATTTTTATTCTTAAATATCTATATACATTTAATCCCTTTTTCGCGGTTAACAAAATGGATAAGAAACACATATTAGAATTTCTAAATTAGAGGATCCTAAAAAATTTCAGCCAAACAAAAAAGTTTCCCAAAAAAGAAAGAACTAAATTGCTATACTTCAATGGCTAACCATTTGTCAGGGAAAAGGACAATTAACTTTTTCACTAGTTGATCTATTTTCTCTCTTTATACTTTCTTTAGCATTTTTTCATGATGGTTTCTATGGACTCGGTAAAAAACATCACATAAATTTTTCTATGGTTGATCTTCTAGTTTGTTCTTCACCTAGAACACAACTTACATTTTCATTTCATATTACACTTTTAATTTCAGCTTCCTATCCCAAACCACAATTTTTTTAAATGTTTCTTCAATGGGGATTTGTAACAAAGTTGTTAATCCCTTTTGATTATTACTATGATGATTATAATTACTTTTTTGAATCTGGTTATGGCTAATTAAAATACCCTCCATTTGAATATTCCATATTATTGGGCTGTGACATGTGACAAATTCATAAAATACATACAACTACGACCTTAAAAACATTATAGTTTATTCTTTGTACCTACATTCATAGAATCAAATATGGGTTTGAATGCAAGAGACATTCAACAACATTTGTTCAAAGTTCTGCATCTTTCAGTTGAAAAGAGCTATGTTTTGATGAAAAAACATCCAAGAGTTTCATGTGCTTTGTTAGTCTTCATCATCATGTATATATTTCTTTCTTGTATATACAATTTCTTGGTTTTCTTGTCTCCGTTTATTGTGTTCACTTCAATTTTGGTTAGAATATTTTGGAGTTCGGAGGAGAAACTTGTTCGATGTGTGGAGAAAAAGGGAGATGAGAAAAGGGTTGAAGCGGAAAAACCACCTAAGGTTCCTAAGAACGAGAGACGCGGAATGCTTTATAAGTATCCATCACAAAATGCAACAAGTAGAAGAAGAAATTTCACCGGGAAGAAATTGGATGTATATGGCGATTTAGAACAAAAAGCTAAGAATTTATCAGCAGCGTTTTGTAACGAGTTCACTAGAAAGAACACCGAGATTAGATCAGGATTTAGATATTTTGAGAAAGAAATTGATCCTTTTGATTATAAATTTCCACCAAGAAAAGTTGATGGTATTGATCCTTTTGATTATAAATTTCCACCAAGAAAAGTTGATGCTATTGATCCTTTTGATTATAAATTTCCACCAAGAAAAGTTGATGCTCCTAAAAATCAAACATTGCTTTCAGAGCCTTCAATGGTTGACCTTGTGACTTGTGGTACAAGTTATTATGATTGTCAAGAGAAAAGCACAGAAAAGATGGAACATGAGAAAAAGGAAGTTGAGGATAAGATTACTAATAAAGTTGTAGAATTAAAAGAGGATGATCAAAAAAAGCTTATGGATCTTGGGATTTGTGAGATGGAAAGCAACAAAAGGTTGGAGAGTCTTATAGCTAGAAGAAGGGCAAGAAAACTATTGAAGTTGGAGATTGAGAATGGTTTAATTGATATGGAATCAATTACACCTACCCAAATTGCACCATTGTTTATTGCAGCAAGAATTAACCCTTTTGATTCTCCAAGATATTTTGATGACATAGAAATACCTGGTTCTGCTCCATCTGTTTTGAGAAGTCCATTTGATATTCCTTATGAACCTTTTGAGGAGAAACCGAATCTCAAATGGGATAGTTTTGATCAAGAATTCACAAATGAAATGCTATTAGAACTTAGACAAGACCTTCATGTTAGAGAGAATAGAATACCAAATTCAAGAGTTAGAAGGCTTTCAGGTAATAATCACTTCTTATTATCGCTATCCTTCTTTTATATTTATCCCCTTTGAGTAAATAACAGGAAACAAAAGAGAATATGTGTAGTTGAGGTAATTTTAGAAATAGAGCTCTTTTTGGATAAACAACTTAATTTATTTATAATAGATAAACGCTTAATTTATTTTTAATAGATAAACAATTTGATTAGGTGATTGTAGTATATGCCTTTTCTATAACAAAAGATAAAATAAAGTCAACTTATGAACATATCATAAGTTATTTCCATAAGCTCTCCCAAATAGTTTCAAAAGTGATTTGGTCAGTTGATAGGCTCGAGTAAGACAATCCGACCAGTTCATAAATTGAATGTATTTTTCTCATGTAGGTATGGCTACTCATGATACGCTCTCTAGGAGAGTTTATGGAAATAAGTTGAAAACAACTTATGGACAAGTCATAAGTTTTGTCCATAAGCTATCTTAAACAGTTTCATAGTGCTTATGTCTGCAGCTAAAGCTCAAATAAGTCAAATTAAACAGTCTTTAAATTGAATATATTTTGGTCATGCAGGTAGGCGAAATCATGATAGGCCTGAAAAGTTAAACTCCAAAGAAGGAAGTGAACGTGAATTAAAAGCTCCAAATCCATCAAATGGAGGAGAGGAAACTACAGATGAAGAGGAGGAGAAATGTAAAATTGACATTGATGGAATGAAAGATGGGGAAGTAGAAAATAGCGATCCAACAAATTCCATTTCAGATCATGCAAGTGAACCAAACATAATCCCAACAACAAAAAATGTTGAAGTCCTTGATTTTCCAATATCTAGTACTGATGTTAGTAACATAAATGATTCTTTGTATGATTCTCTTTCAACTCCTGAAGATAAGAATAAGGAAAACGTGTTGTTTACAAATGGGCTAATTCGTCATGCACCGTCAATTTCCTTAGCTTCTGATTTACAAGTTGAGTTTTCTGAAATTGGTTCACCAACATTGACAACTGATGAGAGTCATGAAGATCTGTGGGGAGAAAATGAAGTCAGTGAGCATGATGATATTTTAGAGGAAGAAAATGCAGCTCATGTGTGTTTTATGTCATCAACATCTGATATACTTGATGACCCTCCAACTTATGCAATGAGTAGTGACCATAACATCCTTAGTAATGTGAGACAAAATACTGGTGTATCTCAATATTCTTTGGATGTGTTAGGGCGTTGGAAGCGGTTGATGAGGTTGATGGATACTCGTGTTGATCATTTACCACAAGAAAGGCTTTCAGAAAATTTGGAGGTGAGTCATTTTGGTGATACTATAGTTGTTGAAATTGAGCTTTATAATCAGACATTTTGCGAATTCATACTTGAAATTCATGGTTTATTTGTATTCATTAACCATACATTGAACATAATTGTATACATATTTGAAATGTGGTAACCGTGAGAATAAGACACTTCTAAAAAAATTAGGATTCGTCTTTTTCTTATAGGGATGTAACCAGACAGAGAATTTGATAAACAAGGCACAAGTTATGAATGATGTGAATGACTCAGCAGTCACCGAGCAAGAAAATACAAAGGACTTGAGGAGTATTGAAGAGCCTAGTGCATCAGGAGTGCGGCAAGAAGTGGTTGATGAAGTCTCAACTATCACAAGTTCGTCGTCATCATCTTCATCATCGCCAAGGTCTGTATTGCCAATACCACATAAGACAGAAGCAGATCAAGAGATAAATGGTGTTCAACAATCTGACATGGAGAATGTAATACAAGAATCAGTAAATGGTGAAGGTTCACTGGAATCCGTGTCTCAAAATGTTCAGCCTTCCATGGATGATTCAACTGATGAATCACATAATGGTGACTTGATTCATTCTCAGGTGTGAGTTCTGGTAGATTTTTATTATTTGTTTTTCATTTATTTAAAATAAAAATATTGAACATGGACATATATTATAATTAAGTAATATGTAAATTTAAGTGGTTTATCATTTGACATGGTTTATAGTGCATTTTGATGTTCTATGCCTAAAGGGTTTGTGGTCATTAGGTTTTGCATGATTGTTGTACTTGTATGTTAAGACATATCCACAGGCTACTTAGGCTATTTTCAGCTTATTTCCATTAACTCTTCAATATAGCTTACGCAAACACTTTATAGCTTATTTATTTTATATTTTGTTATCAAAATAGCTTATACGTAAGCACTTATATGAAAAGCGCTTAAGATGTTTACCCAAACGGGGCAACTTAGTGTTTACATATTTGGAAGACACACAAACAGAGACAATAAAAAATCACAACATCATTTAAACATGATTGTTACTTGGTTTTCATTTCCTTAATGAACAAAAATAGGAGTGCTTCAAGACTTGACAATAGTGTTATTTATGACAATGAATAGGAGGGCACTTATCCCTTGGATAACTCTGTTGAAGAATCAAATATGTCCAGTAACACGAATGATGCAGAAGTTTATAACCAAGAAGATCAAGAGTTAAAGAATAATGAAAACAGTGAAATCAAATTTACTTCCCACGGTAGACAGGATACTTCAGAAGAACCATATATACTAGCAGAGGTAATGACTTTCGAGGATATGAATGATAAATGAACATTATTTGAAGCAAAAATGAAATTTGCATCTTTAAATTCAGTATATATTAGTAGATTAGCCTTTTCACTAACAGAGAATATATTTCCTTTGTAACTTAATAGGTGCCATTGATTTCTCCAATTCTAGAATCATCCTCAGAAAGTCACATAAAGAATGAAGGAAAATCCCAAGCATCATTGAGAGAAGAAGCTATCACAGAACCAGTTATCAATGCTGAAGTAGTAGACACAAGTTCTGCTAAAGATTTTGAAGGAAAACACAATGACTTGAAGGAAAATCAAACCGAAAATCATAGCTCAAAAGAAGAGAACTATTCAAAAAGTGAATCAGAGCAAGTGGTTAAAGATCAAATCGAAAAGGAGCAGTCAGACAAAGATGTGATCTCTCAAGATTCTTCATTACCAATGGTCAATGACGTAACCAATTCTGCAGACACATTAGGAGAATCTGACAAGATGGACAAAAATGAAGTCACTGACGAAGAGTTAGGAGAATCTGACCAAATGGACCAAAATGAAGTCGCTGACGAAGAGTTAAGAGAATCTGACAAGATGGACAAAAATGAAGTCACTGACGAAGAGTTAGGAGAATCTGACAAGATGGACCAAAATGAAGTCGCTGACGAAGAGTTAAGAGAATCTGACAAGATGGACAAAAATGAAGTCTCTGACGAAGAATTGCACAAAAATAATCAAAGCATGGTTTTATCTGAACTAGAAGAAGAAACCGATAAGGTTACTGACATAGTACATATGAATGATCCTTAAGAAAGTACTTCACCCAGAGGATATAACCTTAGCTATGTAGCACCGGCGCCTCATATAAAAGGCGAGACCGGTGTCTGACATCGACACATGTGGTTACATTTAATCATTAACATTTTCTTAAATTATTACCGGTGTTTACGTGTCAGTGCCAATACTTCATAATAGCTCAAAAGGAAGTAGAGTGTTTCTGAATGAGCAAATAGTGATAGTGATGACAACGAGAACTTTCTGCTGCCGAGGATCATTGAGGCAACAATTCCAAGCTAAGAAGAAAAGGAAAACCTTGCCGAGAATTTGTCAAATTGTGCAAAGCCCATTTAGAAAGTGAATTTGCTGCAGCCAAGGATCCCAGAGAGTGAAGTTTGCGTTATTTAATTTTCATCATCAGATGACAGATAGAGAAAAGTTATAATTTACCAAAATTGAGAAGACTAAACTCGGATATAGATGCACTAATCAATTTTTAGTACATGGTTCCCTAGCTAGATGTTCATAATTGTATTCTATTAGTCACAGTGCACATATGTACTCTATCATATTCACAATGTAGGAACTAAGAAATGTAGAAGTTCATTTGTATCTTTTTACCACATTTTATTTAACTCAAACTCAAATCACAATCATTGTTTATTTTATTTTTTTGTGTGTGGCTCCTATTATATATTTTTTCCTTTCATGAAAAGTTGAAAAAAAATGTTGTTTCTGGTATCAAATTTTAGTTTCTAGACCACTGATTGAAAAAAATATCTGTTGAATGATATACTGTTATATTTTGGACTTTGGAGTATTATTTTTTATTTTTGGGATGCTGAAAATACGTAGTAGACTATGCCTGATTTTGATGATGAATTAAAATATTATCAAGGAATGGATCTCTTACCTTGAATCTTGAAATGTATGCAGATGCAAAATGGTCACATGTTGTGTGACTAAACACAATTCCTTAGAATAAAACATAACACAGGCACTAAGGTCAATAATTCAGGTATTTATCGACAATACAAAATACAATAAAATGATATTAACAAGGCTTGTCGAGAATAGAAAAATGAAGTTCTCAAGTTTGAATTATAGAATACAAAATAATCCAATCTAGTGAATAGATACAATTAAGGCCATCCTCAGAAAATAGCAATTGAAAATTATTGTCAAGGGAAAAGGTTGTTGGAAAACTCCTTCTATTGAGTCCTCATAACCAAGAGGTATTGTTGTCTACTGATGTAAGTAACTTCAATTTCATGGTCCGTAACTTCCTTGACATCCAAGATAGTTGCGCCTGAAAATTTTGTCATATCAGGACTCCCTAAACATTTATCCAACTAAATAAGTGACAAAAAAAAAGCATAAAATATGAAAGCAGTGATTAGCAAACACAAATTATTTTACTTGAAAAAGAAGAAAGCAGTGATACAAATGAATATGATGAAAACACTCACACTGTGAAGAGACAAGATCCAAGAGTGTCATATTCTTGCAAACAAAGTAGAAGTGAATGTTGCTACATAATAAGTAAAAGAAAATGTTACTACATAATAACAAATTCAATCAAAAGAAGGGTTGAAGGGGAAGATGGAGCCTACCGAATTGGGTAACAAGTTGTATCAATGCTGTCCAAAAGTGTACTTTTTTTTTCTCCACCCTACCAAATCAGTAATTTTGGAATGTGTGCTATCTTTTCCCAATCCTCCCCTATTTCCTCCTCACATCGCTTCTTTAAGGCAGAGCAACCACGAATAGTCAAAACCTCAATTGAAGTGAGGTACCGGATACCTTCTGGCAAAGACCTCAATGCTTCACATTCAACAGTATCGATTGTTCGAAGGGATCGTGGACCTTCCCAAATTTGCTCAGGTAAAGACTCAAGTTTGCCACAACGGTTGATACACAAATGCTCCAAAGCTTGGCTGAAGGGTTCATTTGGTAATTCCATCAATTTCAGGAAATCAGATATTGCCAGAGTTTGCAGACAAGTCAGGTTTCTCAACATGCCTTCAGGGAGGGTTGTCGCGTCTCCATTTCTGGTTAGATGAAGAGTGGCAATACCATAGAAACTAGAGATTTGACCCAGTAAATTTTTGTTACATCCATCTACAAACAGGTATTGAACGGATGGAAGGAGTTGCAACACAAGTTTAGGACAATTGATGATGGTTAAATTAGAAAGATGGGGGAACATCTCTCCACTTTCCACTTTCAACAACCGCTCTAGGTTTGGCAAGCCATCTAATGAGAGTTCCTCTAGAGATGGGAAAAACTTCATCTCCACACCATGGCGAGGTTCATCATTTTCCAAGTACTGCACATTATTCATCTGGCGTAAATATATTTTTTTTAGAGATGGTAGTTTGCTAAATGATGAAAGTTGCACACAGTTGTCACAGCTTGAAAGTTCAAGAGAAACTAAACTACTCAGAATACTGATCCAACTTGGTAAGCATAATCCATCATAGAGATCTATTTTCAACCTCTTAAGATTTGAGTGCGGTTGAAGTGCTTCGATTACTTGCTCTGCACTAGTTGTAGGTCCCTCAGTAAATACTGCACTTTCTACTTTTACCATCATCCATTGTCCAAAACTTATGTTGCCACACCTTTCGTCTGTTAAATACCTATTTGTAGATGGATGTAACAATGAGTTATTGAGGCAAATATCTAGTTTTTGTGGTCTTACCACTCTTCACCTTAATAGAAATGAAGACCTTACATCCCTCCCAGATGGCATGTTGAGAAACCTGACTTATCTTCAAACTTTGACAGAATCTGATTTCCTCAAATGAACCCTTCAATCTAGCTTTGGAGCATTTGTGTATCAATTGTTGTGGTGGGCTTGTATCTTTACCAGAGCTAATTTGGAAAGGTCCACAATCTCTTCGAACGATTGATATTGTTGAATGTGAAGCATTGAGATCCCTGCCAAAAGGTATCCAACATCTCACGTCACTTGAGGTTTTGACTATTCGTGGTTGCTCAGCATTAAAGAAGCGATGCGAGGTGGGAAGAGGGGAGGATTGGTACAAGATATCACACATTCCAAAATTATTGATTTGGTAGAATTGAGAATAAAAAAACAAAAGTAAACTTTTGTGGAGCATTGGTACAACTTGTTTTTTATTTCATGCTTCCAAGACCATTGTTCTTCCATTTGTTCCTTTCTCCTTCCCAATCTGGTAGGCTCTATCTTCCCCTTCCAACTTTCTTTTGATTGAATTTTTTATTATGTAGTAACATTTTCTTTTACTGTGTATGCAGAATATGAAACTCTTGGGCCTTGTTTCTTCACTGTGTGAGTGTTTCATCTGATCAAACTGTTGAGACCAATGAAGTACTGTAGGGATTTGTGATTTCTGACTAGAACACAATGAATCAATTAGGCCAACCTTATGATTCAGATTATCGCTGCTGCATCTCCATGTACTGCCAATAAAGATGGAGTTGACATGGTATAGATATTCAATTCGCCCAATATTTTAAGATTAATTGATATAATTTAAAAGTGATATATTCATGCAATTATGCAGGTGACAGTCTCTATTAGATTTGAAATAATTCTGTAGTAGTTCACGTTTCTAATTCAATTAGGTGAAACACCAATAGCCAGAGTTTATAATGTCGTTTAGCATATTTTAAAAGTGAAGTTTTCTTCCAATCATTTTGAAATTTGTTTAACAAATATATGGTGGATTTAGTTGGTCGCCAAGTAAGGAAAGTTCAGCGCTTAGTGAGTTTCTATATCAAGTTATATCCTTAGGCTGCATTCACATAATCTCTTGAATATTTTTCTCAAGCTTAGTGACATAATTAACACACATAAATATCTGATCTAGCTGAAATACATATAGGACCTTTTGCACGCTTTCTTTTGTGTTGTATGCTCATCAAAATAATCCCCTCTCCAATTTCGCTTGTGGCTGGAGTTTGTGTTCCTGATGTTATAAAATTGGTTACCTCACAGATCATTCATTGTTCACCAAATATATTAAAACCCATTCTTTTGATTTATCTCTGTCTGGAAAACTTTCCTTAGTTTTATCCTGTTATTTTGAATTTCATGGTAGTCAGAATTTTATCTTTGATATTTTTCTATCGTTATGAATAGTAGTATCATTCTTCAACTTTACATTCTCTAATAAATAATCAAGACATTCTTATTTAGAAAAAATCTCCTTTTATTAGATGTTCTTCTAAGTCATCTCCTCAGAAGTCGTCCTTACAGACGGTGAGGCTGTTGTAAAAAGGAAAGTATATATGTTAATTATTGTGTGAGCACACAGCCTATTGGTGAAACAAATCAAAATATATAATTCAAATCATTTCAACGGCTTTTTTTATTTTATTCAACTGTTATTCTATTTATCTTGAGTTTCTTATTGATTGTTCTCTAGCTAAAATTAGCCTTTCTAATATTGTAGAAATAAGTTCTCTATTGCATTTCCCAGTCCTAACTTTTAATCATACATGCTTATTAGTAATTACTTCATATTTTCCAAATTTTGTACCATAGCTTTTTCTTTTGTCACCTTATTTGTCTGGTAAAATGTTTTTAGAGTCCTGATACAACTGCAATTTCAGGCACAACTATCTTGGGCCGTGAAACAGAAGTTACTTACAATATTTCCATCAGCAGACTACTTAGAATGTACTGAATTTACTTTTGCTGTTGTGGCCGTTATTGAAGGGCCCTATCCTGAGTGTGGAGATGACAGTTCCGAACTTGTAATCCCACTAAATGCATTGTCTGTTGGAAAGATACAAGCACTTGTTTTGGCATGGTTACCAGGTACTATGGACACGCTGACACAGTATCACAAATTTTTTCTTTGGTGGCCATGACTTCAAGGGTGAACTACCATTGAATTGGTTCAGAAGAGTTGAAAAGCTTTGATCAACCTATTGATTGAGTGAAATCAATAGGTTGATTATATCATCCTCTTGTCTTGGTTATGGACTATAGCTTATAATAATGAGAAATCACATTACTAAGTACCTTGAGTACCCCTAATATAACGAGTTTGCCAATAATCTTTTCCCTTTTGCAACTATGTATCTTTTCACATAATTTTCAATCATATCATCCATGTATGTATGATATAATTGGTTGCCCTTTTGCAACTTTGTACGTCCATGACGTTTGGTTTTATGAACATGGTCAATCAAATAAGGCCCTCTATATTCAAGGTCATTTTCTGAGGATGGGCTTAATTGCATATATGCATTAGATTGGCTTATTTTGTATTGTATTATTCCAACTTGAGAATTTTTATTTTCTATTCTTGGCAAGCCATGCTAATCTCATATTATTGTATCTTGTATTGTCCATAAATGCCTAAATCATTATACCTCGTTGGCTGTGATCTTGTTTATTCCAAAGAATTGGTTTGAATTAAAATGCAATCACGTCATCCAACGGGATATGATGCACCCAATTTCTGTCATTGTGCTCCATATTTTTTTCTTTTGGCTTCGGTTTATTTTGACAGCCAATTCGTGCTTCTATCTTTAGCGAGCTTTGATTTTTCATTCGTGGTGTACATGAAGAGATGAAGGTTAAGTTCAAAGAGTTTGACCTGGAACATTACTTGAACTTTGTATGGAAGTAAGCATCATAATCTTAGTTCTGTGCTGTTTGTCAATTCCATTTTATTAATGCTTATTTTATATTGTGTTAGTGCTGAACCATATGCTTGAGAGAAAACTGAGTTGAATTTGCTTTAGAAATAACGAAACTCGGAACATCAAATGTCTCTGGTTCTTGTTTTTTATTGCTACTATGAAAATTGAGGTGCGTCGATCTTATTGTGTAAGCTGGACGAGGGGAATTGGATACTTTTTTTTAAGAAAATCATTTGAATTTCATTATTGGATCTAAGCTATAACAAGGTGAAGTATTTTGCAAGTTTACTGGTTCTAATTGTCATGGAGAATCAATAGTGAAATCGAGATGCCTGCTAACAGTGCCGAGGAAGTACTTGAAGTACTTCAACCTCACTCAAATATCAAGAGGTTAAAAATATATTACTATGATGGATTATGATTATCAAGTTGTACCAAAACTCTTACAAGTTTAATTTCACTTGAATTTTTAGGCTGCGATAAGTGTGTGCAGCTTTCACTGCTTATCAAACTACCATCTCTTAACTCAAATCATCTGGAACAACAAGAAAATCGTCGTTGGTGATTCTGTTGCTTTCATGAAAAACTCAGCCGAAAACATAGAAGTTAACAGAGAATGCGGTTATTATGGAATTGGCGGAGAAGAAGAAGAAGAAGAAGAATAGAAGACGGTGTTTGTGAAAGTAGTTATGAAGATCACTAGATAGTTGGTGTGATTTTGTGGAATGAATGAAAGTGAAGAACCTTTCTTTCAAGACCTTTTGGACTTATAGCAATGTCTGTTGAAAAGATAAAAGCTCTTGTTGTGGTATATGACATGGAATCACAATCTCTATATTTAAGGATTATGACTTAGGGTCAACTAGTTAAATAGCTAGATCAACCAGTTGTTGAAGTGAATTCTTGTAATCCCTCTTGGTTATTGGCTAGCTTACAATATTGGGGTACCCAGAGGCTTGCTTAAAAGGAGTTAGTGAACAATTATATTTCCTGAAATCAGTTTTTAATTATGCCATCCATTAATGTTGATACAATCGATTGCCCTTTTACAATTTGTATGTCCATGACATTTTCTTTCATCAACTTTGATCAATTGAATGAGGTTGTATAGATTCAGGGCCATTTTATGAGAATGGCTTTAATTGCATATATGAATTAGATTGTTTTTTCCCTATCCCATACCATGTATAATAATAACCATCATCATGTCATGTATTGTATATTTTCAAACTTTTGAATTTCATTTTCTGGTCTTGACAAGCTATGTAGGACTGACACTTCAGATTTGTCTGGTGTCCAACATGTGACACTGTCAATTCACTGAAGTTGTGTCCAACATGTGACGGTGTCATGTCCGATTCTATTACATAATATGTTTCCCACACAGATTCCCTAGTATTTATTTTGGCTGTCATAAAATAGGTAACAGTATTTTCAGCTCTTAGCTCTACACCACCCAAGTGCTTCACTTCAAACATTCATGTTCATTTAAATTAAATACTATTATATCCTAAGGACCCATCTGCTCCACGCCTGCATTCCCCTTTGTTTAAATACTAATAATATATATCCTATTGTTCATTTTAATATTTCACCATGAACCACCTTTTGAGATGGTGGTGGACCAGAAAAGTCACCAACTCCAGTAATCAAATACTCACATGCAGCCGGAAGTTTCCTTTTATTAAAATGTTTAATCAAAGTACGTGCCCTGAAGCTAAGTTCATAAATTAGAGTTGTTCCATTTCACCATTTGGATATCAAATCTGCAGCAACAGTAACTGCAAGCAAACATCACAGTGAATATAGCAAGAACTTAGTCAGTTACATGGATTCCGTGTATATGAATCCCGCTGAAACGGTTGAAGCTCGCATCAAAAATCTTCTTTCTCTTATGACTTTGAAAGAGAAGATTGGTCAGATGACCCAAATTGAACGTTCTGTTACTACTCCTTCTGCCATTAAAGACTTCACCATTGGTACTCTATCATATCTACATTTTTTCTTCTGATTCCTTTTACTATCATATCTTAGTAACTTGTCTCTAATTATTTTCTCCTTTCTTTTTTAACTTAGGGAGTGTGTACTGTGCTCCACCAAAAAATGCAACTTCTGAGAAGGAAGTGTCATCTGATTGGGCTGATATGGTAGACGAGTTTCAGAAGTTGGCCCTTGAATCGCGGTTAGGCATACCAATCATCTATGGGACCGATGCTGTTCATGGTAATAATAATGTCTATGGTACGACCATATTTCCTCACAACGTTGGCCTCGGAGCTACAAGGTTGGTGGTGTTCCTTTGTTTTGTTTTGTTTTCTTAATACGCTTAAGTTGAATCTTTATGTCCAAGGTTTTAACTAAGTAATAGTCAAAGTTGCGTCATGTGTGTTAATATTGCAAAAATCGTGGTCAGATACGACTGACACAGCCACAATGGTGGTTGTGTTGCCGTTGCGAAGAAAGACATAAAAAATAATGATGTTGCAGTCACGTTTTCGGTTATTATAACACTGCTCTAAATATTATGTTGAATCCTTCCACAAACTTTGAAGGACAAAGTAAGTAATTTGATAAAAGCAAAAAATAAATTTTGTGGTCAGACATACTGATGTTTGAAGTTAATCCTTGAAGAATAAATTTATCAGTTTGCTGTAGAAAACAATTTATTATTAGAACCGAAATTTCCAAAATGTAATCTTTTGACTTGAACAGGAAATATCTATTTAGACATTTTCAAATTGTCAGAATGAAAAGTTGAGGAGTCTTCTGCATTTTCTCCCTTATACTGAACTGTCTACTGCTTTTTGTCATAATAAGTTCAATACTAGAGAACTTCAAATTATATGCTTGACAAGTAAATTTGGTTTGTACTTTACGTTGACAAATAATATTATCTTTAAAAAGCTTTGATTCTACGGTTGTGGTGTGCATGTAGAGATGCAGATTTAGTTCAAAGAATTGGAGCTGCAACATCACTTGAACTTAGAGCAAGTGGAACTCACTATACCTGTGCTCCTTGTGTCGCTGTAAGGCATCATAACCAACTTCTGAATTTTCTATGCTGATTAACTACAGCTTTCTGTTAATAATTTTTTCTTATTATATTGTGCATAAGTGCTAAAGCTCGGTTGAAAGAAAATTGTTGAGAGAACCACATTGAATATGATATGGCCTAAAAAATGTTTATAAGTGAGAAATATCCCTTACCTTACAAACCGATATTGTGAGGTTGAGTTAGGTCCAAACCAAAATTTAAGATAATATTATTGCTCATTCGTAATGACACTTAGATTATGCTCCAGATTTTCGATCCTAGGCATCTCTAGGTATATAAATAACACTAGGTTTATAGTGATACTCACACAACACATTTGCAAAAAGGGATGTACACTCTATCTATGGGACTTCAACTTTAAAGCTTAAAATTTCCTGGATGATTATGTTATGTGTTTTGTTAGGATTCTTTGAGGCGGCAAGAGAAAAAAGGGAATTATTCATCCCCGGAATATGTACACAAGAGAGATTACTCTTTTCAAAATTGGTAAATCAGTCACAAGTCAAAACTGAATCATAAAAGATGCCTAGGACTGATCCCATTCTTCTATTAATAGAGAATTGAGATTAGCGAAAACAAACTAACTACCTAAACAGCAAACAACTAAAACAGAAAACAACAAACGGTGATAACGACCTGTATAAAGGCTTACCCTAAAATTAATTACAACATTAATCCCTATTTGTATTTGACACCTCTATGAAAGATCATGCCTAACATGTTGTGTCCCTTTTTTATTTAATTTACACCTCCTAAATTCTCTGCTTAGCAAATAGATAAACAAAATATGTAAAGCTTACAACTTGCATATGTGAATGGACAGGTCTGCAAAGATCCCAGATGGGGAAGATGCTATGAGAGTTACAGCGAAGACACCGAAATTGTCCGAAACATGACTTCTTATGTTTCAGGTTTGCAAGGCCAACCTCCAGAATATCATCCAAGGGGCTACCCATTTGTGGCTGGGAGGTAGGCAAAAGCCATCAATATAACTTCCATTGGTCATAAAATTTAATGTCGTTCGAAATTTTGAATCGTTGAATAACTAATGCTGTTTTAAAATGTGATAAACTGATTGTTTCAAACTATTAAATTAGTTACATATTGATAATCCAAAACAAATATTGGTCCACATTGTTTTAGTTGTCCATAGGGATTCCTAATCATAATCAGTAACCCCCATTTTCAAAAATCAAGTACTTAGTTAGTATATCTATACATACATCTATATCTAAGTAATTTAATTACAACTACTTAGTACTTCAGGAACAAAGTTATTGCTTGTGCCAAACATTTTGTTGGAGATGGAGGCACAGAAAAAGGTGTAAATGAGGGGAATACTATATTATCATATCAAGACTTAGAGATGATCCACATGACTCCTTATGTGGATTGCATAGATCAGGGAGTTTCAAGCATTATGATCTCATATTCAAGCTGGAATGGAGTCAAACTCCATGGTCACCATTTTCTGATAAATGAAATTTTGAAAGAAAAGCTAGGCTTCAAGGTAGATTTTCTTTGGAAATTGATCTTTGTTAATGGCTAAAATAGTCAAATTTGTTTGTCAATGATATTCATTTGTTGTTTAAGAATAAAGGTTAAAATCTAATAATGCTCCACTGTAGGGTTTTGTGATTTCTGACTGGGAGGGAATTGATGAATTATGTCAACCTTATGGTTCAGATTATCGTTATTGCATCTCCACCGCCATTAATGCTGGAATCGACATGGTAGAAAACTTCAAATCCCATAATCTTTTCTCATAGATTACTTGATTTCATTTTAAATTTATATATTTATGAACACGTGTGTAGGTGATGGTTCCTTTAAGATATGAAAAATTCATGGAAGAGTTGATGTCTTTAGTTCAATCAGGGGAAGTACCAACATCCAGGATTGATGATGCGGTTGAGCGGATTTTAAGAGTGAAGTTTATTGCTCAACTTTTTGAATTTCCTTTAACTGACAGATCTTTGCTGGATACTGTTGGTTGCAAGGTACGTGAGGTTATGCTTCTTGAGAATAATATGCCTAAATATATTTAGAAAATTATAATTTAGATTTAGACTTAAAAGTATTTAAGATTTAACATAATATATCATTATGATTTAGCATAAGTTTGCAGACATTGTTAGTCTTTATCATCTGGTACTCCCTTTGAATGATGGTTTTGTTTTTCCATCAAATTGTTTTGACAGATACATAGAGATCTAGCACGCGAAGCAGTTCGAAAGTCCTTGGTTCTGTTGAAAAACGGAAAGGATCCTATTAAACCTTTCATTCCGTTGAGTAGGAATGCCAAGAGAATCCTTGTAGCTGGAACTCATGCTGATGATATAGGGTATCAATGCGGAGGATGGACATTTACCAAGTATGGATCTAGTGGCCAGATCACAATTGGTTAGCTGTTTTTTGTTTCATTTCATATTTTGAGAATTTTGTTTCAAGTATAATGTTGTGCATTCATCCTTTATTCATTAATCTTAACGTTTCTTCATTTTCTGATTATCGTGTCCTTACAATTTCAGGCACAACTATCTTGGATGCTGTTAAGGAAGCTGTGGGACATGAAACTGAAGTTATATATGAGAAGTGCCCAACGCCAGAATTCATAGAACGTAATGAATTTTCTTTTGCCATTGTTGCTATTGGTGAAGCCCCCTATGCTGAGTGTGGAGGTGACAATACAGAACTTGTAATCCCATTTAATGGAGCTGGAATTGTAGACATAGTTGCTGATAAAATCCCAACACTTGTGATTCTAATATCTGGAAGACCTTTGGTCTTGGAACAAAGTTTGTTGGAAAAGATAGAAGCTCTTGTTGCGGCATGGTTGCCCGGTAGTGAAGGACATGGAATCTCAGATGTAATCTTTGGGGATCATGACTTCAAGGGTAAACTACCAATGACTTGGTTCAGAAGAATTGAACAGCTTGATCAACCTAGTGAGGGAGTGAATTCATGTGTTGACCCCTTATTCCCTCTTGGTTATGGGCTAGCTTGTAATAAGTAGAACTCACATGATTTAAGTACTTTGGTTACCAATGAGTCAATGACTTGCATAAGAATTCAATGTGAAGTGAAGAGATTCTGAACAATTCATGCATGTAAGGTACCATTGGGTGCCCTTTAACAAATTGTATGTCCATGACATTAGCTTTCATTAGATTGAATGTGGTTGTATGTATATGCATTAGATTGGCTTATTATATATCCCACCGTGTGTCATATATGATGTTTTAAACTTGTGAAGTTCACCATTTCATCCGTGATAAACCTTCTAATCTATGAAGTATGAATATTTTAAAATAGAAAAAGTGTCAGTCTCATATCCATGTTAGACACCGATATTCTTTAATTGTCCAAAAATCATTTGATATTTTAATTAAATCATTCCATTAAACAATAGTTAGTCAACGGTTGGTCAAAGTTGACACGGTATTTAACTAGGTTCCTAAACTAATTTTCTATTTGTAAGGAGGCCCCTGAACTATTAAATCACTTCAAATTGATTATATATTATTATTATTATTATTAATAGTGTACAATTTGTTATCTTTATTAAATCATTTCAAATTAAATTTGACTTATAACCTTAGGAGCTGAAATACAAATTTTATTAAAAATAGTCATAAATAATCATAAGCGTCGCGATTGTTCGTAATCTTATTTTACGGTTATTTTTCAAAAACATAAAAATATAAAATATGTTACGTACCAAAATATAATAATATATATGTGTGCGCTCACACACACCCACCAATAAAAACTTAATTATAACATATACAAAACAAATTAATTATGTGAAACATCAGTTTTTTGAGAGAAAAAAAAAACAAAGGATTAAAATCTATGAAGCATAGACTCCGACACGGACACCTGACACAACACTGACACAGACACGTCAACACTTCTAATGTAAAAAATATAGGACACCAACACTACTACATATATAAGCATCTAACTTGAGCAATTTATTTCTTTGAAAAAAGTTCTAAAACAAGATACCATAGTATATTATCTTTATTTATTCATGGCTAAATTACATTTTTCGTCCTCTAACTATTTATTTGGTATCGTATTGGTCCTCTAACTAAAATTTGATTTATTTTGGTCCTCTAACTTTCTCACCGTTACCACATTTAGTCCTTTCTGTTAGTTTTATTCAAATTAACGTTAGGGTTTGTGTTATGTGGATACCAGTGCTGATTTGGCAGATAATCTTATGATGAGATGGCATACTATACATTCTAGAGAGAGATATGGCATACATTTAGAGAGAGAAACATAAAACCATTTCCAAAGACATTTCTGGGAGAAGAGGTTGTCGCGAAGTAGAAAACGAAGGAAGAGGAAAACGCATGAGGTGCTTTTCACTGCGATTCACCAATCAAAACTAGGTTTGTATCTCTATCTCTATGATTTGATTTGTTATTGCTCTTTGGATTAAACGAAAATTTGGATGTTAGGGTTACTTTTTTTGGGTTAGGGTTTTTGAATCTGATTTCTGTTTTAATCTCTATCTCTATCTCTATGATTTGATTTCCTATTGCTCTTTGGATTAAACAAAAATTTGGATTTTAGGGTTACTTTTTTTGGGTTAGGGTTTTTGAAATCTGGTTTCTAGTTTTAGGGATTTTTGTTTATGGTTTCTGGTTTAGGGTTTTATGTCTGGTTTAGGGTTTTAAAAAGTGCAATTTTTTAACCTTTATTGTATGTGGTTGGTGGATTATGGTTTTTCTTTCCTACAGAATATTAAATAGTGGTGGTCCTGTTGTGTTGATATTTGTGTATATTTGTTTTATGTTTTATTAGGATTTGTGGGTGAGCTGTGATGGAGGATAAGTTTGAGGTGGTGGTACACCACCAGGGATACTTTAAACTGCCAAAGCATAATGAATACGAGGGTGAGGAGATTACATGGTTGTGTGATCCAGATTTCTGGTCATTTTTTGAAATAATGGGTAATCTTGAAGTTTTAGGGTATCAGGATGTGGACTCTATTTGGTATTATGACCCTTACATGGCTGAAGAGATGGTGTTGTTGGAGGAAAATGATACATGCTCTAGGAGGGTTCAATATATAGCACAATCTGAAGGAAAGGCGCATATTTATGTGATTCACCAAGTCTCACAACCAGAAATTATTGAGAACCTGGAGTATAATGTAGGGCCCACTGTTGTTGAAAAAGAAAATGATGTGGCAGGGGATAATGTTGGAGTGGGCCCAACTGAAGTTGGAGTGGAGACAGAAACATTTGGTCCCACTGAAAAAGCTGGACAAACTCTTGGTGAAGAAGATAATGGGCCACATGTGGGTGAACAAGAAGCTGGGCCAACTGTTGGGCTAGATGACATTGATATTGGGCTAGATGACATTGGGCTAGATGAGAATGGTGCAAGTAACATTCCTAATGCAGAAAAGAATTTAGAAGGGTGTGGTAAGGAAGTTCCTGGTGTTAGTAAGGTAAAAGATAAGGGGAAGGAGGCTGTTGTAGAAGATGATTTTTGTGTTGAGTTGAACGAGGATAGTGATGATAGTGCTTATGGAATTCATTTTGATGGTGATGATGAATTTATGCTCAATGAAAACTTTGATGGTATTGATAAGGAGGGAGTTAATGCTAATAATGGTGATGAAGAAGTTGAGATTGGTGGTATTGGTGAAGAGGGAGTTAATGCTGATAATGGTGATGAAGGACAAGAGGTTGGTGAGACAGATGTTGCAGACCCACCTACTGCAGAGGCTTCTGTTAGAAAAGGTATTAATTACTTACCATTGCACTTTACATACTTTTGTGTTTTATGTGTATTAATAATTGTACTTCTATGTTGTATGTGTATTAATAACTTTCCTTTTTTTGGTTTATGTGTATTATGCATGGACTGTAAATGCAGAAACTGTAGATGCAGGGAGTGCTGATGCAGAGGTACATGTTACAGCTCCACCAAAGAGGAAGAGGGGCAGACCTAGGAAACATATTGTTGCTGAGGAAGAGAATGTTGAGCCATCTATAGCAGATAATATTGTGAATGAAGAAGATGTTCCAACTGAATGCAGTGTGCCTGGATTTGTTGTGCCTGATGATGATGATGATGAGCTGGATTGTAGGGAGGAAACTAGTCAAGCAAGCAAGGGACAAGAGAAAGGATTGAGTGATAGTGAGGGGTATAACTCAGATGACCTTGATAGTGGAAGTGATAGTGAGGAAGATGGTTCCAGTAAGATAAAGTTTCCAACTTTCAAATTACCAGCCAAGATGTTTGATTATAAGTGGGAGCTTGGTACATATTTTGGTACTAAAAAAGAGTTTATCCATGCAATGAGGACATATGCTATTCATTCTGGTAGGCAAATTAAGTTTGAGAAGAATGATAAAATCAGGGTGAGGGTTATTTGCAAAGGTAAGGGAAACTGTTTGTGGTACGTTTATTGTTGCAAGATACCAAATGAGGAAACTTGGCAGTTAAGGAAAATTGGTCCCAAGCATAGATGTAGTAGGACCTTCAAGGTGAAGATGATGAACTACAAGTGGTTAGGTTCTAAACTTGAGCCTAGTGTTAGAGAGAATCCTAGTTTGAAAATTGAAACCATAATCAACAAGACCAATGAAAAATGGAATATCAAGGTAACAAAGACAAAGGCAATGAGAGCAAGATCCATGGCTTTTGATGCTGTAGATGGTTCATTCAGGGAGCAGTATGTCAGGATGCATGACTACTGTCATGAGCTGCTTAGGTCAAATCCAGAGTCAACAGTTAAGATAACTAGTACACCATATGTACCTAGTGAAGATGAGTTGCAAGATCCAACTGCTAATCTAAATCCTCATTTCCAAAGGGTGTACATATGCTTTAAAGCATGCAAAGAAAGTTTCCTACAGTGCAGACCTATAATTGGATTAGATGGTTGCTTCCTCAAAGGTTATTATGGTGGTCAACTGTTGACAGCTATTGGCACAGATCCAAATGATCAAATGCTCCCTATTGCATATGCTGTTGTGGAAGGAGAGACAAAAGATACATGGGCTTGGTTTCTAGATCTGCTAGTGAATGATCTTGGTGGTCCAGACAAATGTGGAGGGTACACTTTCATTAGTGAACAACAAAAGGTATCACATAAGTACTTTTCTAATTTACATACTCATTTGTAAAATAACTTCATACATTTTTAATTGAAACCAAATAATGATTATGTAGGGACTGCTGCCAGCCATGGATGAGTTGCTGAAGGATGTTGATCATAGATTTTGTGTCAGACATTTGTACAACAATTTTAGAAAACAGTACCCTGGAAAGAAACTGAAGGAATTGATGTGGAAAGCTGCCAAAGCTACATATCCAAATGCATGGATGGATGCTATGAAGGAAATAAAAGCAATCAATGTTGAAGCTTTCAAGTATCTCATTAAAATACCACCAAGGAGATGGAGCAGGTCATATTTCAAGGCTGACCCTAAGTGTGACACTTTGGTCAACAACATGTCAGAGTCTTTCAACTCTGTCATTGTGGGTCCTAGATCAAAACCTGTTGTGACCATGCTTGAGGAAATAAGAATCTACATTATGGAAAGATGGGAGAAGAACAGACATAAAATTCAGAACTATCCTGACAGTGTGTTGCCTAACATAAAGAGAAAATTGGAAAAAGAAGCTTGTTTTACAAATAAGTGGCTACTAAGGTATGCTTGTGTTTTAAAATGGTCATCTAATTATTTTAAGTAGTTTTAAAATGGTCATCTAATTATTTAGAGTTGTTTTAATTTGGTCATCTAAGTATTTTAAGTAGTTTTAAAATGGTCCTGTAACTTTATTTATTAGTATCATTTTGGTCCTCTGCATTATTATGGTTCATATGTGTGTGTGTGAAAATGGAAGATGCTCCTTGTAGAAACAGTTCTGGTTATTATCCTGCATTATTATGGTTCTGAATAGTGACTGATTATGGTTTTATGGTTCTGAATAGTTATGGTTTTATGGAAGATGTTCCTCTGCATTATTATGGTTCTGAACTGTTCTGATTATTTTCAAAATAAATCCTCTGCATTATTATCCTGCATTACTATGGTTTTATGATTAAATAGTGAGTGGTATTTTTAGTAACTGCTATGGTTCATATGTATGTGTGAAACAGGAGGTCTGGTGAAGATTTTTTTGAGGTTTGGCACATTTCTAATACTAGGGATCAAATGTCTGTGTGTCTTGGTAAGAAAGAGTGTTCATGTAGGAAGTGGCTACTGACTGGCCTACCATGTGTCCATGCTATTTGCTGTATTAGAGAAATGGAACTTGACATGTATGATTTTGTTCCTGATTACTATAGGAAAGAAAAGCATCAAGCATGCTATAGGCATATCATATATCCTGTCAATGGTAGATCTTTATGGGAAAGAACTAGATACACTGACCTGCAGCCCCCACCCATTAAAAGACAACCAGGTAGGCCTAAGAAAAAGAGAAACAAGGACCCATCTGAATTGCTAAGAGATGATTCACAAATGAAGAGAGCAAGGAATGGTATAAAGTGTAGCAGATGTCAACAATTTGGCCATAATAAGTCAACATGTAAATTACCTCCACCACCATCTACTGACAATCAACCTGAGTCACAATCTCAAACAACTACTGTCAACCAACCTACTGCCACCACCACAGTTCACATTCAACCAATTGTTGGTTCCCTAAGGCAACCAACCACCAGAACTTCCAGTCAACCACCACCACCACCACCTGTTACACAACCAATTGCTACTCAGACATCCACCAACACTCAAGGTGCTGCCACACATGCTGCTGAAAAAACACAAGCTTCTGCCAAGACACAAGCTACTGCCAAGACACAAGGTGCTGCTGCAAAAACAAGTGCTTCCAAGACCCAAGCTGCTGCAAAAACAGGTGCTGCCAAGACACAAGGTGCTGCTAAAACAAGTGCTGCCAAGACACAAGGTGCTGCTAAGACACCAGCTGCTGCAGAGACACTAGGTGCTGCCAAGAGACAGAAGTTACCTTTCACAAGGGGTCAACAAAGTGCAACAAAACCACCTTCGGTTTGAAGAAGATATCATGATGTTATTTACTGTTTAATTTCCTATTTTGAACGAATGTAATGATAATGGTTTGATACCATTTCTGTTGATGCTTTTATGTAATGAGAACCTGTGGTGTTATGTCTTTTTGAGTTTGGTCTCATTTTTATGATGGCAGAATATGTAACTGAGAACCTATGGTGTTATGCCTTTTGAATTGGTCTCACCTTTATCATTCTATCATGTTTCTGTAATTGAGAACATCTTACACTTTGTCTCAATCTATTAATTTATGTGACTTATTTCCAATTAAGTGTTGATTATATTTGACAGACATTATATTTTTGTAATTCATTAAGAAATTGATAACCTTTTGAAAGTTTATCACCTTTATCAGCCATGATTATAGCTACAAATTAAACATTTAGCAGGAACTACAGTATTGAAATATGTTTGAGAAAATTAACCATTGCATTGACAAATTAAGGATAAACATTACATTAGAGCATGAACATTACATCAACAACATTCACATTTGACCCATCATCCTACTATAAACCCCTCATCATCCTACTCTAAATACATACTTACTTAAACTACTTTAGATACATTAACAACAATAATGTCATTAACACAATGTTAAACCCAAAACTTACAAACCCAAACTTTATAGCAATCTTGCAACACCTCCAACTATAACACAACTCTTCCTTTAGGAAAGAAACTTCATGCTTCAACTTTCCATTTTTCTTCTTTTGCCTTGCAATCTTCATATCACGTTCATCAACATCATCACATTTATCATCATCATCATCAACAAATTGGAAATAGTTACAGCCACTATCATTTCGGTTCCTCCAATTCCTACAACCCCAAAACTTCTTCCCACAGTTAGGGTTTGTAATTTCAGTAACAGTCTTCAAAACTACAAACTCACCACACTGACATTTTCGAATTTGTCTCCTAAACCCAGAACATACAGATCCGGACATGGCCCTTCCACTTTCGTTGTTGCTTCTTCTGTTAAATCGAGATCCTGCACTAGACATGAAGAAGAAGAAGAAGAAGAAGAAGAAGAAGAAGAAGAAGAAGAAGAAGAAGAAGAAGAAGAAGAAGAAGAAGAAAAAGAAGAAGAAGAAGAAGAAGAAAGAAAAATTTGAATTGGAGGAAGATGAAGATGGAACCCTAATTTTTGGGGGAAAAAGGAAGAAGAAGAACAAACCATCAAAGACCCACAAGATTATATAGTGCTGACTCATATATTGCCAAATCAGCCCTTAATTGCCATCTATGCAGAGACTTAACAGAATTTGAATAAAACTAACAGAAAGGACTAAATGTGGTAACGGTGAGAAAGTTAGAGGACCAAAATAAATCAAATTTTAGTTAGAGGACCAATACGATACCAAATAAATAGTTAGAGGACGAAAAAGGTAATTTAGCCTTTATTCATCTACTATAAAAAAAGGTAAAAATGTTGTAATTAACTATAATTTCTATAACCCCAAATTGATCAATAGTTCTCAGCACATGTGCAACACTTATATCTACGTTGTGTGGGTCCAAGAGAGAAGGGAAAAAATTTCAGATATTTGTGTGAGTTGTCCGACACAGCTCGTATGAGTGTTATATAGGTGTTGAACAACCGTGTAGGAGTGTTGAAGTAAAGAAAAAATAATTTTATTTAGGACTTCGCTCTTAGTTGTCTGACACGTATTATACTAGTGTCATAGGAGTGTTGGACACTGCGACACATCTACCAACCTCCAGCTTGCGAGAGGTATTAGCATATAAAGAAAAGGACGGGGAAAATAACAAGATAAAACCTAGCTTGGCACGCAAGTTACTTAACTAACTGCCTTTGAATTTACTTGTAACTAGAACGCCGACCCGTGCGCCGCACGGGTCTTTTAGAGTTGAATTATAATATTTTTAATCATTGATAATGTATCTATTTTTTCTGGTAGAGAAGAGCGCAGAGCCCAAGTTGTTTCTTGATATTTTCTTTTTATTAACATATTAAATGGTGTTGTATTTTTGAAGCAATTTTTTTTTTTACATTGTGTAATTACATTAGATAATATAAAAAATAGTTATAAAATTGTCTTGTATTAACATTATGTATACAATGAGATCATAAAAAATAGTGATATGGAACAATATTACTTCCTTAGTACATAAATCTTCTAACCAACATTGTTTGGTGACATTATTATATATATCTCTACAATGTATTTTAGAGTTTCATGAATTAGCGAGCTTGACAAATGTAATTAGAGGGAAATAAGTAGGTTAAGATGTAGCCAAACCTATTAAGCTTTAAGAATAAGGGATAAGGGATGCCATTTTTAAACTCTAAAATGCATAAAAGAAGAGTAACTTCTACATTAATTAATCACACTCTTAAGCCATATGAGAATTGATAAATAAATTATATATATCTCATTTTTATGATAATTTCGTAATGATCTTTCGTGCAAAAATATTATCTAAAAATCAAGTAGTATTGAAAGGATCTAAATATCAATGTAATCTTATTAATTTATTATTTCGTGCAAGTTCTCATTAAAGTAATAGATACAGATTCCATAATAAAATAATAGTTGTAGCTTGATCAATCTTCTTGAGAAACTACATCATCTCTATTTCTAGAAATGTCATATTCTTTTGTTGCTATCGCATAATCTATATCATTATTAACATAAATGACATGCATAAAAAAAATTCATTAGGAGAACTATTTTAGTTGCAAAAGGAATTTACATTTGCAAATACATTATTATCTCCATTGTTGACCAGTTACTTACGAAATGAGCATTTCAACGATGGAGAAACATACATACATTCATCTCACATGTTTTAGATAAATGCAGAAAAATCAACCCACTCTCTTGTGTGTTCATAACTACCGACCAACCCGGTTCTTCAATTCTTCAATATATTGTTTCAACCTTCCAAATTTGGATGTCATGCCAAAAAATTCATCGTTGCAATTACCCTTCAACCAAACTAAAAAAAGTTAATATAACAAATTCAATTTAGGAAACTACATCACACTAATTAATTATATAATTTGCCTGTTTGGCTGCAGAGTATATGGACAAACTTGATGTCAAACCCACATTTGTAGCAAATCCTTGGAGAACATTGATGTCCTGCTTTCATCAATTAAGTTCTCATAGTTACAAATCAAATCAATACACTCACACTGGGACATCCAAATGCAAATTTAACTCGCTGCATTCTAAATAAATAGTTTCCACCAATACCTAAATAAAATTTAACAACTCCATACATAACTAATTCAATAAAAACACATAATGTTCTAATCATTTGAAGAATATTTGGTCCATATTCTTAGACAATAAAATAGTAGATAAGCACCTATCACTATAAACCTATGCCCTTTCAACTCAATAAGTTCACATGTTTTTATATTTTCTTTATGAAACAAAGCACAATGTACCTTGAAAATAGATGTGAATTTCAATTAGTTGTATTTGTTACATTGGTCCAATAAATTTGCATGGAGATATGAAGAGGTATGTTGGGAACAGGGATTTGAGTGGGAAGCTAGAAAATGTCATTGGCAGGGAACATGCATCAACAGACTTCAGGTATGTGGAAGGGAAATTTGAATTACAGAGTGGAATGTTGATTAGGATTAGCACTTAGATGGAGTCAATGCTAACACAATGGAGGGAAAAATTAGGTTAAGATTAGGGTAAACAATAGCTTGACCAGGCAAGCTTTAGTAAGAAAGATTTTCATTTACATTTCACTTTCATTTAGTTAGTTAAGGTAGTTACTATGAGCTACTCCCTCCGTCCTAAATTGTATGACGTTTTAGACATTTCACACATATTAAGAAATGTAATTAATATTGTGTGGAAAAGAGATATTTATGAGTTGTTTTACAAAATTGTCCTTAATAAATAATATGAGAAATATAAATGAAAGAATTGAAAGAAGAGAGTAATAAATAATTAAGGTTATAATAGGAAAAGTAACATTAATGTTGCATTGATATTGTAAAACGACATATAATTTGAGACAAATTTTTTTCTTTAAAGCGACATACAATTTGGGACGGAGGGAGTAGCATTTTCAGATTGTATATAAGCACCTATCATGTACAATTGCTAGCCAATGAATGATAATTGATTTTCTCCATTTTGAAGCTTTTTCTTCTTCTTTCATGGCGGTTATTTCTACTTTTACAATAAACACCGCTTTGTTTTTCTAAACGGGCAACCATTTGTTTCATTATATTAAAGTAATTAAAATAATAGGCTTAATTGCAATTTTGGACCCTATCTTTCCAAAAGTTGCGGTTATGGACCCCTAACTAATTTAAATACAAAACAGCCTCTTATGTTTTGATTCTTTGGCAGTTTTGGACCCCCAGTCCATTGTTGACTCGGTCAACGCTGACGTGGCACCCTAAGTGAGGTGCCACGTGTCAATTTTTTTTGTCTTGGGGGTCCAAAACTGCTAAAGAATCAAAACATAGAGAGCTGTTTTGTATTTAAATTAGTTAGAGGTCAATAACCGCAACTTTTAGAAAGATAGGGGTCCAAAAGTGCAATTAAGCCAAAATAATAATAATAATAATAATAAAAATAACTGCAAACATTTTCCGATGTATTTCTTCTAGTTCTATAGGCATGACTTGATGAAGAGTTCGCTTTTAGCCTGATTAATGTAACACATAAGGGCACACATTGTTTTTGCTTCTTAAAAAAAAAAAGGCATTTTAAGTAAAGTTATTTCCAAATAATTTTAACTAAGTTTTAACATCCTGTCATCATTCAAAATCACCAGCATTGAACATTACAAGTGTCTTGAAAATTAATCCACTTATAATTTCCAATGTCCATGCAGTTGGAACAAAGACTAGTGATATAATGCTATATTTTATATGCTCATATGTCTTGAAAGGTTACTCTTATTTTATAGGTATATCTTCATGTCTTTCATGTACAAACATTTGATGTGGAGCTTTTGGCAATGTTGGAACTTAGAATAGACGATCATTCACCTCCTAACACAAAAGTACTCATATCCCATCTCATCTCCTATATAGACTCTAACCTTCCCTCTTTTTTCATAACTCTTTACCACTCACACTTACTTTACAACCAAAATTCAAATTCAAATCCAAAAACAAAAAAGAAAACAATTCAGAAGAATGAGTGATCTACAGATTCAACAAGAATCCATGTTCATCCCTCACAAACACAAACAATCCATGATTATTCCAACATCATCATCTGCTCACAACAACTCTGTCAAACGCCGTTCGCCAACATCATCTTCTGCTCACCAACCATCATCCAAGAGGCATTCTTTTGACGCAAGCAATCTCACCCGTAATGGCTTCTCCGCCATTACACTTCCTTTCAGTCTCCGTGGCAATGCTCTTCACGGCTGTGTATCCGATCCAGGCACCTTGCCAGATCAATCCATGCCAGTTAAAGGGTCACCGACTGCTTTGCCGCCTCTGCCTCCGATCAGTAGATGTATATCTGAAGTTATTGATCCTTCTGAGGTTAAAGAAGCAGTTTCTTGTTATTTTAACTCTGCTGAAAAAACTACCTCTGAATCTGATTCAATGGTATGTGTTGGATTATAATGAAACTTATGTTTCTTGCTAAAAAAGTAATCTTTTTTTTTTTTTTTTTGGAATCATGGGTTTTATTTGTTTTTTGTAGAGGCTTAAAAGGATGAAGGATCGGTTAAAAGAAATGAAGAAAGTGTGGGATGAAGTTATGGAAGACGAGGAAGAAACTGAAAAAGAACAAGAACAAGAACAAGAAGAAAAGCCCTCTCCTGACGCTGAAGATGAAAAAGAACAAGAACAGGAAGAAGAGCACTCTCTTGACTCTTTTGTTGCTGAAGATGAAAAAGTCATATCTCAGGTATATGTCTTGAATCTTGACTGTGATTGTCTTTTTGGTTCTTTAATTGCTACTTACGAGTTATGCTCATAAACTTACGAGTTTTTCCTTATTGATATGTATATCCTAGTTGAACTTGCTTGGTTATGTAGGATCTGGGGGTTATGGGAATGTATTGAATTTGATCATAGTTGCACTTGTAATCCTAGTTTATGTACAACAATTTTCACAACTCAGTTATGTAGGATTTGGGATTTATGGGAAGGTAGAATGCCTCCTAGCTTGTTCAAATAATTTCTCTTCTGTAGTTAAGCAATAGTCATATACATCAATTCTAGTAAGTAGCAAAGTTGTCCTTCACAGATCACGGAAAGTAGTGGTTTGTTCAAATTCAGATACGCTGCAGTACTGGTAACATTTTGTACTAAATTGCGTATCGCAGTATAATATCTATTCACACCTGCACAATCGCGTAATTGGTTATATCAGAATATCTGCATAAATAATGTAGTAGAATGTAATAAGTAGACTTTCCCTTATCAACATATACATATCTGAAGTAAAAAGATGATTGATCAACTGTGTAGTGTGCTTCCCTCCACTGCATTTTTCCTTTGGTTTTTATTTACCGAATCTAGGTAAGAATAAATACTCTTTCTTTCAAGAATTTTGTTGCTAATATGCTAGAGGCTGCATGTTAAAGGGTTTCCTGTGTAGTGTAGGCACCTTTATTCCTATGTTAGAATGTTTATAGCTATAACACTACCTAAACTTTTGGCCTCATTACAACTTCAAGTGTGGTGTAGCCACTTTTTATGTAGGATCTGGGGGTTTGGCTTAGAAGCATAATGAATTGCTGATGTGATCATGGATTCACTTGTAATCATTGTTTTAAATTGCAATTGCAGTCGCACTTGTGGTACGCTGTGAACTTTTACATTGTCGGAAAATGTGGCCGATGTGACTAAAATTGTGTTTGTGATGCTCTTGTAGAGACCTCAAAACCCTCTAAAGTGCGGCTGCAAACCGCAGTTTAAAACCATGTTTGTGATGATTCTTGACATTTTGTGGAAAATCACAAAATAGTTTGATAAATGCAGCTACAGTTGCGTTTGCGATGTAGTTATATCGACAACAAATTAAAACTGTATACATCATGACTTTCAGATTAATTGTTTTTATGCTGAACAATTCATTTATATTTTTGTAGGATGAATTGGGAAATGATTATGAAGAAGCTATTAATGTGGAGTGGGTTGATAAGAGTTTAAGCCTTACTTTCAAGTGTCCATGTGGCAAGGGATATGAGGTTCTAATCTGTGCAAACAACTGTTACTACAAGTTGGTGTAGAATTGATTCCTTGGGGATGGATCACTTTTGTTTTTTATTCTGTTTTAGTTTGGAAAAGTATTGTCTATTTTCATTTGTAGTAGCATTTGGTTGTCACTAGAAGAACCAATGTATATATTTGAACATCACTTACATTTGTTATGTAATGAATTGTTATGTACCATCTATCAGTTAAATAATCTGTCTAAAATAGTGTCAATAATGAATGTTTACGTCAAAGAAAGAAATGTCATGTGCATCCGAATGTATTGATTATCATATCGGAAATGCTAGTTCTAGCGAAAAGCTTTTCACGAAAACATCCCGAATAGAAAAATAACACTGTGACGACTCTTTTTCATTTATTTCCACAATCCATGTTTTCCGGTAAAAAGCTGATCCAAGGCTCACTATCGATTCGCAGTACCTTCGTTATAATATTTGTCGCTCTAAATAGCATAACTCTTATCATATTTCCCATCGTAGGTAAACTTCAATTAATTCTGAAGTTTAAGGGTCCTATATGGATTTTTCTCATTGTGAAGCAACTGTTTGTATGTCACTGGGTTTGTGAAGCATATCTTGTACTAGGCTTCTATCAATGTTTGGAAAATTGAAATGAGATCATAAGGTCATGGTTTAGTTGGTTCAATCATGGTTGAACCAAATGATGAATTTTTTAAATTATTAAAAAATTTAAATAAATAAAGGCAAAAATTAGAAATCAGTTTGTATGATAACCGTTGATTGAAAATTGAATGGTAACATTCTTAATTTTGATGCTTGATGCATGACAGACCAAAAAATGTTGTTCAATCTTACTGAGATTTATAGTGATTAAGGTATTGGTTTGCAATAACTTGTTTCATGGTATATCATAAGATTTAATTTTTATGTGTGTAAAGTCTTCCACAGTACAGTCAATTATATATTTAGTAGGAATGTTTAAAATGGAAAATAACTTGCTACATCCTTGTAGAATTACAGGTTTAATCATGCATTCACCAAATATATTTGCATTTTTTTTATCATCTGAACTGTATCTACATTAACATCTGATATTATTTCTTAATTGACTTTGAGACTTATTTTCTTAGATGTGGAGAAACAGTAAATCATTTAAAAATTATGATTAATAATGGGTAGGCTCCGTACATATAGAATCACAAAGACTATGATGCTTTTGGACTAATGTGTACACAGTATTATAAGAATATATTACCTATTTAATCACTCTTGAATCCTTTTTGATTACAATATAATCACTTTTGAACCTCATTCTAATAAAATAATTAATAATCGGTCTATTCGCTTAGAAAAAAGAAGATCTCATGTATTCTCAATGAGTAATTAACAAACAAAATTTGAATATGACTTTTTTTGCTTGCAATATGCAAGAATAGGATTTGAAGTACATGTCCATATCAAATTATGCTTTCACTCACATGTATGCCTCACTAGTTTTAAATTTTAAATTTCAAAGTGCATGTATTAAGTTGAAATTTCATAATAAACTTCACTAGAAATCAATTATTATTGAACATCATAATCACCCAAAAATCAACACTATGGACTTATTGGCATTGCGGCTTTCTCCTCTCTTAAAGTTTTATTTGTTACATAAAAACAAATGTGTACCTTCCTATAAGTTGATATGCCAAGAACTAACCAAAATTTTAACATATGTTTCTGAGTGGACTTTTGGGTTGGTCCAAGCCAAATATTACCTCTTCGGACTATACAAGTCGTATATCATCGTCAATCAAGGTATGACTCATTCCCGGCTTCTCACCCACCTTAATCATTGTAGTAACTTGAACGTTGAAGTGTGTGCAGGTACAATCTCATCATTTTGCACTATCAACGCGTGCTCCCCTCAATCCACCAAATATAATAGTGAGATCCTCTATCTTTCTTGCATAATCAATGAGTTTGTTCATAACATAGGATATTCACATAGACCTTGGGAAAAATCAGACACTCTAAGCAATATTGAGTTCAAGAATTCACTACAATGATCATTTATGCATGTGAGTAATGTTGTGATGAATGTTGCATTTGGAAAACCATGTTATGTGGATAAGAAGACTCATGAACAAGACCTTTTTGAAGATTTTGGTCTTGCATTTTAACCTCATAAGAGTTAAAACCATGAGGATCCATGAAAACTTGTTCATGAGCTGGATTGAAAGCCATAGCATTTTGTTGATTATTCCTCCAACGAAAATTCGTTGCAGTTGAAGTTTGTTGGTGCTGCTGCTGGTGTGAAAGTAACAAGGAATTCTGTGGTGAAGTGGATCGATTACTGGTGTCTTCTGAAGAACAAGTTCCAATTTTTTCTGAGAGATTAACTGTTGTTATGTCATGTATACTTGCTCTCCTCTTGTCTTTTCCTCCTGAAAGTTGTCTTATGAAATACTTTTGAGCATGACTTGCTACTTGAGTTGGTGTTCTTGTGATGACGAAATTGCGCGAAATATTTCTCCAATCACCTTTGCCATACT
The DNA here is from genome assembly GCA_958299785.1 of Medicago lupulina. NCBI lineage: Eukaryota > Viridiplantae > Streptophyta > Magnoliopsida > Fabales > Fabaceae > Medicago > Medicago lupulina. The sequence goes on along the minus strand of OY283145.1, from coordinate 50,738,875 downwards.
TCTTTAGGCCTAGTAGAAATAATCTGCACAAAATATATTCTAACTTAAGATGACATAATAATCTATTCTAACTTAAGATGGCAACAAAAGGTTTTAGCCTAAATCAGCTTTACAAAACCAACTTATATCATAACCTATTCTAACTTAAGATGATATTCGAGGATTTTGGCCTAACTCGACCTTACAAAATCATCTTGCAGTGTAAGGATTGTCTAAATTTTATAACCTTTATATAGACTTATCACTAGCCTATGTGAAAGCTAAAAAACATTATTCCTACCTCCTAGGTGTAAATTACCTTTGTAAATTCCACCCTTTAATCCTATACTTTCTTAAGCTTACAATGTTTCAAACATACATACATTCTTCTATATCTATCTAATCTAACACTAGTAGCTCAATTGGTTTGCGCTAACCGTTAAAGGTTTAGAGTTTAAACCCTGGTAGAGAAAAAATACTAACATAACAATTAATATACTATTGTTCTTCTTTCTAAAACAATAATAACAAAAACAAATACAAAAGGTAAAAAATTTACTTGTGTTCTTCTTCAGTCCATGGCACTCCTTTCTTCCTTTCCTGCTCAGGAGCTCTAACTAAAGAAGATCTCTTTCCACTTCCTCTGAATTCATCATAACCAGAACTGTTCACCCAATCTAAGGTAAAGGGTGAAGTAGGAGTGTTATATCCAGGAACTGGAATCAACCCAGCTTCTATATTACAAACATCGTCTTCTAATTCCTTATATTGTCTCATCACATCACCGACCGTCTTTCCTGGTATCATTTCAGCAACTTTATGCCATCGATCCGGCGTATCTTTATCATGAACTGCAAGAGCATTTTCAAATAGTTTGTTCTCTTCTGGAGTCCAGTTTGTGGTCATGTTATCTTCCATACACCAATTGGAGTTTTGTGTGTATGATGTAGGAGGGAGAACTTCCATTTCCCACTTCATCTTATCACGTTTTCACAAGATCAAAATATTGTTATATAGAATTAAAGTTGAGACAATTCACCTTGATTTATGGTTCTAAGCCCAAAAATTCAATGATAAATCTAAAATTTGAATAGGGAAACAGAACAAAACAGAGGAAAACAGAGTAAAACAGAGGAAAACAGAGGAAGATAAAGTAGAGAAGAATTTTTTGAAAGGAATCAGAATACCCTTTTTTTATGAGTGAGAAAACTCATCACTTATAACTCAAAGAATCTTGAAAAGACCCACTTGATAAAAAAAATGAGAGAAAAAATTTCAAATTATTTTCTCTTATCTAATTGGTCTTAGAAGAAAATACTTAAAACCCTTTTAAGATCTCAAATGAATTAACTTCAATTGAGAAAAATAGCAATAACCCAAAAAATAAAAAACTATAAATTGCTTATAGTTTTAAGCATAGCAACAAAAAAAATGATTTTTTTAGTGAGAAAATGGTTTTTTTCTTGCTGCAGCTTAACTTGAAAACTTAGCCCAATTTGGAAAACAGTTAGAAGCAAAGAGATAAGGCAAACACAATGAATGTGAAAACCAATTAGAAAACAGCAGAGAGAGACACAATAATTTATGTAGCAGAAAAGCAAGTTCCAAAAAAAACTGTTATTTTTCCTTTTTTATCCCTTAGCAACAAAAAAAGAAAGAAAACAAACAACAATAAAAATAAAAATAAATATACCAACTCAGCACACACAAAAAAAAGGTAAGATCTTCAAATAGAAATGAGCCAATAAAATGAAAGTAAGTAGTAGTTTTGAAGAAATGATATTTGGTAGTAACAAAAAGGAGCTATCAATAAATAAATGAAAGTGATGAAGGTGGTGATGTATGATTGGATGTGATGTGTATGTGGGCACACCTTACAATTATAACAAAAGTTCCCTATTAATTAAATAATGGACAGTCTCGGTTTTGTGCATTTTTTGCATAAATATATCATAGAATAATTAACTATATAGTTTTGCTTATGTGACTTGCAATGGTTTATTTATTCAATTCATTTGATTATTTTGATTGAATTTGTTTTATTATACTTTTTTTCCCTCATTTTTTTGGTTGTTGGAATTGTCAACAAGAAACAAACGAGGATTGGCAGCTCATCATGAATGATGGAAGCTCACCTGCTACGCACTATTAGATTCACCTTAGTGTATGTGTTGATTTCTCTTTAAGCGTCCAAGCATGTTGAGCCAAAGTTTTGATTTCATTTCAAAGAGCTACTACAAAAAATTTCAAGACAATTTATACGGTAAACACGAAAATTCAAGACAAGTGTATATGTATACTTGATCTTTAAATTAATAGTTAAATTGTTTAACCATAAATTTCAAGTTATGAGACTGTAGCTTACATGTACATGATGTATCAGTTTGTAACGTTTAAAATTGGGGTTTAAATCTCTTTGAAACGATTGTAAAATAACTAATGTTTTGATGATGATCATATTGTCACTTTAATTAATTAAACATTAAAAAAAATATATACTTTCGATTGTAGATTTATTTGATCAAGTGTCTTTATTCTACTTAGATGGAATGGATTGAACCTCTGCTTGGTGTTGATATCCTAGAGGCGTTATGATTGTTCATGGCTTTGGAATGGGTTCATGAGCTGCAACTTAATAGTGTTGACTTTGAGCTAGACTCTAAACGTGGTGTAGATCATTTTCATAGCAAGCATGGTAACGTCTCAAATTTTGGTGCTATTATTAGTAAGGTTTAATAGCAGTTTTAGCCTTATAACTTTTCTAAAGTTGCGATTTTGACCCCTAAAAAAAACTATAAAATCGTCCCCTAAGTTTTGCAACTGTAGCAGTTTTTTCTCCTCATGGCAAAAAAAATAAAATAAAAAATAACACGTGGCACCTCACTGAGGGTGTCACGTCAGCATAGACCGAGTCAAAATTGGCCTTGAAGGCCAAAACTGCCACAGGTGCAAAACTTAGGGGGCAATTTTGTAGTTTTTTTTTCTTATGAGCCAAAATCGCAAATTTGAAAAAATTAGAAGGCTAAAACTGCTATTTAGCCTGTTAGTAATTATAGATATGCTTTCTCTAATTTCGCTAAAAAGTATAGTGTTAAAGTTTATTACATTACAAGTCAATGAGATTGGTCATGCTCCGATAAAGGTGACTCCATCTCTAGCTAGATCCATATTTTTGTTGAAGTACCAACATGTTACTCATGAATCTAAAGAGTACATTACCCTGGGCTTTTAACTCATCAAACTCCTTTAATTCCTTAGTTTCACAATCATTTAAATAGAATACTATATGTTTAAGATATGTGATATAACATAGGGAAGCTTGTTTTGTTTTTAACTTCGCTTGCAAATTTTCAAACTTGGTGTTAACATCATATAAAATAATTATAATTTGAGTATTACATGTAACTAATTTAATTTATACTCCCTCTTGTCTCATATTATAAGTCATTTTAACGAACAAAAAAAATCTCATTTTATATGTTCTATAATGAATCCTTATTTCTATCAACATGTTTTTTTTTCAATGTATAATTAAATATAAAAGATAAAAAAAGATCATATTAGTAAAATTTATAATTTTTTATAAAATCAACAATATTAATTTACTGTCCTTCTAAACAATATCTATTTTATTGCTAAAAAAAAAAACAATATCTATTTTAAACTGCTGCGAAGGTGGACATGTTGGTATGTTTGCCATGAACGACTTGCACAAATGACAAACTTTCTCAACTTCTGTTCCTTTCATTCTCCTCCTAGATTATTTTATTTTTTTTGTTTTTTCATTATATGGGTGAGGTTATTTAATTTCAATCCAAACAAAGATCAGTACAAGTTATTAAATTTTAAGGTTTTTAAAAACGTTTTTTGTTTTGGTACAATTTAAAAACGTATTTTAATTGTCCTTTGAATACAAATAAATTTAAAGTTGCCAAAAGAAAATTCAATTAATTTACTTATCTGAAAGAAAAATTCAAATAATTTTGTTGACTTTATGGAATCAAATAAAAAAAATAAACAAATGATTTGAGGCATGCATGAAATTAAAAGGCTGCAATAAAATTATCTATTTTATTTGATCCAAGTCCCAAAGAAAATGTATTCAATAGTATGATAATGTGAGTACTCATTGAGGTAAAGAAGGAAGACAAAGACGGTGTTTATAAACCATATACTTCTTTCATCACATTTATAAGTAAATAAAGTATCTTTCAGGTTTATAGAATACCTAATATATTTGATCTGTGTTATAAACTAAATTATAAACTAAAGTTATTAAGTATTCAATGAATCTAAAAAGTAGTTTTTTACTTATAAATATGACCGTGGAAAGTACATTATTTATTCAATAAATCTAAAAAATTAATTGTTATATTTAAGCCTAGAGGGTGTAACATTTACCCATTTTTTTTACATTTATAGGGGATTAACCCTTTTTTTTTATATATAAGGGAGGATCGAAGCCCATAGAGATTACAATTTATCCAAACAAAGGAATGAGACCCCGTTTAATCAATGATTACAAAATGACTAATTTGAGTCGAACTATCCTCGTAAATCATCTAACTATGCCCCTTGTTACATCCAATGTTTACCAAAGCATCAACATAACTTTTAGCCTCACGGTACGAATGTTGAACCTTCACTTCCCACTCCATTTTTAAAAGCTTTTTAATCCTTTGAAGAAAACTTTTCTACCGACAGGATTGGCCTATTTTTTGTAGTTAGAATATTTGCAACAATCATTGAATCCAGATGTAATTCCACTAAATTAGGAATTAGGATATATGAGTGTTATTTGAGCAACCATTTGGTTGACAACTTATGAAACAACCATAATTTACACATAAAAAAGTAGGTATTTGAAAGAAAATCAAAATGATAAAAAGATAAAATAAAAAATAATGTGAGTATGAGATAGAAAATTGTCACAAAAATGAATGTTTAAATATCATTTCTTATTAGGATACACCCATCTTTTATTAGTGGTATTGTGATTGTCATCAAAACATGTCTAAATATAATTAGAAAAATGCTAAGTAATATCTCAAAACAGTAGTTAAGGAAACCAAAGATAACATAAATATTGTAGAACTTCTTTCTTAAAAGAATAAATATTTTAGAACTTTTTTTTGAGGAAATTAATATTTTAGAACTTGTATAGTGAAAGTTATAAAAATGTAAAAGATATATTTTCAGTATAAATATTATTTTTTTAAACTAGTATTCGGAGGCATCAGTGACCCATGTTAAAAAATGGGACATTTTCACATTCTGATGAACCCAAGGTAGCCGCCAAAGGAACGGTTGAAATGCAGATGGACTATGAGTATTGAGTGAGTGGTAAATGACTAAATGGCACAGACCAGCAAGTTGATGCGGTGGGTCCCACTCACGGTTACAACATAACTATTGTCGTTTTCTGATTGGGTAGCTCCTTTATAGTTGTAGTCTTTTTAGGATCTCTAGGTGCATGTCCCTACCCTATTTGAATGTGCACGTGTCTTTCTTCTGCTGGCTTCAATCACTTGACCGCCATACTCCCAACCAACCAATAACCCTCTCGTCCTCTAGACTTATATGGCAAAGTTAACATGAAAATTGTTTTTTAAAACTTTGTGTATGATCATAAAAATCATCAAACTTAGATAACTAATACTCCTCGTGGTCTCATATACTACTCTCTTCGACCTCAAACATAAGAAGAAACATGCTTTTCTTTTTGGTCTAAAATTCTTTGAAGGACCTTTGTAAATTAAATTTTGATTACAAAATAGAAGTCAACATGAACCATAAATAAATTTTTAGAAACATATGCTCCAAGTGAGCATGTCGTAAACAACATATGAACTTGTTATCTTTTAGTACAGTTTTATTTTAGTTGACAAACATATTAAGGAGACTATTTTTTTACTACACTAAAAAGTCTTACATTTCTTAAGCAAGGCTGAGAAAAATTTATAAACAACACTCGTTATTCTATCCACCAAGACGTCTTTTACGGAAGGCAAAATTGTAAGGATTTACATAAGACTCAAAGGAGACGGTTTCAAGTGAGCATGTTTTAAACAACATGTGAACTTGTTATCTTTTACTCTAGTTGACAAACATATTAAGGAGATTGCTACACTAAAAAGTCTTACATTACTTGAGAAGTAAGATTGAGAGAAATTTATAAACAATACTCACATTATTCTATCCACCGAGACATCTTTTATAAAGGGCAAAATTGTAAGGAATTACACAAGACCCACGGGAAACAATAGCTTAGTTCATGAATGTAGCGTACCAAGCTTGAGGTCGAAAAATGGTGTGCCAAGTAGAAGTCAAACCTATTTTAGATGGGTAGCACTTTTGTGACATTGTGACATTGGCCAACCACAATGTCACAAGTGTACAAAATGACAAAATTATATTGTAAAAGAGAAGAAAAAAAAAATACACTTGTGACATTGTAGTTGGCCAATGTCACCAACCACAATGTCACTCAAGTATTTTCCATTTCGTACGCTTCATAGCTTACAGACACTCTGGTCCCTTAGATTTGACCGGTGGTTATTGTTCTGCTACACCGAAAATTTAAATCTCATATTGTTTGGAAATAAAAATGTAAAAAATAGTTTATAAACAACATTCACACTTTTTAACGTATTGAACTTATTTTACAAAAGACAAAAAGTAAAAACATACACAATGGAGCACATATATACTTGAGGTCATAAGAACTTGAATATCATTGCTAGTTGCTCAGTGAAAAGTTCAACATATAAAAAAATGTTAACGAGTGTTTTCGGAATATTCTTTAAGGACTATAAATAATAAATATTTATAAAAATACATGTAAGTAATGTTTTGGAAATCAAAATATTTAACTTTTTAAAAAAATAATTATTGCTTTAAAATGTTCAAAAAGTGTCTCAGAAACATTCTTTAAAAAAAAAAAAAATGCTATTTTAGCATGTTAGTGTATTAAAGATGTACTAATGGAGTAAATTATTGGGTGTCAGTACATGTCCCTTAATGACCATGTAGGGCTGGATGGGCATGAATAGTTGTTGGAACGCGAGAAAGAAAACGACCTCATAGAAACAAAGAATAGACCAAAAAATACAGAAAGGGAAAAGAAAAGGAATCATAAATGAATAAAAAAACTCAGTAAATGCGATTTCTCATAACTCACCACCAAATCATTTCCAATAATGGAAAGATTCTCTGCACAATAAAGGGAAATAATTAATTAAATAAATAAATAAAAGTCAGAAAATGTGAACTGGGTTTGGTTTAAAACTTTTGCTTACGTGCAAATCCAGCCAAGAAGGACCCATATGCTTGCTGAGTTACATGTCTTTGTCTACCAGACTACACTACCAATGCAATGTTTATCTTTTCTGCAAATACTATTTTTAATTTCTTATATCAAATGATTGAAAATAATGACAAAGAAAAAGTCCCTTTTTCTGACTTTCGACTTTTTATTTTTGATGATTTCATTATTTTTATTGTCTTTCGATGCTTATGGAAGAAATAATGTGTATAGTTTATAGTGCAATTGTGAGGTAAATCAATGATATTACCCATGTATAATATTAAAGTAGTACAATAAATTTTAAATTTTGTTAATTATTTTTGTTAAAGATAACTATTAGTTATTTGTTACTCCTTCCGTTCCTAAGTACACGTCGCATTTTTACAATATACACTATTTATATAATTTACTTTGTACATATTTTTTACAAATAAATAAATACAAATGTTAGGCTGATTATGGTGCCTTCTCAGGCGAATCGAGAGTAGATGGGAGTGCCTTAGTGATTTGTTTTTGGAGTCTAGTGGATCGATCGCTTTTGATTCGAGATTGGGAGTCAGTTAACTGCGATATGTATTACAACATGCGAAGTAGTTGACTGCAATATGTATTTAGTACGAAGAGTAGATGTTAGTTAGGCGCATTGTTCATAAATTGCGAGTGTTAGAAACACTCTCTTTTCAACAAACTCTAAAAGTTCATCTCTTTCCTTCAAAAAAAAAAAAGTTCATCTCTTATTAGGTGAAACTCATGTACTTTTAAAATTGGTCTCACATATAATGTTAAGATTCACACAAATTTCATTCAATGGATAGTGAATATCGTACGCTTTCAACAACTCATATATCAACGGTCATGCAATTTGTTTTGTGGCATGTCATTGAATTGAAAGTGTCAAGCGACTGATATCAATTTAATTTTTTTTTAATAATTATTTGATTTCATCTTAATTCTTTTGCACATATAAAGAAGTAGTCTAACTGAGTTTTTTCTTCTTCTGTAGAACAACACTTGTGATCTTTAATTAAGTATATATATATATATATATATATATATATATATATATATATATATATATATATATATAATCGTGCGTTTTTATTCTATTCTATTGTATAATCATGGAGGAAACACAAGGTAAGCCATTTTATAATCCTTTAAATTTTGATTACCATTGTTTTCATAATTACATGAATCCAAAATTATTCTTCAAGAAGGAGAAAAAAATTGATATACCAACAATACAAAAATTAAAATAAAAAATAAAAGGAAAAAAATAGAGAAATCGAGGACATGTTAATTTAATAGATCTTTTTTGAAGGAATGTTAATTTAATAGATCTTATTCTCCAAGAAAATCTTGTTATATTATCTTTAATAGTTTACTCCCTTTGGATTGGAATGTATATAGTTTTCCTTGCATGTTTCCCCTCTTCCTTCTTAAGCAAAGGTTGTAAATTGGTTATTAATCTTCTCAACACTTGGGAAGGTCACCTGGAGGTGGTAATAAAGACTCATTTGGTCCTTTACCATTGTCCACAACAAATGCCATCTTCAATCCCCAAGTTGTGTGAATTTCCAAATGGCAATGCATAAACCATACCCCTGAAAAAAATTAACACCATATATCAATATATCATATAAGAAAAAATTGTACTTGAAATTACATTAGTTGGTGCTTGAAATTCCAAGAGTGTATCAATTTAGTCCCCAAATTATTAATATTTCAAAATGATTCATGAAATTAAAAAATATTAATCAATTATGTCCCTTTTTTTCTTTAAGTAAAAAATATTAATCAATTATGTCCCTTGTCTGAATAGGTTATAAAATACATCTCAGACATTATTTATTTATTTTCATATTCATTTTTTATATCACCAACTTTATTTTATTCTAGTCCCCATAAATACCATCATTGAGGTGAATTTGATTAAAATTTTGCAATTTCAGGACTAAACTACAATATCATGTACTAAACTTAAATATTTACTCTTGTATAAAAAAAGAGAAAAATTACCCTAGGGTTTTCAAACATAACTAAATTGATAACATTACCTGGATTATCAGCCCTAAATCTGATAGCAGTCCACCCACCAGATGGAACACCAACTGTATTTCTCTCCACAGGATCAACCAAATTAAACTTTTTAGTATCCCTTTTAGAATTAAAATTCCCTTGTCCCTTACCAACTACAAAGAAATTGAATCCATGTAGATGAATAGGATGATTCTCAGGAGCTATCATTCCAGTATCTTGCAAAACTAATTGAACCGTTGAATTATAAGCAAGTCTATAGACCCTAGTCCCTCTATTAGTCCTAAAATTTGCTGGTTGTTTATTCCCAGTAAAATCATAAACTATTTCAGGTTTACTAGGAAAATCATCAGTAAAAATTCCACTTGTGTTAAAAAAATGTGCTTGAAGAAGTGAAATTTTAGGCATGACAAATGTTACATTATTTATAGATGCAACAACTCTACTACCATTGGCACATGTAGCACAAGGGTTAACACCAAGACTCACAGTAAAAAACAATGAATGGTCAATTTTTTTAGGGACTCTAGCAGGGTATTTATGGGAATTCAGACTTTTTAATGAGTCAGTGAAATTGTTAGCTATTTTTGTTGAATTTATTGGAGGTAGTGAAGTGAGTGTTGTGATTGTTGAACCAAGGGTATTTGGGTAATTTAATGTGGCAGTAGCTGTTATATTGTCTATAGCAATTGGTGCATCCATGAATGTTGAGGCTGCTACCATGTATATGCCACTTGCACGGTTGGTTTTGAGAAGTACATTTGTTGTTTGTCCTGGTGTTATTACAATTGTGTCTGTTTTGAATGGTTTTGTGTATGCAGCATCAACTTCAACAACAGTTAATTTGTGACCAGCAATTTTAAAGAATAGGTCTTCATTTAGTGCTGCATTGATTATTCTTAGCAAGTAGGTTTTTCCTGGTTCAACTTGGAGCTGGAATCCTTCTGCATAATTGAAAAATTAAAATGTTGTTAAACCTCATTTCATGTTACTCAGAAGAATTAATAATCTTTTTTTTTAGAAATTATTTGTGTTTTTGTTTTAACTACATAAATTATTCATCCAAATATATGTAGAAATATTATCTTATTTAAAATATATTTCTTGGTGGGAATTTTTTTTAGAGTTTAAAACCTAGAGATTGACATGGTAATCAGTATATGTTTTATGTAAAATTTCAATTATATTTCACCATAATATTATTTTCTAATATATTTGTACAAATACTCTTTCAAAATAAAATATATTTGTACAAAATACACATAGGAGATGTAAATGAAATTTTGTGCAAAAAAATAGTAAGAAATAAGTAAAATGAAAATAGTATAATTTTTACTAGAAAGAGAATTGTATTTTTATTGCTAAAAAAATATTTAATCCGATTAGAAATTATTTTTATTAAGAGCTTCTTTTACCACCTCATATGTTTTAAAAAAATTACATATTCCTCCGATAGTTGTATTTGTAATAATATTATTTTCTAATATATTTGTACAAATACTCTTTCAAAAGGAAATAATTTGTACAAATTACACACAGGAGATATAAATGAAATTTTTTGCAAAAAATAGTAAGAAATAAGTGAAATGAAAATAACGTATAATTTAATCCAGTTACAAATGATTTTTATTGAGATCTTCTTTTACTGCCTCATACGTCTTGAAAAAATTATACATTCGTTCGAATTCGAAAGTATGCTCTTGAACAAGCACTTTTTTGTATTTTTATCCGAAAGTTTTTGAAAACATACTTCATAAGTAATTTAGGGGTGCGGAAAGAAGTTCTCTTTTTCCAATGTTGGGCTTTGTTGAATTATACATGAGAAATAAAAATAGAGTTTCTTTTCACACCTCAAAATTATATGTTTTAAAAAACTTGAGAGTATTAAATATTGAAGGGTTAATTTCGTAGATTTGACCTTGTGAAGCACAATGTTGAACAGGTCCTGGATGACCATTGATAGTGTGAGCATCAGAGACATTTGGAGCCAACCCAGATTTCAAAGCTTCATTTATTATAGCCTCAGTATCCGATTTCCACCATTCACCTAAACAAAATTGAAAATTGTAAGGTTTATGAACCATGATCCCTATACCATTTTTTTTTTTTTAAAAAAATCTCTATGAAGTGATGTATAGTAAGGTAGAAGAACTAACTCAATATGATAACTTGTTCCATGTGGGGTCTAGGAAAAGGGTAAGGAACTCCAAGCTTAGGCAAAATGACAATAGCACCATGTACAGTTGCTCTGAGCCAAAGTATATGTGCATGCCACCAAAGTGTTCCTCTTTGTCCTGTGAGGGTAAAATTGTACTTATAGACCTGTCCTGGTTGAATTGGGCATTGGGTTATGTATGCTGGCCCATCAGCCCAACCCGTTCTCAATTGTCTTATTCCATGCCTATTAAGATTAATTAAGGTTAAATTACATACAGTAAAACATTTAGTAATTTATAGGAAGTAATGAATTGTAGCACACTCACCAATGGATGCTAACATTGTATTTTACATGGTTAACCACCTTAACAAGAACAGTGTCATCTTCCCTAGCATAGATGGTGGGGCCAGGGAAATTTCCATTTACGGTTACAATAGGCTTTGTTGAACACAATCTTGTGGCGTTCTTCATCACCACCTGAATTAACATTAATAATACAACATTATCAACCTTAATGGTCATCAAGTAGGAGTAGGGAGTCAATCAATCAATATATGTATTCTTGACTAACAAGAACAAAAATTAAGTCTAAGTGCATGACATGTAACATCTACCAAACTTGAGTGCCATGCATTGCTCAACAATTAATACAATTTGAAGATGACAATTGGTAGACAAACTTAATTAACAAAACAATGGTTTGGTACATATTAAAAGTAAATAAAATTGAATATACATAGAAATTTACAAAATATCAACATGGCTATACCTAACTATTGTTTGCTTGTAATATACATATGTAGTAGAATTAATATTAGGTGTTACTGTGTAACTTAAATAGACGTGATCATAATTATTTATGAAAAGTTAGAGAAAGAGAAGCAATCCTTATGGAGGCTTAGGCTTTCTTACAAGACTTGTTTAAAAGTTTTATAAATTGCATCTAAATAAGAAATGTTGTCGGTAGTATAATTTTACCATTGAAAAACTCAAAGATGTGCATGATGAGGTTTTTCAAAGGTAAATCAAACATGTACCAATATTTAGTATAATTTTTTTGAAAAAAATGTTAGTGATATTTTTATATAGACAAATACTACTAGATAAAAACAGTAAACAGAAACCAAAACCAAAATATCCCTAGGATTCTTGTATGCATGCATTTGTTTTCTTCCAGAAAGCATGTATTAGAGTAAGAAAACGTAATCATGCATGTTTTTCTAAGCATATATGTTGTTTGATGTAGTAATTCTTTTCTCTAACTTCATCAAGTTGATAAATTAAACTTGAATACTAATATAGCATTATGTAGTTTTTTTTATCATACCATGATAATTATAAAGTTATAATTATTATTTTTGTGAAAAGGATAAAACTATATATGACTAATAATAACGCTAGAATTGTAAATAATGCACGTACGTTGAACTTGTAGTGGCGAACCATGGCATCCACAGATAGAGGAACCAAGCAATAAGCAGCTAGTAGCAATATGATTCTAATACACATCATCCCCATAATAATCACCTCTTTGAATTGTCTTTGCCTCCACACAATCACAGAAGTTCTAGACCTAGCTTTTCCTTTTCTAGCTAGCTATACTTCGTGTGGAACTCACTATGCAAATTGAGGAGAATGGTACAACCTTATATATGGTACTCTTTGTTGTCAAGTCCTTTTAATAAGTTGGTTGAAAAATATACATAACATATTAGACCAGTGTTTTGAATATAACGGTGTTTTGAATATAGGCCATGACATAGAATCGTTAATTGTTGCAATTGCATAGTGATGACACTCTAATCTACGAATAAAAATTTTATCATGAAAATATAAAATGTTACTTTTGATTAAGTAATTATCACACAACTTTTTCATTAAAACTTCCTTATTTTGGATGATTAACCAATGCTCATAGAACACTGGTTAACATTCTCCTTTATTCAAATATGTCACGCTGAACCATATTTATTTAAAACATGAACATATTAAAAAAAATCATAGTCCTCCAAAAAAAAATCATAGAAATAATGGATTAGGTGCAGCATAAAAACTTCTAAGAGGTTACCACATTAATACTGTTATAATCACACTTTCAAATATTGTACACTATTAGAGAAAATAAAAGTGGTAACAAAAATTAGCTATAGAAAAAAGAAACATCTCTCTAATATTTTTTGAAGGGAGCTCTCTAATTTTATTATCATAAAATTAAGTGACCGAATTAGAAAGATATTTTACATGTTTTCTCTCTAAATTTTACTCGATGATTTAATTTTTTTTACAGTGTTCATAAGTACAAACAAAAAGCAAAATAAACGGTCTACACAAAAAAAAAAAAAAAAGGGTGGTCAGAAAGTTCTAATATTTTTCTTGTGGGTCACATAAAGTTGTTATCCATCAACCAAAGACACTTTTTTTTTTGAGCAAACTCAAAGACACTTTTTGAAGCTAAGATTATTGAACTTCACTTATTAATGTCACAATTTTATTTCCTTTTTCTCGCTGTTGGACTTGGTGACCACATCAGATATTGGGTTTGGTCCAACAATTTTGTGTAAAGTACAACGATTCCATCTAACATATGTACCAATTAATCAAAGGATTGGATGCACAGTAATCTACCTGTTCAAAGTCAAAGAGATGACATATACGCCACAACAAATTATGAAGAAACTGTAAACTTAAAGTTTGTCTTTGGAATTTTGGTAATTGGTCATTTGATTGGTTGTTAGCAAACTTCTCCATCATAAAATTCTTCTTTTTTAATTTGTCCTCTCCTACGTCCTGTGTTGGCATCGGTAGAGTTACTTTGGTGAGGGTTTTCCTAGGATTCTAGGGGGTTGGGTGGGGTTTGTTGCCTCATCTTTTTCCGTCCTGATTCTCAAGGTTTTCCTTAGCTGTTTTTTGTTCTTACAACGAAAATTGATCATGAATAATCTCTGAAAATAAATCTAAACTTTTATCATATACTGAAATTATTTAAAATAATAATTTAATTCATATGTATTGTGTAAATTTATACATGCATTCAATCATATTTTACTATTGTAACAAAAATATATTATAATATTTTACTATATATAATGTCATTTAACTTGTTTTATTAATTCATAAGATTAGATGTCTTTATAATTCTTGACAAAAAAAAGTCGTCACAATTATCAACGAGATATATGTATTAATTGTTTAGATTAAAAATAATTAAAAAGGTGTTTGTATTTTTTGTTAGATCGACGAAATGACAAATAACTATTGAAATTCACACACATAAGTGAAGAGTTCGAAATTCAAACTCCAATTATAACGTCCGTTCTAACAATTTTAATATTTTTGTCGGTTAAACTATAATTTGTGGTCAATGCTTAAATGTTTTAAATGAGCTAAAATAATCGATAGCTTTTAATTATCAACGAAGGCACTCATGATACGAGGAAAACAGTGGAGATGGTATGTTAGCCCAACAAAAGTTTACTGTTGAAGAATGGTTTTCAATAATTGCTGGTGATGAGAGATTATTTGATCAACAGAAGCTTCCCCTACCTTAGGTTTATTATAACTACTTAGGTTTATGCACTCCTGTTTCCATAGTTTTATTATTCTTTTTTTCGGTAAGAAGTCCCATAGTTCATCTTCTTGTTGAAAAAGACTCATAGGTTTATCAATTAACTTCAATTGACGCACATTTGTCTAACCCCTGCCGCCATTTTGTTACAACCTATTCCATTTTGTCCTAATCCCCCAAAGAAACTAAACAGACAATAGACATTTTTATACATTGGCCAAAAATATGACATTTTTAACTAAATAGATTTATAAAATGTCTTAGTTTTGTCTATTTATATGTATTTTTAAATCTAGCCCTACTTAAGTCATCAGTCATGAGTTGGTATTAGGTCTGAAAATGTTATCTTATACTCTTACATTTACATTTGTATCTTCACCTTTACAAATTATAAAAAATGTCAATTTTGTCATTTTATAATTTAACTTTTTACACAAGTGTTTAAATTTGTTTACCCATATACAAATGCTCATTTTACCATGGATTCAAGAGTTTTAGAAATTCAATGGCTTAGATTTAAGAATGTCAACTTAGTAGTGAAATAGTGAATCTTCAAGGAAATAAAAGTTGCACTTATTATACATAAAAAAAAAACACCATGAATTAAAAAAAATTAAAATAATTAGCTTATATTTGATTGGTGTTAGTGTCAAACTCTATTTTATTAAAAAGAATAATCGAATAATTTTCTTTTCAAAAAAATAATTCAATGCTTAAAAACATTATTTTAAATCAATTAATAGATATAAAAAATTAATTTGTGTTTTCTTTTACGAATTCATTTCTTTTACAAAACTATTGTTAATTTTTTTCTTCTTTTTTTACAGAAATTTTTTTCTTCTTAATAAGTGGTACATCTTCCTTATAAATTTTTCTCTAAAAACATAAAAAAGTAAATTTAAATGTAACAAAGTTCACCCCAAAATTAATGAATACATATCAAAGTTGGCCCGTGAGGTTTATTATGAATATGCACATTTACAAAAAGAAAAAGAAAAAAGAATACATAACAAAAAATGTATCATTGATTAAGAAGGAAAAATATTATAGTTTTTCTGTCCATAAAATTAATAATTGAAATAATTAATAGTTTAAAGTGTACCACCCATGTTTTCTATTGTATCGTGGATTTCGTGGTTTAGTTTGTCGTAGGAAATAACAATTCTCAGGAAAAAAAAAGAGGAAAGAATACTGTTGTTTACAACTTTAACGGTTCAGATTTAAAAGAATGACATTTAATTTTGAATAAATTTTATTATGGTTTAATGTTTTAAATTTTTTTTAGGGGGTTTAATGTTTTAATGTTATGTGTGCCCGCTAGAAAAAATAAAAAAGAAAAGGAGAGGAGTAAGAAGTACATCGAATTGCTCTAGCAAAATCTGGTTCATTGAATTCTAATACTATAGATCTATGGCTAATTATGTGTGAACAAAAATAACTTAAATAAGTAATCCTATTTATATTTGGTGTACTATTTTGGAATTCTCATTTCTTGATCCGAGAAGGGTGTGGATGGAGTATTGGCTTTGGTTTGAACATATCCATGTGAAATGATAGATGGTTGTTGGATTACATGTCTCTTAATCCGCCAAGTGACATGCATCACATGTTAGCAAACATGAATGTGACAGATTTGATGTGTGTCGAACATTAGGAGCATAATGCAAAATTACTTCATCACCTTTTCAATACCTATACTACTTCAAATATTATACAAGTATTAATTTTTAAGAAGGTGGGGAACGGTTTTAATATGTGTTTTTGGTCTGACTGTTGGGTAGGACCGATGAAGCTGAAGGAGAGATTTAGGAGGTTGTATAATTTGTCTATTCATAAGGATAAGATGGTGGGGGACGCTTTGGGTTGAGGGATGATGGTGATGCATGGAGGTGGAGACGTAGGTTGTTGGTATGGGAGGAGGAGTCGGTGGAGGAAGTTAAGCTTTTATTCTCTAATGTGTCTTTACAGGATTCTAGACTAGATGTTTGGCTTTGGCGTCCGAATACAAGCGATGGTTATATTGTTCGTGGTGTATATCAAATGCTCATGAGGCAGGAGATGCATGTTCATGATGATTTCTCGGACGCGGTTTGACATAAAAATGTTTCCTTAAAGGTCTCTATCTGTGTGTGGCGTCTTTTACGCAATAGGTGGCCAACAAAGGATAACTTAAGGCGACGTGGAATTATCTCTCTTGACTCTCAATTTTATGTTTCAGGGTGTGGTCAAATTGAATCACCAGATCATTTAATTATAGGAAATGTTAACAAGTGTCCCTGAGACACTAGTTAAGAACACAAAATTAGAAATAGAGTATTGAGAATTGTGAAAAAGTGTGCATTTGACTTTTTAAAAGTCAAAAAATTGGTGTTTCCAATAAAAAAAAATTATATTTAACTTCCTTAACTAGTGTTCCGGGGGCATTAGTTAACAAGACCGTTTAATTATTCATTGTCCTTCCTCTTTTTGGTTCTCATTGGCAGCATGTGAAAAATTGGCTTGGTGTGTATTTTGTAGACCCCCAAAATGTTCTGGATCATTGTCAACAATTCATGTTCTCTTCTGGAGGATATTCTCCTCGTCGTTCATTTCTTCACATGATTTGGCTCTGTTGTATTTGGGTAATTTGAAATGAAAGCACATACTGTTTTCAAATAAAGTTAAATCAACTGTGCAGCTGTTGGAAAAAGTAAAAGACACATCTCTTACTTGATTGAAAGCTATAAGAATGTTTGTTTTTTTTTTGGTTGTCAGATGTGGTGGGAACAACCCCTTGTTTGTTTGGGGATTGGTTGACCGCTGTCTTATTTTTGATGTATCTGGATTGGTTACTGTAATTTCTTTGTCTCTTCTAGTACATCTTGTACTAAAGAACATAATTATTTATTTATAAATATATCATTTTGGCTTGTTCAAAAAAAAAAACATTCACATTCCTCAATTCAACATGACGTCTTTTATAAAAGTAAAATTGTGAAAGACTTATATCTTCTTTTTTTTGGTTTTTTTAGTAACCAAAAAAAATAAAGATGGTGTGACAGACTTGAGGTTAGAATAATTTTTATAACCCTAAGCCACTAAAGTTTAATGTGGATGATACATAATTCACACATTTTTATATTATTAACTTTAAATCATAAAAATCGCAAAACAAACCATGTAAAAAGTCGTTTAATGCTGTTTCCCCAGGTTAAGGTTGTTTTACTAGGAATTTTCATTGTAAAATTGATGAAACTATTTGATTTTATTTATTTTTTGTTTACAAACTATTTGATTTTAAACAACAGTGAGAATTTAATAAGTTATATGATCCTCTAATTAGACACGTAATGGCAAAACCATACAATCTCGGGTAAATATTTGGTTAATTCAATTCATTGTGTGATCGATGAATTATAACTTTTTTAACAAATTAGTTTTTTTCCTCACAACCACTTCAATACAATACACGGTTAACGATGTGCAAATGCTTTGTTATTTTAGTTCATTGATTGGTTAATAAATTACAGCTTTTTTATATTTATTAATCATCAACCGAATATAATTGACCACATACTTATATTTTTTTTAAGAAGTTAAATTCGCCCTTCAAATTGATACTAGAGAGAATAAAAAACTTTAAAAAAGAGAACACTCTCAAGTCTCAAACCAATACCAACATACCTACTCAAGTGGAAAGAAAGTCTATATCGTTTATCGGATGTCCCCGAAAGGACATCACATACTTATATTTATTAATCATCTTATTTTTAAGAGTACCTTTTATTATATTTATTTTTTGATCTATTTTTAGATTACAACTTTTCTTATATTTATTAATCATCTTATCCCTCATAATCCCCGAATATTACAACTTTTCTTATATTTATTATAGTGAATTTTCAAAAACAAAAAAATAAAATAAAGGAGAGGCAAAATAAGTATCAAAATATGAAGATAATTTTCTAACAAAAAAAAAATCTCTTTTATAATAAATTATTTAAAAATAAGATCCACATGAGACACTGGCTATCGGGTGTGGTTATGGTGCATAAGGAAATCCTTATGCACCGTGCATGAATCTCAACCCATTAACCGGTAGCCCAACATAATTGCTTCCTACACCCCCAAGCGAAACCAAACGAAACAACACTACAATCGCGGAAATCATCATTTTAGTTCAATGATGATTTCAGAGTGTTGATTTGGTTCAATGGCAGTCACAAATGTCCTTATTATAATATGTTTTGTATAAAATTATGCCAAAACCATTTTGCTGTGGAAATGGTTTCTGTGAGGTGTACTCCAAAAATCATTAGATGTACTCAATGGTTTTCAACAGGTGAAAAAAACTAAAGACCTAGAGTCATTGCCATCATTCAGTTTTAGACTGAACAATTGGAGGAGGAGGAAAGAAATGGTTTCTGTGAGTTGTACTCCAAAACCATTAGATGTACTTAATAGTTTCCAGCAGTTGTACTCCAAAACCATTAGATGTACTTAATGGTTTCCAGCAGTTTCCCGGCCATAAATTCCTCTAACATCACAAAGATTTCGAATCCAGTAACAACTTCATATATGAAACCGTGAACACAAACAGTGACGAAACAATCAACACAGCGCCACTGGATCGAAGAAGAAGAAGAAGAAAACGCGAGGGAAGAAGATGAGCGAACCGGTTTTAATCTTTAGATATACTCCTTCTCGTTGTGTTTTTGCGCGATCCGAGTTCGGATTTGGCTTTAAAACGAAAATGGATGTTGAAAAATGGCTTTAGTTTTTAAAAAGGGTGAGTTTGGTTCTCCGGCACGGCGGCACCGCCGCCTCTGGTCGGCGACCACCGCGCCGGAATCATCATGTGTGGCCGGAAGAGATGAAGACTCATCTGAATTGTAGAGAGAGAGGGAGAGCTTTATGTTTTAGTGAGAGAAATGTTTGAAGCAAATGAAGTTTGATTTGGTGTAGTTTGAAAAGCCTAGGATTATTACACGTGTACACTAGATCTTATAGTTGTGAAGTGTTTATGCACGGTGCATAATGATCTCCTTATGCACCATAATATTTACCGAAAGCCATAAGATGAGAAAAGTAAAACTCAAAAAACAAATGTCATATTTGAAATGAGGCCCAACAAATGTTAAGCCAATCACTCAAACCATCAACTCCAACTTTTTAGAATTATTAAATGAAAATTGCTTTTGTGACAATGAAAACTTCATATTGACACAAGTAAAATACTAAAATGCCCCCAGCGGCAGTTGACTACCATTGGGTAAAGCGCCGACAGTTAACAACCGCTAGAGTCAGCGGCTGTTAACTGCCGCTTCGTGCGTTCTAGGATGCACCGTCCTTTTCATCATTCAACCTCTTTTTCATCATTCATTCAACCTATTTTTTCTACATTCAACCTATTTTTTCAACATTTTTCACCAATCAACCAATTTTTTCTACATTCAACCTCTTTTTCCATCTTTCAACCTCTTTTATATCTATTACTTGTGTTCCTTTATTTTAGTTTTTATTTGCATTTATTTATATGAAACACAAAAATTCAAATAAAAAATGTGTATTAAAGAAATCTAACGTGAATCTAATGTGAATTTGAATAAAAACTAATTAAATCTAACGTGAATTCAAATAATTTAAATTGCGTATTTGAATAAAAACTAATTAAATCTAACATGAACTCAAATAATTAAAATTGCGTATTCGAATAAAAACTAATTAAATCTAACGTGAATTCAAATAACTAAAATTCCGTAATGAATAAATACGAAAAGTGAATAAATAAGATAATTATCACATTACATTACAATACATTCCGGAATGTACCTTTCAATTACAACAATTATCTTACCTCTAAATGAGTTAAATTCAAACTAGCCAAACACCAGGATTCAAGCTTTCGCCCGTCATTCAAGTTTTTCCTTTGAAAAGAATAAATTTTTGTTAGGCTTGGTTTAGATGATGGTATTCAAGTGCCACCGAAATGAGGTACATTCCTTGACACTTCAATACCGTCATCTAAACCAGCCTAACAAGAATTTAATCTTTTTAAAGGAAAAACATGAATGCCGGACGAATGTTGAGGACTTGTCGTTTGGCAAGTTTGAATTACCCCATCTAGAGGAAGACAATTGTTGTAATCGGAAGGTGCATTCTCTATCTAATGACCATATTCTGGCGGAATCAGACTCTTGATAATAACTTTAGTTGATCTTAGCAACGTTTCCCGCATATCGATCCACTGGAACATGCTGTGCTCCCAAAACATGCTCGTCACGTTTTCGTCGTTCTTTAACTCCACCCAAGTGAATGATACTTTCCCCTCGTCGAGCGTTGAACGTTTATACCGAACTAATTCCACCATCCTTGTGTCTCTGAGGTTGACTCCTTGGTTGAATTCATTCAGTTGATTCTTGAGACCTCTTAACGTTACACCAAGGCACCGAACCTTCAACCTTTGAGGTTCTCCGCTGTTGAATTATGCATGAACGTCGATCCATCCGGCCATTGTTTCAAATCTACACGATTAGAAATTATAAATAATCAATGAAAAACTCATTCAAACACTTGTAATGAAAATTTGACATAAACCCTAAAAATCCTAAACAAACCTTAAAAAATTTATAAAATTCGAAAAAATTATAAATTGAACCAATATAACTTCATTATAACAGGTATTCATAATATATGTTAATAGCATTTCAGATCTACAACATAACTATATTAAAAACAAAAATTCAAACCCTAAAAAATTTATAAAATTCGAATTTTTTTTATAAATTTAACCAATATAACTTCATTATAACAGATATTCATAATATATGTTAATAGCATTTCGGATCTACAACATAACTATATTAAAAACAAAAATTCAAAATTTAAAAATTAAACTACAACTAAAATTATAAACATATAAACACATATACTAACTAAAATGTATGACAATAGCATAAGTGATAACTTACTTGTGATTTAGTGGAAAAATAATTGGATGATTTGGTAGAGTTTTATTTTAGAGAGAGTGAAAATTTTAGAGAAAGATGGTGATGATGGAGTGAGTGTCTGGATTCTGGCTACTAGCCTGAGCATATTACGAACACAACGACAGTTAACTGTCGCTGCCTCCAGCGGTTGTTAACTGTCGGCGCTTTACCCAACGGTAGTTAACTGTCGCTGGGGCATTTTAGCATTTTACTTGTGTCAATAGGAAGTTTTCATTGTCAGAAAAAAAAAATTCTTATTAAGGTAGTGTTTGGTTCTATGGAAAGATTGAAAGATGGAAAGAAAATGATTGGATGGATCCATTTTCCATAGTTTGGCAACCACCAAAAAGAGGAAAGGAAAGAATGTTTTGACTGGGCCCCACAGCCAAAAGCTTTCTACGCTGGATTGGAAGGAAAGGTGGAGGAGAGACCAATTTTTTTTAAATGACAAATATAACCTTCTAAATCAACAAGAATAATATTATATATGATATTCTAGCCACAAACCTGTGCTTCGCACGAGGTTTATTTTCTTTTTTCATAGAATATTATATCGAAAGGATAAATTGCGAAATGACAGATAATTATAAAGCATGATACAATATTTAAGGTACTTTTGTATTATTGAATTGAAAATGAAATATTCAAAATAGGTTGATCACAATTAAAAGACATATCTGTTACAGAATTTTTTTTTTAGAGAGAGATACAAGGAAGTTGTAGCGAAGACAACACTTGAGAAGACCAAATGTGTATTGGAAAAGTAGTGGCCTTCAACAACTCAATGACTGCAAAGTGAATGTAGTAGAATAATCATGAACCGTGTACCTGATCTGATCCATCACCACCCCTGTATGCCGAGCCAATCTAGCTTTATCTATAATACGTTAGATTACAAAATGACAGGTAATCATAAACCATAATACAATATTTATAGTAGTCTTGCAGTTAACATTTGTCTTTGTTATAGATCACCTACAATTTAATATTCAGTTCTTTCAGGTGAACCCACTTTTGCATCAAACATATAGTTGAATGTCTCCTCATCTGATTTATATCATTTTCCTTTCAGTTCCAATGTATATAAATTCTTTCACATGATCTATAACAAAGACAAATGTTAACGGCAAGACTACTATAAATATTGTATTATGGTTTATGATTACCTGTCATTTTGTAATCTAACGCATTATAGATAAAGCTAGATTGGCTCGACATACTGGGGTGGTGGTGATTCAGATCAGGTACACGGTTCATGATTATTCTACTACATTCACTTTGCAGTTATTGAGTTGTTGAAGGCCACTACTTTTCCAATACACATTTGGCCTTGTCAAGTGTTGTCTTCGCTACAACTTCCTTGTATCTCTCTCTAAAAAAAAAATTATGTAACAAATTTGTCTTTTAATTGTGATCAACCCATTTTGAATATTTCATTTTCAAATCAATAATACAAAAGTACCTTAAATATTGTATCATGCTTTATAATTATATGTCATTTCGCATAATTCTAATATTTGTGATGTATGGTCTAAGGCATGACATAAAAGATAACATAACAACCATTGTCATTACATACATAATGTACTGCAGCAAATATTGATGTTGCCATGTAGTGTGCAACCAATTTAAGGTTGATTAAAAAAAAGGGTTGGATAATCCAAACCACGTTTAAAACATATTGTCATTGAAATATTATAAAAAAATATACATGTCAGCATACCACTTCCAAAATATTAGAACTTTTCTTCAAGCAATATTATTTCTACGAACCACCTCAACAAACAACATTGTAGGAGGAACACCCAAATCGAATAGCAGCTTGTCGCTCTCTTGTAGGTGATTGTCCCTAACAAACTAGAACCAACCTTCTCCCAAAGATTTTTCAGTCTTGTTACACTCAGCGGTAATGAGGCGGAAATCGTATTCCTGACCGGTAAGCACATCAAGCAACCACATTGTCTTTCTTGTAGTTGTATTTTTTCAAAGAAATAGCCTTATTTTTTACATTCTAGCAAATTAAGGAAAAGAGCAGAATATGAGTGAAAATGCAAACCTCATATAAAAAAAATAAAAATCTAAGGACCAAAAAAATTTAATCTAATATAACAATAAAAAAAAGGGGTCCTTAAACACATGGTTATTTGATTTTTTTACAAAAATGATATAAAAGATGGAAAAAAATTAAGATGACCAGTCAAGAGCTGGTAGCGTGCCATGTCTTGTTTTAGCAGCTGTTTAAACTTTCTAGTTGACAAATACTAAAGCCAACCAGTTCGGCTAGCTGCAATATTATAAAATTCGATCGGGGCAGTGAGGGGATAATTGAATGTGTTTGAAATCCATACATCAATTAATCTTAAGAAAAGTAAAATAAAATTATTCATACAAAGGTCATACATGTGAAATTCACGTCAATGCGAATAACAAAAACAGAATTGCTATAATGTGCACACACATTGAACCTATAGTGACATGCCATTTAAAACAAAAGAGTTATTGGTGAGAATTATAAAATCATCAAGCACAAGAACAAACTGCTAACCAAAAACTACATCCGTAAAAGTCTTGTGTATGAACTATAGCTGATAACCTTTTAAATTGTAAAAGAATGGATAATAATTATTGTAACAAAATCTCTAGTTTCAATTCAACTTTGAAATAAATGTTTGCTATGAACTCAAAAATATTAGATTCATCAAAAGCGATAAGATTTTAACAGTTAAAATCATTGATATTGTTTGTATTGTTTCAAATTTTTTGAATGTAGGCAAAAAAAGTAGAAGGAAAATGGACTCAAAGGAACACAAGGGTGAGAAGTAACAATATAAAATGCAGTGCACAATCTATCTTGTACCAAGAAAACTTATGCAGTCAAGAGCTGGTATTGTGCTCAGTCTTAGTTTAGCAACAATTTAAACTTCCTGGTTGGCAAATACTAAAACTCCAATTGTGATCATTTAATATTTTTTAAAACCATCTATCAATTATTAATTTTTTGACAGGAAAAACCATTTATCAATTAATCTTAAAGAGAAATAAAATATAAATTATCCAGACAAGAATCAGACATGTGGAATTCACATCACAGAAAAATAAAAAGAGAATTGCAATAATCTGTACTCACATTGATCCCACAAAAATATGACATTCAAAATAAAGCATAGTCAATGAAAAGGAGTCATTGGTGAGTATTGTGAAATAAGGTTAGTTAAACACCAGAGGACATCAATGGCAAAAGCCTTTTGTAAATACCTTTGAACTTAACATTAGTTCAATATATTTCAGTTACAACTTACAATTCAATGATTGTGCCAATTCTGTTGGCATTATTGCTGAAACAGTAAACAAACATTTATGCAAAAACTATATCAGAAACTCTGATACCAACATTAAAAAATATTCTGATTGTTTTGACGTTGTTCAAAGATCATCCATCAATACACATGTGTGATTTTTTCAAACACGACCAATTGTTGCAGATATTAGGCTTACCATTATCTACAAAACAAAGATGAAAAAATTAACGCGGATAAAATGATACATGATCGAACTATGGACCAAAATAATAATATGCATTTCAGATGCTACATATCACCACTACTGGTCTATATGCTCATGCTATATAAGGATTTTCAATTCTGATTATAAGAGTATCATGTGTGTGAAATATTTTGTCTTCTGTATGCAGTGCTGCTGCATAATTCTACTTATAAGCCTTAGGCAAAGAATTGTATTACTTTGCAATTAGATTTATGCATCCATTATAAGGATTCGCGCCACAGTTTCTGCTATACATTCCATGTCTTGAAATATATCAAAGTTCATAAAAAACTCCAGTTAGATTTTGTTAAACTGAGAATGGGATGTTCTTGATATCATATGAAGGCAATATATAAAAACTGATATTTGATATTATTTACATGAATAAGGTCTAGAACAGTACTACATAAATTTGTGCACTATCACAAAGTTCTTGTTGCATGCCTTGAAACTAAGCAAAGGTGAAAAATTGAAAATAAGTCTTCCAAGATTACATACCATGCTCTCGGACGCCATGTGCAAAACCATCAGCCTTTTTTCCAAACATGTTCATCTTAGTCAGAACTGAATTTAATTTACCTGAAAATATAAAAAAGACCATGATCAAGAATATTAAATTTGAAAGAAGTATTTGATGAAATATAGATTTAGTAATGTAGATGTGTCCAACCTTTCTTTGATTTTGCAGTATTTGCCGGTAGAATCAGGCAAGTATCTCTTTGCAGCCTTCTCACAGTTTAATCTGTTCAACATAAGAGCATGTTTAGTAAATAAATCAAATTTGAACCAATTGTATTTACTAACACGTGCAACGTGTGAGTTTACATCTAGTCAAAATATAAGAATAATTGAGTTTGCATCTAGTCAATATGTAATCCAGTTGGAGCAAGCATTCCAGGCTCATCGAAGTCTTTGTTGATAGCAGTTATCTCCTCAGGCTTGAACTAATAATCAAAACAAAGGTTACGTAAAACTGACTTCGTTTTTGTTTCCTTAGAATTTGTGATCTTTATAACTTAATTGCTGATAAGAACATATGATTTTCATTAGAAAGGTATTAACTTTACCTTGATTAATAAAAGCTGAAACCATGATCACAGTGCCCATCAAAACTCTTTAAAAAAAATTGTTCGAAAGGAAAAATGAGTAAATTATGGAAAATAACCACATGTTTCTACGAATTTCCTACCCTTTAATTACAAAGCTTTGATGCATTAGAAGAGCATATCTTAATTAGGAAAACAACATTATTATTACCATTACATAATAAGTGAAGTTTTACCAAAAAGAGACCAACCAAAAAGAGAATTTTGCCAAAATTTACATCAGTCAAAAGGAAACAAAAGAAATGGCATCCCTACAATAGAAACTGATGAGCATCTACAATAGAAACAAACCACTCTTAAATATAAAATTTCTTTACACTACATCAATGTTTAGTAAACTAGTATGTTTGGATCTGCTTATGCAATTCATTTATCACTTTTCAAGACACTTTCTTTCTCTTTAAGGCTTAAGAAAACTCATCATGTTCAAAAGAGGCTAGATTGGACAACCCCATCATCCCAATATCTTGTTACACTACCTAGAAGCAGAATCCTTGAGCTTCTCAACTTGCTCTTCAATTCAGGCAAACACGGCCTTCTTCTCTTCGTCATTAGCAGCTACAAACTCCTTTACCAATTCGTCCAAGTCTTCCACTATACCAGCCTATATAGAAATATCAAGTGCGAGCACAATGTTTAATGCAGCAATTTGAACTCTTTATGCTTTATCCCACCCCAAAGCAACCATGCCCACTGCCGCCAATTTTTTATATGAAAAAAAATAAAAAATCAGAGAGAGAAACAAACAATGCTTCTCTTTGATCTGAGTTCAATAACCTCAAAAGTAAGCTGTCCTTTTGCATCTCGATTTGTTCCAGATTTCTCATTGATACCCTGGAAAAAAAGGCAATCAAAATGTTCCATTCCATCCTCCTTTGTTAGATTCTTAAAGCAGAATGTAATGTAGTAAATAAAAAATGAAAAAGAAATCAATTGATCATTTAATCTAATATGATACAATATAATTGAGTACAATATAAGTAGAAATGTATTGAGAGATTAAAAATGCAAAGGCAATAGAAAGGAAAAATTTCCCTGTCTCACTCAATTCAAATTCAAAATTCAAATCATCAAATTCAATCTCTCTCTCTTTCTTCTTCTCTCTATCTCTTTTTCTTCATTCTCAAATCAGACATCAATATCCATAGTGATTTCATCTCCATTCTTCTCTCTCGCTGCAAATCACTCTTCATCCGTTGGGTTTTGACTTTTGATCTCCCTCCATTGCCACAAACGATGCCAATAATTTGTCTCTCTCTCAACAGCAATAACATCTCCAGGTCCCTTTCTCTCTTTGTCTCTGTTTCTCATCCTTTTTTATTTTGATGGGTACAACAAAATGTTCTGAAATCGATTTTTTTTCATTAACAAAGAATATGCAGTTTTGAAGCTCAGAAAAAAGGATTTAATTTCAAAGGAAAGATCTCCTGTAAGTTTATTTATTTTTGTTTATGGTTTTTGTTTGAGTTGTTGTGATCTAATGAAGTGAAGTATTTAGATTTTATTGAATTTGTTTTATTTTTACATGGTTCTGAATTTGATTTTTTGTTGTTGTGAAATTGAGCACTCAAAGTGTTTGAGAATATGTCTCAATAAGAAATTGAATGATATCGTTAGTTTTAGTATTAATATAGATCAGTTTGAGTTTTCGTATTGATATAGAACATTTTGAGTTTTGAGTTTTAGTATTGATATAGAACAGTTTGAGTTTTGAGTTCCAGGTTACACTCTTTCCTGTTAAATCTCTTATGAATATTCACTATATTTGAATGACTGGTTTTTTTATTGGTAATTTTAGTTACTTTATGATATTGTGAACAGAAATTTATTTGATAGCTTTGTCTTCCTTTTTTTTTGCATTTAATCCTGAATGTTTTGAGTTACTTCGTTTTCGTACAGGTTCTTTCCGTTTCAGAACTATTGGAAACAAAACACCGTTTCAGAACTATTAAGGTTGTCGAGTTTTGAGTATAGAGGTTGGCTATTAATTGTACCAATACATATTTTGGGTGGTTTTTTATACTTTTGCTTAGTTTATTTTTAGTATTTGATTGATTGAACTATTTGGTTTTTTGGTTTCTCAGGAGAGAAAGGATGATGAAGATGGTTCTGACAATAAAGATTTCAAGTCAATGATGAAATGAGGTAGATTGTTCTCTAATTTGTTTTATAAGTTTTATGAAATTAGATATATTGATGATCATATGAATTAGCTTTATTGAAGTGGAAACAATTCTTTATGACTTTGTCATTATGTCTGTTTTGCAACAAAATTATATTTACCATTAAATCTTACCTAAAAATATAAAGTTTTCTAATCATTTGGACTTTTGATAAAATGTGGAGTTATATTTGCATTAAACATTTTGTGTTTGCAGGAAGAGCAAAAATCTGAGAAACTGATGATGGAAAGGAAAATACCGCTTCGAAGCTTTGTCTCAACGTATTTCTTTTTCATTAATCTTCTAGGTTTGCCTCTTCTATATCCTCAATTGCAGAAGATGTTTTGTTTAATTGGCTAGATCCATTTTGAATTTCAGTATACTTTTTTGGAGTTTTGTTTTTCAATGCATATGAGCCCCCCCTGTTTTCTGCAAACTTTATGACAAGAATGGATGAATAAGGTTTTGGTGATAATTACATTTGATAAACACATGGTTTCTAAATTGAAATTGCATGAGCGTTTGGGGTTGAATCATTCACTATAGGAGGCTTTTAGCAGAAAAGCAACATAAATTACACTACAGAAATGTTTGAAGCTCTTGATTAGTGACACCTTATGTAATCTACCTAAATAAGCCCGTTGTACATTTGTTCAAGAAGTTGCTTTCATTACTACTCATTTGTAAGGTTTGTGACTTTAATTTTGACATTTTCCTTTTTATATTCGCATATACTTATATAGAAATTTTAGGTAGACAATGAGAAGTTGTAAAATCATGAATTATATATTGCACTTAAGCAATGATGAGAACAATTGGGCAGGTTTGTGATCGATTTTTGGAATTGATAATTATTTATTTACTCAACCACGTAAAATTGATAATTATTTGTTTTAGGAATCTAATTTTTTTGATTGCCTATTTTTTCATTAACTTTTTGTATAATTATATTCATATAATTCTCTAAAAACTTGACTTCATTCAACTGAAATGCAAGGCATGTTTTGTTAATTTCATGACAAGTGATACTTACTTACACAAAGCTATATTTTGCATTTTTGATAGATTTGGTTCCTCCTGTGAATGATTGTTGGAGCAGTTATTTGCATGGAATCACAAGGTATACTTTACAGTGCTATGTTTGTGCCCTTTGGTTCTATTTTTATGGCGAGGCTGCTTTTCATGTCCACTTGCCTTTGCTAATTGCTATCAAGTTCTGATCTTAAGTTAGGGGACTAAATGCTCAATATAATGGATTAATATACCACTTGCCTTTGCAAATAAGGTTTTTTTATGTTTGTAGGATTGATGGTTTCTTAATTAATTGGATGATATAAAACTGTAGGTCAGTACCAATGTTTGGTTTTCTCATGTCTTATTTCAGGTCAGTACCATTGTGTGTGTCTCTTCGAATTTTGTTAAAACAACTTAGTTGCAAATGACCAATGAAGTTGCGTGGTTGAGTTTTAGTACTCTTGAATGTGGTTTAGTACATTGAGTAATTTCTATTTGCTGAGCTATGCGGCCAATGTTTTAAAACTATGTTTTGTGAGCTTTTATTCGATCTCTATATCAGCTTTTTTGTTTCTTTACTTGACAATACTTATGATATACTTGAGTAGAATTAACCAATACGTTGCTTTAATAATGACTTGGTTTGCCTATTTTTTTATTCTTTTATTATATCACAATAGTAACTCAACAATGAAGTCAATTACCTTTGATGCTTAATCCATACAAGGCTTTCAGAAGTGTGCTAATAATATTTTGTCAATTATGTATTAGATTATTAGACTAGACTCTGTCAATTATCTATTAGACTAGATTTGTCAATTTCTTTTTGGTCAATGAAGTCAATTATATTTGAGACTAGATTTTGTCAATTTCTCTTTGGTCCTTATATTTCTTTCTTTGGCAAAAGATGAGTTTTCTGGCCCTATTAGCTTCTTTTGTGAAGTGTGCTAAGGACAAAATCAGTTTCTTATAAGCACTATGAAGTTATCTTTACTGTTCAAAGTTGTTTTATGATAAAGCATATTAGATTATTGAAGTACTATTTCATTGGGATCAATTTTATACGCCACATATGGCATAATAAAAAATTAAAACAGATCAAGGCTTGAAAATTTATACATAGCCACATTTGATTGTTATTATTTGTAGCTTCTTTCAATTTGATAATGATACCCAACTTACAAGATTTGAATAGACTTTTATGTCATATATTTTTGTCAGATGTCTTCTCTCATAGTTTCTTTCTTTACAGCTAAGGGTAAATGGAAAGCAAATGGTGGAGGATTTAACTGTTAAGATCGAGTAAGTATCAACCTTAGAATTATTTAAAACCTTTGTTTCAAGTCTGCTTTTTTTTTGCTCAAAGTCTGCTTTTTGTTAAGGTCACAATTTTTTTTATTACTATATCTTTTTTGAAACTGTATTTGGGTCAATAATAGTTGTGCACCTGTTACTGATATTTTTTTAATAAATAATCACATTTTATAAATAATCACAGCACCCGGCACCAGACTCAGATATGGCGGCGCATCAGCGCCACATGTCAGCCGGTATGGGGGCTTTTAGCTCTCCTCCATTTTCCACCATCCGGCATCCGTAGCATCTCAAGAACCAGTCAAGATCCTCAAAGAGAGCATGTTTAAATTATTTGAAGGTGAAAATCTGTCTATTCCAAGATATAGACAGATGAATCATGGAGACCATTACTTTAACTAATGTTTTACTTACATACCTGGTTGCAAAAGAATTTCTGATTACCGGCTGATTGTTATGTTTCAACAAGATATGTGCAAAGGATGATCTGAGGATTACCGGTGCTCAGCTTTTTGTTTATTTACTTCCTTTATTTTATTTCCAATTATCTTTGTAAACATGGACAAAATTACTATTTGACTTAAGACTCACTTTTTGTTTATCCATTCACTGGGATAATTTCAAAAATACGCCCCCAAAATACGAGGCTTTGATAATCTTCCTCCTCATAGTTTAACTTGAATAGAGGGACAACTATTCTCATGGGTAAACAAATAAGGCTGACCTCAATTTGGGTAACCATAATTACTTGCTTTTTTAATTTATCTTTGTCACATAAACAAAATTATTATTTGACTTAACACTCACTCTTTGTTTACCCATTCATTAGGATACTTTCAAACATATGCCCCAAAAAACACAGGAGGCTTACGGAACCTTCCTCCACATAGTGAATTTTGAATAAAAATTGAATTATCCAAGCTATATTTATAAAATTCAAAAAACTTTTTATTTCATAGGTAACTTTGAAGCTACCAAGCAATGATGCATCTATCTTCAAGAAGAATTTTTATTTTGGATTAATTGCTCTTCCAAGTGTCGACTACTTTTTTGTGTCACATATAACTTACGTAATCATTTAATTATTATTGGCCAATATTGTGTAATCGTTTAAATTAAACCGAACGATACATCAATGAATGTCATCTTTATTTTCATGAAGACAATAACATTTGATTTATCTACGGATTGCATTATATGTTTTTAATTTTTTGATATGTTCAAGTTAAACTTTTGTTAATTCCAAAATAAAGCTCTTTTCGTCCGTTCGTTGCACGGGTGGAAATCCTAGTATAATATATGCGAGTGCAACTAGACAAAAATTAGATTATGTGACCTAATGAATGATGAGGTGTTTACGGAAAAATTTGGGGTCTAATTTAATAAAGATAATAGATCCTTTCAGTAAATAGATAAAACTTGTTCCAGAAATTCACAAAATTCAATTAAAGACTCTTAAAACAAATTACATATAGCCTGAGCTAATATGATTGAACAAAGTTTCATATTTCTTTCAAGAGTTTGATTGAACAGAGCCCAAGCTAGTATGTAAATAAAATACCAATGGCATGAGATTTCAAAGATCAAACATAGTAAATGACCACCTTAAACCAGAACTGGAATGAAATTTTACATTTAATTAAATAAATAAAATGTAAAACAAATTACATATAGCATCATAACCTGTCCCAAAATATACCTCAAATTTATTATGAAGTAAATTTTATTAGTGTTCATGTATGAAAACAAAGAAACTAAATCAAATTCTTCCCAACAATTATACATGCCAGTAGGGACACCCCATCTCTTAATGGACCCCGATAATAAATTTGTGATTGAAAATGTGTGTCCTACAAGCACCCAATCAATAATAATGGAACCTTGCAAGTTGCATAAATTTATGGTTAAAAATAGGCCTACGTGAATTATTGAACACCTACTTGCCGACTTCCTACTACCATTGCGTTTATTCTCAAAGTTCTTCATTCTGTTTACTTTAACACTCAGTCAATCTAAAACCAATTTCTCATTTTCTTATCTTTTCAACTCTTTCTTATACCAAAAAATGACTGATGCGTTGCTAGGAGTTGTGTTTGATAATTTGAAGTCTCTCCTACAAAATGAATTTGCAACCATTTCTGGAATCAAGTCAAAGGCTCAAAAGCTGTCAGACACCTTAGATATGATCAAAGCCGTTCTTGAAGATGCTGAGAAGAAACAAGTCACAGACTGCTCTATTAAGGTATGGCTGCAACAACTCAAAGATGTTGTTTATGTGCTCGATGATGTCCTTGATGAGTGCTCGATCAAGTCTGGGCGACTGAGAGGATTAACCTCTCTCAAGTTTCGCCATAAGATCGGTAACAGGTTGAAAGAGATTACAGGGAGGTTGGATGATATTGCTGATAGGAGGAAGAAGTTTTTTCTACAGGAGGGTACTGGAACTGTTCGGGAAAGCCCAAATGAAGTAGTTGAATGGCGTCAAACTAGCTCTATTATTGTTGAACCAAAAGTGTTTGGGCGAGAAGACGATAAAGAGAAGATTATCAAGTTTCTTCTCACCCAAGCGAAGGACTCCGACTTCCTTTCCATCTATCCCGTTTCTGGGTTAGGTGGTCTTGGAAAAACAACTCTTCTTCAATCGGTCTACAATGATGTTACCGTGAGTAGCAATTTTAATACTAATGTTTGGGTTTGTGTTTCTGAGAATTTCTCGGTCAAAAGGATTTTGTGTTCCATTATAGAATTTATCACAGAAAAAAAGTATGACGACCTCAATTTAAACGCAAGACAGAAAAAGGTGCAAGAATTATTGCAAGGTAAAAGATACTTGCTAGTTTTGGATGATGTGTGGAATAAAAATGAACAGTTGGAATCTGGGTTAACACAAGATAAATGGAATAAGTTGAAATCTGTATTGTCATGTGGATCAAAAGGTAGTTCCATTTTAGTATCCACTCGTGATGAGGTTGTTGCAACAATCACAGGAACATGGGCAACCCACCGTTTATCTGGTCTCTCCGATGATGAATGTTGGTTGTTGTTCAAACAATATGCATTTGGACATTATAGAGAAGAGAGTACAAAGCTTGTGAAAATAGGAAAGGAGATCGTAAAGAAATGCAATGGATTGCCTCTTGCAGCGAAAGCATTGGGAGGTTTAATGAGCTCAAGGAATGAAGAAGAGGAATGGCTTGAAATTAAAGATAGTGAGCTTTGGGCCTTACCACAAGAAATTTTGCCTGCTTTGAGGTTGAGTTACTTTTATTTAACACCAAGCCTAAAACAATGTTTCTCTTTTTGTGCTATATTTCCCAAAGATGGAGAAATCCTGAAGGAAGACTTGATTCAGCTCTGGATGGCTAATGGATTTATTGCAAAGAGGAATTTAGAGGTTGAAGAGGTTGGAAACATGGTTTGGAAGGAATTGTACCAAAAATCATTTTTTCAAGACATTAAAATGGATGAATATTCTGGAGACATATCTTTCAAGATGCATGATCTTGTCCATGATCTCGCTCAATCAGTAATAGGGCAAGACTGTATGTATTTGGAGAACAAAAACATGACCAGTTTGTCAAAAAGCACACACCACATTGGTGTTGTCTACAAAGACTTGTTATCCTTTGATGAGAATGCTTTCAGAAAAGTTGAATCCTTGAGAACATTGTTTCAGTTGAGTTCTTATTCCCCAGAAAAACATGATTACTTCCCAACTTACCTTTCTCTTCGGGTTTTACGCACATGCTTTATCCAGATGCCATCGCTAGGGAGTTTAATTCATTTAAGGTATTTGGAACTTCGTTCTCTTGATATAAAAAAGTTGCCTAATTCAATTTACAACTTACAAAAACTGCAAACCTTGAAAATAAAAAATTGTCGTAAATTGAGTTGTCTCCCAAAACGCTTGGCTTGTTTACAAGATCTTAGACATATAGTTATTAAATATTGTGAATCTTTGTCTCATATGTTTCCTAACATTGGAAAATTAACTTGTCTAAGAACATTAAGTGTGTACATTGTTAGTTTAGAAAAAGGGAATAGCTTGAATGAGTTACGTGATCTAAACCTTGGAGGAAAGCTGAGTATCAAAGGATTAAACAATGTTGGCAGTTTATCTGAAGCTCAGGCGGCTAATTTGATGTGTAAAAAACACCTTCATAAAGTATGCTTCTCATGGGAAAACAATGATGGACTTACCAAGCCCCCAACTATTAGTGCTGAGCAAGTACTTGAAGTGCTTCAACCTCACTCAAATCTCAAGTGCTTGAAAATAAATTGCTATGACGGATTATCGTTACCAAGTTGGATAAGCCTTCTTAGTAATTTAATTTCTCTTCAACTTGAGCATTGCAACAAAATTGTGCGGCTTCTGTTACTTGGTAAACTACCATCACTAAAAAAGCTGGTATTATTTCGTATGAATAATCTGAAATACTTGGATGATGATGAATCTGAGGATGGTATGGAGGTGAGGGTTTTCCCATCTCTGGAGATACTCGTATTAGATTATCTACCAAACATAGAGGGGTTATTGAAAGTGGAAAGAGGGGAGATGTTTCCTTGTCTTTCTAAGTTGTATATCTGGAATTGCCCTAAAATTGGACTGCCATGTCTTCCATCTCTTAAAGACCTCACTGTCAGAGGATGTAACAATGAGTTACTGAGGTCAATCTCTACCTTCCGTGGTCTTACTCAGCTTTGGCTACATCACAGTTTCGGAATAACATCCTTCCCAGAGGGGATGTTCAAAAACCTTACTTCTCTTCAACATCTGTTTATCTCTAATTGTAATGAGTTGGAGTCCTTACCAGAGCAAAATTGGGAAGGTCTTCAATCCCTTCGAACTCTATATATTGATACATGTAAAGGATTGCGATGCTTGCCGGAGGGTATTCGACACCTCACTTCTCTTGAGCTTCTGAGCATCGAGCATTGCCCAACATTAGAGGAACGATGCAAAGAGGGAACAGGGGAGGATTGGGACAAGATAGCTCATATTCCAAAAATAAAGTTTCAATGGGATTAAGAAGCAGAGACGTTTACCCTTATCTGGACTCAATCACCATCGCAATATTCAATTTTACTGGTAGGATCTCTATTTCCCCCTAAAATACACCCTTCTTATGTTTGGATTTTAAGTGATTAATTGACTCGAATTTTATTCAAAAGTCGTTATAGGATGATTTGTGGGCTTTTCTGTTGAATCCCCCGAAAGTGTACATGAAATATATTTTACAGGGAAAATGTTCTAATTCAGGTAATTTTCTTCATCATAGTTTAATTATTTTTGATTTTTGATTTCATTTTTAATTTTGCTGATTTCTTTTGAATGGAATGGTTAGGATTGCTTTCGACACACAGGGGTGGAGTGACAAATAAATGGATTAACCGGAACAAACGTACCTAATGATGAAAGAACGTCTTTTGGAGGTGACAGTGAGTGCAGTGGTGATATCGAGGATTGCGATTTTGAAAATCGTGGTGTGGGTCGGAGCTCTGTGCCCATTAGCAAGTTTGATCATCAAGGTTTACTCCATTTTTATTCTTATGTTTTTGTTGGTCTTTTTAATTTATTTGTTTTAGATTGTTTATTTGAATGATATAGTTCTTAGTTTAGATTGTTTATTTGTTTTAGATTTTTATTCTTAGTTTTTGTGGCTCTGCAGTGGAAGTTCTTGTGATTGCTGGTCTTCAATGTGTGCTGCACAATTCTGCCTCTGGTTGAAACTTCAATTTGCTTTTTTATGTAAAATAAGATAGCAACTTTTTGTCAGAAAATTCTAAGTTTACAGTCTCATTATTGTTTCAATGATTGTTAGTTAACCATTTATGTATTTGGGTTTACTAGAATTTGTATTGACACGTCAATACTTTGATTGGATTGTTCTTATTCATACTAAAAAGAATGGATCAGTTTAGGTACTGAATAATTAGATTGAAACTAGAATTTCATCAGTTAGATGGTTTTGAATATTTTGTGCAAGGTGAGTTGTTTGAGGTATTAAAAAAGGTTAACAGAACTTCTTCAAAAAAAGGTTGATAGAATAAAAAGCTAATGAAATAGAAGTTTAATTGATTTTTTATTTGAGTTTCATGTCTTATTGATTTATATATACAAAAGTTGTAGTTGCAATACAAGAATGATATTAGAGGTCCACAGAGAAAAAAATTGTTTATAAGGAATTGGAATGAGTAACTAATAATTGAATATGGTTAAACCATGGAAGTGTAAAATCTACCTCCAGTTGGAATTGGTCCTTCTCAAGATAATAGTTGATCAACATTATTGATAATTATTGACAATGATTTTGCTTAATTGTAATGTCATTGTTGTTGTTTTACGATGGAAAGCTTACCGTGGAAAACTTACCGTGTATAAGTTCATATAACAAGAGTAGAGTTGTTTGGTAAAGAGACTTCTCTCACAAATTTGTAGTGTTTCACAAATTAAAAGCAATTTTTATGATGCGTTTGAACTTTGAACTTATAAAATATCATATTTTCTTTTATATATACCCATATTATCTTATTGTAAAAAGAATATATTAATTAAAAAAAATTCATTTCATATTCATTTATTTTTATAAAAATGTCATTTTTATATTTATTAGTTAATATCGGCGTGTTGTTTCTCTTCTCTACCACTCTTTTATCTTGTTGTTCTTCGATTCAATTGTGGTTTTTCTTTACACTTGTTAGATCTATTGTTATCACATACAATTGTTGTGTCCGAATTTACAACACCATTGTTGCTTACCAAAGGGCGCAATGTGATGCTGAGCATGTTACCAATAGCTCTTCATAAGGAAGGTGACATTTTATTTCATAACTCTAGCCGGGTCACACAATGTTAATTGATCAAGTTGTGTCCACTTCTTTTCCTGAATGAGAAATCAATTGTTTTATTTTATAACAAAGTGAATTTCACATCTTTTAACTCCGTATATTTTAGTTGATTAGCATTAGTCATGTTACTTACACAGAGCATCTCCTGTGAAACTGAACAGCTGCCATTTATTTCTCTTCGAACTATGGATACTGATGAATACGAGGAACTGAGATCCTTGCTAGAAGATATTTGACACCTCACTTCACTTGAGATTCTGCATATTCGTGGGTGCCTAAAATTAAGAAGAAATTTTTGAAGAGAATTGATTCATGTGAACCTAGTGATTTTTGTCTGAGACGAAATGAATTAAAAATGTAAACCTTATAACAGATATTGAAAGAGTTATATATAGTACTAATATTGCTGACATAAGGGATTCTTTGTATTAATCTCTTTCCCATTCCTCTAGTGTAGTTTTTTGTTGGTGAGCTTATAATCAAACATTTTGTGCCTTGGTTGTTCCAAACAATGTACATACATTATTTATTTAAAAGGGACAAATACTTTTTTGAATTCATACTTGATCAAATTATTTCCTTATATGGAAGCTAAAATCAGTGACAGCAAGATTATTTTGTCATTTATAAGGTTCAATTGTCAGCAGAAATGTAACCAGAAGACATGAACGATCCTTAAGAATGAACTTCATCTTGAGGATTTATAATATTGATTACCTTCACATATTAGTTTTTACCGAATATATTTAAGAACTCATCCTTATTTTATTTCATTTTCTTGTTTCTTATCTGTTCAGCAGAAGAATTGTTTATAAGGAATTGGAATGAGTAAGTAATAATTGAATATGGTTAAACCATGGAAGTGCAAAATCTACCTCCAGTTGGAATTAGTCCTTCCGAGTGATTATGTGCCACTATAAATTTTGGATGTGCTTGCTGAATTTTAGTCATGCATGATTTGATACTGTGATTTTGCTTTGGGAGTGTGATTATGTGTAAACATACTCAGTGTTACTAGATTGCTATATCACATCAGTGCTGGTAGTTAATCTCAAGATAATGATTTGATACTATGATTTTGCTTTCTGGTAGCACAATCATGAAATTTATGGTTAGATATATGTATGACAATGATTTTACATAATTGTAATGTCACTATTGTTGTTTTGCTCGGGGATTTTAATATACTACCTTTGTACCATAATAACTCTCACAATTGCACACAAAGAAATTATCCCAAAAACAGTTTAAATTTAGAATCAGTTTGGCCTGTTAGCTTACGGTGGAAAGCTTACCGTGTATAACTTCATATAATAAAAAGTAGAGTTGTTTAGTAAATGCCTTCTCTCACAAATTTGTAGTGTTTTTTCACGAGGAGAATATTGATACAAACTCAGTTGGTTCCGAACCAGTCGAGGCTCATGAACAGTTCACGGAACAGCAGCGGCATGTTGGTAATGACGAGAATCGCGACGTTGATGTTTTGCTAGAGCACTTGAATGAGGAGTGGGTGACTAATAACAAGAGTGTTCATGAGAATGTCAGTGAAGTCGAAGTGCCGGAAGTTGCTGGTCCTGTGCAGATTTTAGATGGAATGGGTGTTGTTACTGCGTTACCTACGACCAAGGTTGTTGGTGATGATGCCGGCTTTCAGGTTGATAACTTGGTTACTTGTTCAGGTGGTACCGAACAAGTAGCAGTTGCTGATGTCGTTGTGGAACAGCAGCTGAAGGCTTGTGATGTTGTGCAAAGCGAAGTGCATGTCGTGTTAGACAACTTGGCTGATATGCGGGCGAATAATAACATGAGTTCTAATGAGATTTTTGATGATTTAGAGGTGAGGGACACTGCTGTTCCTGAACAGAACCTGGATGGGAAGGATGCGGACCTTGACCTCTCTCCGGAAAAGATCTTGTTTGTGGATTCGACGGCTGAATTTTTGGATAGTGTTGCTGATGCTGATGCTTCTGCTGGGAAGCAACCACAGCTAGATCCTTCTGTTGCTGCTGTTTTTTCGGACAGCTCGGTTCCGGTTAAAATAGAGGTCTCAGAAGTCACGGAAACAAACAAAGGCTGTCGGGAGAATTCTTGTCCTCAAACCAGAAATTGCACAGCTTTATCAGGGCTGTGGTGTTATGAATTTTTACAAGATCAGAATGTTCAGGATGTTCAGAATGTTCGGGACTGTGGTGCAGCAGCGTAATTATAAGCGATCTTTGAAAGAGAAGTCTGATTGTTTGTTGAAACATTTGGTTCATAGCTTGAAAAGAGTTGCTCGACTTCCAAGCAAAGATAGATTAACAGTTAAAGTAATTGTATGAGAAGACAGAAACGCCAACACTCTAAGAAGTCCAAAGAGCGGGTTAGTGGGGAGCATGTTTCCTCTAATATTTCTTCTTCTGTAAACAAAGACTGGCAAAATTAGGTGACTTTGCATGCTCAACCGAAGAGGGTGGCGGAGGATGTTTGTGAGCTAGGTAAGACTATCAGGTTAAAGTTTAAACGGGATGCAGAAAATATGTTTAATGCCTTATCTCATGGGAGTAGAAAAAATAAAGTTAAAAAAGGGGTTAATGAGGGACGAAGGAGTGAGGATGGAGCAGAGTAGCTTTGTTGAGTTTTTGGTGCAGTGGTGGGGGTTGAGGGTGTTTAATGAAGATTTTGTCTTTTAATGTGAGGGGGTTAGGCGGCCATGAGAAAGGGAGGGAGGTGTTGCGAGTGGTTCGTGATAAGAAACCATCTATTTTGTGCGTTCAGGAGATGAAGTTGTTATCTATGATTCTCTTTGTCAGTCATTATGGGGTCAGACTCCTTGTGATTATTCGTACTGGCCATCTGTAGGTACCTCTGGTGGGTTGTTAACGGTTCGGGACACTGCAAAGGTGGAAGTGTTTTCATCATTGACTTTGGAGCACTTTTTAATTATTAATTAATGGGCGGTTTCGCCGCAATTTAGAAGAATTCACTTTAATTAACGTTTACACTCCTTGTGATATGGCGGCTAAAAAAATTTTATGGGTTAGTTTGACAGCAGTAGTGGCGAGTAATTTAGGGGTGAAGCTTTGTATTTATGGCGACTTTAATGTTATTCGTCCTACTGAAGAATGGAAGAGTCGTAGGGTGGGGCTTCAACAAGCGAATTTTGATCACTTTAATAATTTTATTGACAACAATTTTTTGGCTGATTTGCCACTTTGTGGTCGGAAGTTTACTTGGTATAAAGGTGATGGTTATTCTATGATTTGCCTCTATGATATTCACATTGAGGGTTGGGGTGGTTTTGTTTTAAAAGAAAAGCTCAAAAGAATTAAAGAAAGGTTGAAGACGTGGCACCAAAATCATGTTTAGAACCTTGATGGTCGTATGAAGCAGGCTACGGATAGACTTTCCTCTCTGGATACAAAGGGGGAGGATGTTGGGTTGACTGATCAAGAAGTTGAGGAAATGCATGAGTTAACTTCTAACTTGCATTCTTTTTCCATACTGGATGCTAGTATGAAGTTCCAAAAGTCCTGTATGACATGGTTGACAGAAGGTGATGCAAATTCAAAAAAAAAAAAATCATGGAATTATGTCTAGCAGAAGACGGGGGAACTTTATTAATTCTTTGACTGCTGATGGGAGTCAAGTGGAGGGGTGGAGAATGTTCGTTCTCATATTTTTCAACATTTTGGTAATCACTACAAGGCGCTTCAGGTTACTCGGCCCTCGATGGAAAATCTTCATTTTAAATCCTTAACTGCGGAGGAAGGTGGGGATCTTGTTAAACCTTTCACTTTAGAAGAGGTGAGACAGGCGGTGTGAGACTGTGACAACTATAAAAGTCCGAGACCCAATGGTATCAACTTTGGTTTTATTAAGGATTTTTTGCCATAAGTTAAAGAAGATTTGATGTGTTTTCTGTCATAGTTTCATCGGAATGGGAAGCTATCTAAAGGTATAAATTGTACTTTCATTGCCCTTATTCTCAAGGTCGATATCCTTCAGTGTGTGAATGATTTTCGTCCTATATCTTTGGTTGGGTGTATGTATAAGATTTTGGCCAAGGTTCTAGCAAACAGATTGCGAAAGGTAATAGGATTAGTGATCTCTGAATCTCAGTCTACGTTCGTTCATCGGAGGCAGATTTTAGACGGAATTATTGTTGCTAATGAGGTAGTTGATGAGGCGCGTAAAATGAAAAAAGAATTGTTATTATTTAAGGTGGATTTCGAGAAAGCATATGATTCGGTCAACTAGCGGTATCTGGATATGGTGATGGGGAA
This sequence comes from Medicago lupulina, assembly GCA_958299785.1. Classification (NCBI taxonomy): domain Eukaryota; kingdom Viridiplantae; phylum Streptophyta; class Magnoliopsida; order Fabales; family Fabaceae; genus Medicago; species Medicago lupulina. The sequence goes on along the minus strand of OY283145.1, from coordinate 50,696,609 downwards.
AATGTAGTTTCCGAATTTATGGCGCAAATGGATTATGGAGTGTATAGGTACAGCCACAACTTTAGTTTTTGTTAATGGAAGCCCAACAAACGAATTTCCTATGGAGATGGGGCTTCTTCAAGGAGACCCTCTTTCACTGTTCTTGTTTTTTTATCGTAGTAAACTGAATGTAATTATGTCTTCTTTGGTGGAAGCAAGCGTTTTTTCAGGATATAAAGTCGGGAGCAATAATCTTATGCAAGTGTCTCACCTTCAATTTGCTAATGATACTCTAATTATGGGTGAGAAGACTTGGGGTAATGTTCGTGCCATGTGAGCTGCTCTTATTCTTTTTGAAAGCGTTTTAGGTTTAAAGGTTAATTTTGACAAAAGTATGTTGGTGGGGATTAATGTGGCGGATTCTTGGTTGGCGGAGACCACTTCGGTTATGAATGGTAGAACATGTAACATCCCTTTTGTGTATCTTGGCTTACCCATTGGTGGTGATGCACGGAGACTGAATTTTTGGAACCCTTTGTTGAATCGCATTAAGACCCGTTTGCCTAGTTGCAAAAGTAGAAATTTATCTTTTGGAGGTTGCTTGGTTCTTTTGAAGTCTGTCATGTCCTCCCTTCCAGTCTAGTTTCTTTCCTTCTTCAAGGCTCTGCCAGGTATCATCTCTTATATCGAATCTATTTTAAAATGTTTTTTTTTGAGGAGTTGTGATGATTCTAGGAAAATTTCTTGGGTAAATTTGGATAATGTATGTTTGGATAAGGAGGTTGGAGGTTTGGGGGTAAGAAGAATCTGTGAGTTTAATATTCCTCTGCTAGGTAAATGGCGGTGGTGGATGCTAGTTAAGAAGGAGAGTTTGTGGCACAAAGTGTTGGCGGCTAAATATGGCCAGGTGAGGGGGCGACTTAGTGAAGGAGAGAGGGAGGTATCATTTTGGTAGAAGGATTTGGTTGGCATTAGTAGAGGAGGGGATATGGGTTGGGGCTGTTGGTTTGATGATAACCTAAGAAGGCAGGTCGAGAATGGGTAAACACTCACTTTTGGACTGATCCGTGGTTAGGTGGTGCCTGCGATGTTTGCTTTAGGCTGGGGGTTGGTGGTGAGGTGTGGAAGTGGCGGCGGCGGATGTTTGCGTGGGAGGAAGAGCTGGTTGGGGGGTGTAGTGGTCTGTTATCTAATGTTGTTTTGCAGGTTGACACTGTTGACAAGTGGCTATGGTATTTGGAGCCTGACAAAGGTTACTCTGTCCGTGGTGTTTACCAAATGTTAACTACTATCAAGCAATCTATTCATGTAGCTCCATCGAATCAAATTTGGCATAAGGAGGCGCCTTTGAAAGTTATGATTTTTGTTTGGCGTCTTCTTCGCGAAAGGCTTCCTACAAAGGACAATCTCCTTGCGTGTGGCATTTTACATCATGATAATCAGCTTTGTGGTGGTTGCAGGATGGAGGAAACGACAAATCACCTATTTATTTCATGTCCTATTTTTGGCACCATTTGGTATCAGGTACGTTGTTGGTTTGGTATTTCAGGGGTTGATCTTATGTCTTTGACTTAGCACTTTTTGCAGTTTGGTCAATTGGGAGGTAATCATTGACGCCTTCGTTCGACTCTTATCTTAATTTGGCTAACGTGCACTTACGTTTTATGGAAAGAACATAATAGTAGAATTTTTAATAACAGGCAGTATCTATTGATGAATTAGTAGACAAGGTGAACTTACTCTTTTTTTTTTTTTGTTAAGTGTAGTGTAAATAATCTTAAAATGATAACTAAAAATAAAGGGATGAATTATTTTTAATTAATATAAGAATTTAGTTAAATGTTGGATTTTGGTTAAAACTAAATCTATCTTTAGACTCTTATAACTCTGCTTCAATTGACTATGTTGTGTCCTCGTGAACTTAACTCAGTTGATAGGGATAATGCATAATATATGCAAGATCAGTGGTTTAAACTCCAGCCACCACAAAAAAAAAATTGACTATGTTGTGTATGTCATTCAAGAAGACTTCCTTTTATTGAAATGAGTTTTTATTTTGTGTATGCCACTCAAGAAGACTTTGGTCAAGATAAACATCACTCCTCATGTAGTATGACTGTTCAATTTACTCATAGAGGAACCATGCAAATACTTCCAAATTAAATAAATGATGTGCAATCAAAGAAAAACAAATTAATTCAGCTGCATAATAAATTTATTAAAACTCAAATAATCTTCACCTTGCACAAAAACACTTCTACCTTTTTTTTTCCCATAGAGTATTGCATTAAAGTCTCAACAAGCACAGGCTCTTGTTTGCAAATATGGTGCCAACAAGATTATTCAAAAGGTCTCTTTTCCCACCATTGTCACATGGAGCATATACATTCGCCACAATCACCCTCTCATTAGACTTCCATTTCCATACCACGACTATAATAATGTTAATATACATTGAATACTCTACATGCACTAATTTAGTGTTCTATATAGTAAGAATCCTCACTAATATAAAGATGTGAAATAAAACCTCACTTTCTTGTATTCCCAACATTTCACACAAAAATTCATATATAACTTCGATCTTGTTTTTCTCTATACAAACTATACATAGATATATTTCTATAATCAAAGCCTTTACCTGCCACTTTTTTACCACATCAACCAATAACTTTGTAATGCTAACTTACGGTATTCATGATTGCACAATCTACCACTAATAACCAAACATCACAATCCACACTTAAACCTTTAATTTCACCCCTTTTTAAAATACTATTATCTTCTTCTTCTTTTTTTTAAATTAAAATACTATCAGGGTTAATATGATTTCACCCTCTACTATTTGAATGAAATTCTGTTTATCCACCTAAAAATTATTTTTTTCGAGATTCCTCTTTATCATTTAAATATTCTTTGGCGTGTTGACTGTGTAATGGTGGGAAACATGTCATGACATGTCATATTTAGTATTATATTTTATTAATTATTTTTAAACACGTCAGAATAATACAAATATCTTTTTTTTACAATAAATACTTTCAAAAGTGTGAAAAACCTAAAATACGCTTGGTGTCTAATTAAAAAACTCAATTTCTTGTCTCTTCCCTTTTTCTCCAGTAAGCCTTTCTAACCTCCCTCACCTTCTACGTCTTTTCATCAAACACAATTCACAATTTCATTCCCTTTTATCTTCTTCTCCAACCTTATTTACTCCATGATCTATTATCAAATCCAATCCCCAATTTTTTTACCTCATCATCTTCTTCCCCCAATCTCATCTCCTCTTTCACGAACAACATTCACCAACAACATCTTCGGTGACAATAACAAGCTAACAATAATACGGCGTGAAGATTACAAACTCAGAAAACTCATTTAATTTATCTCGCCTCTTCATCACCAAATTCATCACCTATAAGCTTGGATTGCCCAAATTATTTTGATTTTGTTTGCGGTTTTGTAAAGGAAAATTTTTGAGAAATTTGGGGTTTTGGAAAGGGAAATTTTGAGGAGGAGCACAACAAGAAGAGGAGGGATGCACGGAGCCGACTCACAACGGCGATTTCACAACGCCGAAGTCATAAAAGATATCTTTAAATCTTTTTTTCATCTCAAAAGTTTGATTATGTTCAAAAAAGCAACTCATTATTTCAACTCATGAGGAAAATTTTTGAGAAATTTGGGGTTTTGGAAAGGGAAAGTTTGATACATGTTTATTATCTTTAGGCTTAATTGTATTAATGGTCCCCTAAATAATTTGTAGTTTACATTTTGGTCCCTTTGGTTTTGTTCCGTCAGTCAAAAAGGTACTAAAGGTCCTGACCGTTAATTTTTTAATGTCTACAATTTTTGATATGATTTTAACCGTTTGATTACATGTGCATTACACCTATAGTGAACCGTCAGCACCTAATTTTTTTCATTTTTCATCATCTTCTCTCTTCTTCTTCCTCGATCTATAAACATTTTTTCAGAATACAAATATCAACAAACAAAATCACTAACCAACACAACATTTTAAAAACCCAGAACCATTCTCTTGATTTCATTTCCTCTTACTTCCTCCATTTTCAATCTTTCAAAACGGCACTGGCTTCTCTTACAGGATCCAATTGTATTGTTCTCCGTTCCGCCCTTTCGCCGCCGCCGGTAATCGTAAAATCACTCAGATCCGCCATTACTCTCCGCTTCTCAATCATCTCCGTCATGTTTCCAGTCTTCACGGTAGATCCAACACAACAACAACAACTTCAATTGCTTTTTTTCGATTTTGGGTAGCTCAAACTTTTTCTCAGATTCGAATTCAAAATAACAGGAGGAGAGATTCGATTTTTTCTTTCTTTCTTAGATTCGAACTCGAATTCAAATTTCGCATTTGTGTTGTTGTTGTTGCTGTTTTGATTCAGCACTTTGGTTCAGATGATGAGGAATTGTGTTGTAGCTGAAGCATAAAAATGGATGATTTTTCGAAAGATGAATTTTGTTGAGGAAGCATAAAAGTATTCAACACTTTGATTCTATTCAGGATGATGAATTCTATTGATTCTTCTCTTTGCAAAAATTTAATTTTTTTGACAAAAAAATGACTTTTTTTAATGGGTTTTTGAAATTGGGTTGTAGTTGAACGATGAACAGGAAGCCTTTCTAATGGAAGGAAGATTTGTTATGAGTCTTCTATGCTTTGCTATTTCTTTGTTACACGAGTTTCTTATTGGATTCTGGATTTTCTGTTGTTGTTGTTGATGAATTTATGGATTAATTAATTAGTTGTTGTTGATAAAAATGGTATGATGATGATGAAGATGAATGAGGAAGAAGATGAAGAAAGGGAGAATTAATTAGTTGTTATTGACTCACCGTAAGATAAAATACACATGCGTAATTCAATGGCCCTCCTGTTAAGAAAAAATCAAACGGTTTAAATTAGAATAATTAATGGGATTTATGGTGGACCACTTTTAAAGTTGGTTCACCATAAACATTTGGGGGTTAAAGTTAACGGTTAGGACCTTTTTGATTGACGGAGCAAAATCAAGGGGACAAAAATGTAAGTTTTACAATTTATGGAACCAAAATGTAAACTGCAAATTATTTAAGGGACCATTGATGCAATTAAGCCTTATCTTTAAAAAAAATACATGCTTATTAGATATTTTAAATTGATGTGGCATTTTCTTAGTGAGTTTAATATTTTGGCAGCATAATTATATAGTAATCTTCATTTTCTTCAACAAATCTCTAAAATTATCAGCAACTCATTATTTCATATACTCTCACTGGTAAAATACACACTCCTTATTTATTTTTTCTCTTATCATTTCTGTCATCTTCAAATTCCTTTTTCAACTTCTTTTTTTTCTAATTTATTTTCTCTCTTCTCATTTCCTTATGTTGAAATGTGTCATTAATATTGTCATATTAGTCCTTTAATATATTTACTTATTATTATATCAATTCTTATAAGTATTTACTTATTGTCATTTTAGTCCTTATATAAAAAGAGTTATTGTGAGTCTTGAAAGATTATTTTAGGTTCGGGAAGTATTTTATGTAACAGGTATAGGTATACAGTCAAAGACTGTTTTAAAGTTTTGTTACATTGACGGACTAGGGTGACTAATCATTCACCGAGCAAAGTGAATATTACAATAAAATGAAACAAAAAAATTCTGATAGAATGTGCTCGTCTTTCCGTTAATTCACCAGCTTTTTGTACAATTCCTTTGCAGAAACGCACCAAAGTTCTTTATCGCCTTTTTTCATTCATTCCCAGGTACGCAGCACATATATTTAATTTCAATGATCTCACTGTATAGTAACTAGAATAATCTTTCAAGTCTTCTTTTCTAATCCCTAACTTCAAATTGAATCCTATTTCTAATCCCTAACAGTAAAACACCATCATCGTTCCATATTCACTTCACATTTTCAATGCCTCGTAAACGCTTCTTCGAAACACCAGAACCCAAAACAGGTACGTACCTTTCTAACTACCTTAAAATCATTTGTTAAACCAATAACACTTACTATTACACAATCCAACATTGCACACAACGTGTTCGATGAAATGTCTCACCCAATAATCTTTAACATTTTATATAATTTTTATGCCAGGCTTAGAACATGCCCAATTTTTTCTAAAGAAAATAGGCTTGGGGCCGAATAATTACTACTTCTGGAAACAAATGGGGAAGGCTTTGGCATGCACCTATGCAGTGATGGGTGCTGCGTGGTTATACAACGAGACATCGCCGTTGGGTTGGTGGACGTTGAAGCCGATGCCGAAGGAAGAGAAAGAGCTGGAACATTTGTATCAGCGGCGTGAGTTTCCGTATCCGGGAGACGAGGAAGCTATGGAGGAGTTTGTTAAAAAGGGGGGGATGATTGGAACAACTATTGGACCTAAAGGAATGGTGGAGAATGATATGGATGAGAGTGATTATAAGAAGGAGCTTAAGGATAAGAAGTTTGAGCAAGAGGCTCAGAAGCTTTGGTTGAGGATGAGGAATGAAGTTATTGGTGAGCTTCAGGAAAAGGGTTTTGATGTAGATCAATGAGCGCGTTGAATTGAATCCTTAATGTTGAGGGGAAGTTACTACATTTGTGTTGGTAAATAATAAATATTGAATGTTATGTTTTTCATAAATCACAGTAGACGGATAAGACTAATATATTTGTTGTTCTCGGATAATGAGGTATTATTTGTATGTGACTTGTGAATGTTATATCATGTTTTTTTTTTCATATCGGTTTTGGCTTCTTTGTGCTTTCTTGTGTATCTCTAAGTAATGGGGTTGTTAAGAGGGTGATTGTTGCTTTGTGTGTAAAAATCAAGAGCACATTAGCCAAGCTTGTTTATGAATTTGGAATTTGAGGTAGTTTATTTCTGTGATTAAAAGTTAAAACATTTACTTTTATTTTTGACAAGGATTCAAACAGCTACTATGGTTGAAAAGCTGTTTTTGCTAACTAAAAATATATAGTTAAAATTAAGCACAAGTGCATGTGTACTGTCTTAAAATCTAATGTCAAGTATAGAAAAGATGCATTAGTTTTATACTCAATGCAGGGTGTTGCAGAAAAATATAGCAAGGTGGATTCTTGCATGAGCCGTGGTCTTAAGATATAGTAGTAGTAGACTATGTGTCAAGGGAAGTTTACATGCAGTAGACAATTTCTCGTGTTTATAATGTTTGTTTTTAATCCTTGACCCTTTTGAGTAGGATATATATGATCTCAAATTTTTGTTTATTATCTTGCTCTACAGTTATTTTCTGTAGCTTTACTCTTCTGCATTTGCAAAGTTTGTCTTTGTTAGTGTAGATGACCAAGATCTACCGACGTAGGTGTTGGCATCGTTTTCCATCCAAACGTGCAGTCCCCACAGTCAATTCTACTTGTATGATTTGCATCTGTTTGTATGGAAAGTGGTGATGAAACTGAGTACACACACTGGCTTTTGTTTGGTTTCCCTATCAACTTAATTGTTATGATCTGTTTTACTGAACTCTAATCACCTTCGGGTAGCTGATATTTGCTAGTATTACGTACATCGATTTTAATTCTTTTATGTACTATCTCAAATGTTGTCTTGTCTGGATAGATTATTTTATTCATTTTGCTATATAATTCTTGAAGAACATGAAAACCTTTAATGGAAATTTATCTATAGGGAAATTGAAGTAGATTTTTTTTAGCTGTACTATAATTTTTAGTATTTTGTCTGGTTTTAAGGCATTATAATTTAAAACTTTTTTACTGAGTTTGGTTACAACATGAAATTGGAGATGAAAATTCAGGATGGGGTTCTATCTATTTTAAGAAAGTCTTTTTCTAATGACACGTGACGGAATTTCATACCTTTATTTTTCACCATATTATGTTCTTCTCATTTTTGTAATCTTGCATCAGGACTTGCTTAGCATATAATTGGTCATTACTCATTAGGTTCTGATTTAACACTTCCTCAACTCAAATATGCAGCCGCGAAAGATTTGGGGACATGCATTTAAAAACTTATTAAGTAGAGAATAGTAACAGAGAGAGAATTCAAGCTCTATAGCTTTGAGGTCTATTCTTGACAAAAAAAGGGATACCCTAAACCAGTGCAATTTTGTTTCGAAGATCATGACTCGAGGTTATGGAATCGAGTCCTATATCTGATAACTTACACAGAAAACTGGACTTCCCACTATCAGTTGTAGTCTCTGGCATTAATTTGGCACTCCATAGGAACTACAACTCAGGGATTTGTTGGTGTTGCCTTTTCATTTTAGCCACGTATTTGTACTCTGTAGCCATTGGATTTGGATGTCATTCTTATACATCGTATGCATAGATTTTTATCATAATTTTCCTGTTTTTCTTTTCATTATAAGGGATACATTTTTATCATCATAGTTAATGTCAGATTTATTTATTAGTATGGTGTTAAATTAAGGTTTCTGTATGTTTGATATATACCCTGATTGGATTCGCATCACGACTTACTCTTCATGAATAAGACTCTTGTGTGAAGAAACTGGGCAGTAGAATTTCTGGTCATCAAGAGGATTATGAGTGATGAAATCGAATTTTCAATCAACAAAGAGTTTCTTGAATTGCTAGCTAATATTGACAGAACCCTACATTGAAATTTTGTTGAGAGCTCATTGAGTAGAGCATGATTAGAGACAAAAACTAATTTCAGCTCATAGGAACACAAACATCACTCAAACATCTCGTGTGATGTCATTTTCTCTTAGGAAATCAACCTGCAAAATGACAAAAATAAAGAACTTTATCCTTCTTTCCGCAAATTAAACTTAACAGAAACTTGAAATCTCAGCCAGCAAGTTATATGCAAGTTTGTGATATTGTAAAATTATTTTTGATTAATATCGACTTCATTGTTAAGTGATTTATGTTTGAATAAGTTCACGCAAAAGTGAGTTGAACAAAATATTTAAGGCTTAAAATCAAGTTTAGAGACAAAAACTACGATTTCAAACTAGAATCAATTTTAAAGTTAATAAAATTATGCCAAATTTGATGGCATAGATGTGGATGCTCTAAAGTCCTAGTTTTAGGCCAACCAACAAAAAAAAATATTTTTCATTAGATTTTATAAGAAAAAGACTTGACATTGAGAGATGAAAGGCTTTGTATGCTAAAAAAAATGCCACATATATTAAAACTTACTTTAAGTCTCGCTTATTATTGCATTGATTTAACACACGACGGTTAAAATATGCAAAAACATATATCAAGGTTCATATGATTGCAAGAATTCACGTTGATACACACAGTAGTGGGAAAAAGAGTTACTAAGTACAAAGATCCTAGTTGATGCACGTTGGTAACTGCCTAACTGGGTTGTACTTGTGTACAAAGAACCCAGTTGAACATTAAGTCAGAAGCCAAAAGACTAGAACGAGTGTTTGCACTCAATACAAATCAAAGAACAAAGTACAAATAACCGTAACAAATGGGTAGAGTATATCTTCACATAACAGACAAGGTTACAACTTACAATGCAGCACGCTGTACAACTGAATTACTCTCTCAGTCCCGCAATAGATAACTCATTTGAAAATGTGTAATTTTGATCTAACTTGCTTTGACTATATTTTTCTACTAATATACAATGATAAACTATATCATATAAGATGTCATTAAATTTGACTCGATGAGTATTTTTAAAATATCAAATTTTTATAATTTTTTCTAATATATTATTCAAGATATTTAAACTCAAAATTATGCATTGGCATGCGTAATAAAGTCAACTGTGTCAAGTATTAAGGAAGTATGCTTTCATGATCATCATACAAACTTTCTCAATGCTATCGGTATAGAAACTAGTGGGGGTACTAAGTGTCGACATGGTAGATAAGAATGCATGGTTTAAAAATAAAGGCTAAATTAATTCAATGGTCCTTCAAGTAATTCTTAGTTTTCATTTTGATCACATAAGTCTTAAAATCAGCATTTTGGTCCCTCAATATTTGCTCCGTTATTCAATTTGGTCCTGACAGTTAATTTTAACTCTAAATGTCTATGGTAAGCCAACCTAAAGAGTGGTCCACCGTAGATCCTGTTAATTATTTTAATTTAAACTGTTTGATATTTTTTTATTAAAAGAGGACCATTAGATCATACATGTCTACTGTATCTTACGGTGAACCAACAACAACTAACTTAATATACCATTCTTCATCTTCTTCCTTCCTCTTATTCATCACCTTGGTCAAACTTCATAAAAAAAAATCAGAATTTCATCAATTATCCCTTTCAATTTCATAGCATTATTCTGACTCTTTAAAAAAAAAAAATTTAACCATTTTTGTCATTAATCAAATCAATTTGTTAAAACAAAACACAGTTTGGTTACCCTTTCATGGAAACTGGTTTTCTCTGACCCAAATCCAATTTACTCAAAACACTAAATTTGGTTTGATCCCAATTGCTCATGACACTAAATTGAAACCAAATTTGATTCGTAACACTAAATTGCTTATAATACCAAATCCCAAATTGCTCATAACACCAAATTTGGTTCGTCTCCACCCTCCATTTTTCTTCTTCATCTTTACAAATTCTGATTTTGTCCTTTGTGCATCTTTCTGGATTTTGACGGCAAATGGGGAACGCAACAACAACACCGAAGACGAACTCAACGACGGCAACTGTTACCGCAACAATGGTGACGGTTACCGCAACAACAACGACAACAGTACTGTTGTGACAAAAACTTCAGATCTGACTTTTCTTGTGTGTTATTTAGATATGGAATTTTCTCATTTTCTAAACTAAAATGTGAGATAAAGAAAGAGATGAAGAGATGAGAGCAACGGAGGGAGAGAAGTGGTGAAAGAGAGGTGGCGGTGGTGGGAAAAAATTGATTTGTTTTATTGTATGGTTCTTGTGATTTTGTATTTGTGGTTTGACGAGGTTTAGTTAATTACAAGAAATTATTGAATTTAGGGTTTGATGGAGTTTTGGTTTAATTTGATTTTGTGTTTTCTGAGTTTTTTTTTGTTGGATTTTTCATGAAGATTGATGATGAAGATGATATGTTGATGAAGGAAAAAGATGAAGAAATGGAAAAATATTACATGTTAATGGTATACTGTTGTTGTCATAGGCAGTTAAGATGTTAGTGGAAAAAAATTAACTGGTGGTGGTTGTTGTGTTGTTGAGTTGAAGAAGAAGAAAAAAAATTCTGGAAAAGTTTGAAGAAGATATGAGCAAGAAGAAGAAGAGAGAAGATGAAGAAAAGGAAAAAATTAGGTGTTGATAGTTCTTAGATACAATGGACATGCAATCAAATGGTTAGAATTAAATCAAAAAATTTATCCGTTAAAAAACTAACGGCAAGACCAAATTGAATAACAGAGCAAACGTTGAAGGACCAAAATGCTGATTTTAAGATTTAAGGGACCAAAATGAAAACTGAGAATTAATTGAGGGACCATGGATTAATTTAGCCAAAAATAAATGAGAATGAATATTAAAAATGTGGTTAATTAACATGTACGGATGAAAAGAACTTGCGTATCTACCAAAGAAAAAAACTTGCGACGAAAGACACTTACTCTTATTGTAAGATGCAATACCTCTTTCTATGTGTCTAATTATGCACTTGGATTTTCATGGAAAGAAAAAAAAAATTGACAAATGGAAAGAAATTTTTTATTTTGCTTTCTTTTTTTTCCTTTTCATCATCCCTTGTTATTACATTGAAACAATGGATCCAATACAATACATCAACAAACCTTTATAAAATTTGTGTTGTTTGAAACTTTTTCACTTATGAAAGAGACTTATGATGAAAGACACTTGTGATTATTGTAAGAAGTACTAACTCTTTTTACGCGTCTAATTCCACGCGCCGTGTATTGAATTTACATGCACAAACTTTTTAAAAGTTTGAAGTTTGTGTTATTTGAAACTTTTTCACCAATGAAAGGAACTTAAGATGAAAAACACTTGTGATTATTATAAGACACGCAAACTCTTTTTATATGCCACGTGCCAAGTGAAATTCAAAATTTCTTTCCATGAAAATCCAACATGCGTCCCATGGAATTAGACATACTAGTTCCCGACAAAAAATAATATCTAATTAGTCATTACACTTTTAAGTTACGCACAAATTAGTCTCTTTGTCATAATAAGTGTGAGACTGAAAATCTCTTCCACTTAAAAGGCAGATTATTTGCACCTTTTATATTTTTGAATGAATTTTTGTTGGAATATTTAGAAATATTACAAAATTTTATCTCAAAAAAATTAAATTTTACATAAAATAAATTAAAATATGAAATTATAAAAGCAATAAACATAAAAATTCATATTTAATTCATGTTTTGTTAAATAAATCTTATACTATATTTTTTTGTGATCAGTTAATAAAAAAAAATCGAATAATGCAAAAATGATGATAAAAACTTTTGGGCCTAAAAATTGAAGTTTTTTTTTGTAAGAAATTAAATTAAATAGTTAAAATATTTATTAGAAATAAAAAACATATTCAATAAAAAAAGGCTTAGTAGCAGTTTTAGCCCCCTAACTTTCACGAAGTTACGATTTTGGCCCCTAAGAAAAAAAATACAAACAACCCCGTAAGTTTTGCAACTATAGCAGTTTTGGCCCTCCAAGACAATTTTTTTTAAAAAAAATAACATGTGGCACCTCAATTAGGGTGCCACGTTAACGTAGACCAAGTCAAAATTGAACTTGAGGGCCAAAACTGCCACATGTGCAAAACTTATTGGGTCGTTTTGTAGTTTTTTTTAGGGAGGCAAAATCGCAATTTTGCAAAAGTTAGAGGATTAAAACTGATATTAAACCTAAAGAAAGAGTCAAACTAAAAACCTCAATTCATTCATTATAGAGTAAATATGCAATTATCCTTGTGAAATTGTAAGTTTCGTCAATTACCCCCTTGAAATTAAAAAAGCTTCAATTACCCCCCTGAAATTGCACAACGTTAATCAATTTACCCCCTTCGTCAAATTTTTCTGTTACTAAACATGACGGTTTGCAAATACCCGCTGAAGTTTTGCACTTATGTGCAAAATGCCCCCCAAACTTAAAAATTTATATTTTTTTTCTTCTTAAAGGTAAACAATTAACAGTTAAATATTAAAGCTAACTATTAATTTTGGAGTTTGGAAAAACTACATGCAATACATACATCAAAATAGGCTTGTACCTGTTTGCTTTTTCCATAGTTTTTTTTTTATAAAAAAAATGAGTAAGGGAAAAATGTATTTTTTAAAGTGACAATAAAAATTATTTTTACAACGGTCCTGAGAGAATTCACACTCATTACTTTGAATTTACCCGGCTTAGGTTTAGCATGAGTAGCAATAAGGAGAAACAAAGTCACAATTAAGGAGTTTGCACCATCTTCACAAGACAAGAACAAGATTATTATACAATTAGATGTGAACTAATTTTCCTGTATAAAACATGACACAAAGCCTTTTTTCATTTTGATACTAAAACAAGGCAAGAACCTTGGAGCATAACTCACACTTCATAGAATAATATAAAGGCTTTCCATTTCCTAAATAGTTCACATGGTATAAGATTTAAGTTATATGCATTTTCCGCTAATATGACATGCAATGTGAAAAAAAAAAGACCAAACCTCAAATTAGTTCTTATTTTTAAGATGATATCATTCATTTACTTCTCCAAATTAAATTTAATAAATCAATCATCAAAGAAATCAATATATTACCTTTCTATCATATTTCCCCCCAAATAAATAAATAAAAAAGAACAACAATATTTTTCATTACACATACAAAAAATATATAAATTTTCAAATTCGGGGAAATTTTACACATAAGTGTAAAATTTCAAGGAGGTATTTGCAAAACGTTATGTTCACTAAATTTGACAGAGGGGGTAAATTGATTAACTTTGTGCAATTTCAAGAGGATAATTGAAGTTTTGTTAATTTTAAGGGGTTAATTGACGAAATATACAATTTCAGGGGGCAATTGCCTATTTACTCTTCATTATATAAGCAAGCACACATGAGCGAGTGTGATGCGCCGTTTCCATCCACTTCTTCCTTCCCCAATTTCAAATCTAGGGTTTTCCAATTTTCTCACAATCTCGTTCCTTTCTCTGTTTAATTTTTCAATTCATAATGTAATAGTATGCTTCACTATCTAGTCATTGCGGATTAATTCAATTCCCATTAGACTCGTTCCCTTGAAGCAATATTAATATGTGTTGTTTTTTCAATTCACTTCCAAAACCCCCTTTTTGGTTTTGGGAGAACGCAAGAACAACTAAATTCTTAATTTCTCTTAAAAATCGTTTTTTTATTAATGGGTTTTCGTTTTGGAGTCATTTGAGTAAATGGGGTTTCGCTAGTTAACAGTGATGAGTCTTTAACAGACCTGTAATGATTTGCGGGTATGATCGCATTTTATTGAACATCTAAGGGACTGAGTTAACTAGTTAAATCTCTCACTTTTCTTAATTTGATGCTTATATAGTTATTTTTTTGTTTATAATCTGATTTGAAGTGTTTTTACTTTGGTAGATAATGATGAAGCAAAATATATAATCCAACACTTGATCTGATATAGTGATGCTAAATATATACATATGCTTCTGAATCTACATTTTGCGTACTTTTGTTATAATATGATAAATTCTCACTTTTGATATCAGTTTATTTGTTTGTTCTTTTATTTATTTGTTGCATCATGTGATGATATTGGAATAAATCTTAGGACACCTTCCTACACAACAAATGTTGTGGATGAGATGAACTTTCCTTTCTGATGATGTCGAATTTATACTAGTTTCTCAGTATATTGTTAGGTAACTTATGTTTTAACCGCATGCTAAATTTTCGTTAGCCTTTATGTAACTTTTTATTTATGTTTGGCCTTCATAATCCCAGTTAAGATTGAAGGTTTCCTTAAGTTCTTACACTGATTCATGGGAGGCCAAGATTAAGTGTTGGAAGTTTCGCTGATAAACGCCGGTATTTGATTATTACATCAAGGTGTTTACTAGTAACTATGCCTCACATTCATTTTTCACTCAAATTCCTTATGTCCTTTGGGGTTAGATTTGAGTTTTTGTGTTAAATTGATTTCTCTTTGTTAGGTATTTGCTACTATTTTTTAATGGTATGTTGTTTTTCTGATATTGTTTATATGATTTCTATTTCTGGGCTTTTAAACTCTTGTTTGTTTTGTTATTCTCATCTTGTTTGTGATTTTCTAAACATAGTATGAATTTGTTCGATATTGTCGAATAGAAATCAAAAAGGAAGTTGATGGGGCGATGAAATTGATTTAGCAACTATATATGGCCACAAAGCTGGTAACCATAGGGACTTTGCATAAAGTTGGAAGGACTGGAAGCTGGCTCTCATTTAACATTCTTCAAACACTTTAAATCTCTTATTGTTTAATATAGTGCATTTGAGGTTTAACGTGTTTGAAAAAGTTAAATATGGAACCGTCTTACTAGTATCTAAGTCGGGTCTTTGATAAATTGGTCCTATGTGCATTCAAACTTCACACTTGTAAATGCGTATGCATATTGTTCCTGAACTCTGGGCTGAGCTTTATAACACTACACCAATATGATGGGAAATTACTCTTTTCGTTTCTCAAATTGCTCTCAAATTACCCAAGTGTTTGAAGCACTCTAAAAAGTGTCCAACAACTCTTGTATAGTTAGCGGCGATTGGAGTATGTTTTTTGAGCAATTTTAGAAGTGAGGAGTAATTTTCAATGTGAAAATGGGGTGACAATTACTAACTCCGTCCTTTATTATAGGACTCTTTTGAGAAATTTTTGTCTTTTAGTATTTTCAAGTATATTAATTAATTCTTTTTACCACTTTCAATATTCTTAATTTCTGTTATTTATTCAATAAGGCCCTATAATTAGGGACGGAGGTAGGATGTTTCAGTCCAACTAATACCTAGTATAAGATAAATAGAGAACTGTTTGTATATACACCTCGTTGGCCAAGAATTGGAATTGGCTGTGTTTAACGACATGGACGTGTTCGTTAACATCGAATTCTCGGTGGAATTCCATTAGCCAAAAAACCTGTTAAAAAACCAATTAATCATGTCAACATAGAATTAAAATATGGTTTTGAGATTAACAATTACATGCGCATCACAAAACCGTTGTGTACATTAATGCAGAAGCTAACTTTTCTGGTATTTCATCTTCCCATAATTAAAGGTGGTAAATTTTATTGAAACACACCAAGTTGACAATATCTAAACATGGTAACAGTTACTATATCGGTTCAATTCACTAGAGTGAATTCAACATACTACATGTTAGAAAAACACCTTCACTCATTACTTCATTTCTCATAATAAATTCAACTTTAAATTTTCTATAAAAGGGATACTATCATATCACCTCGAAGTTGTTTTTTTTTTCCTTCCTTTAAACCACTAAATTGGTTTTGATGGTCATTATATACTTATGTGTATCTTAATAATTTCCATTGAAAACTATTGTTTCCCAACTTTGCCCTTGTTATCAAATTTTCACTGCCATGATTTTTTGACGACGTGTTATCAACTCTCACACTCAACATCGTTCAACCCTCAATTGATCGAGCATTCTGCGACCTTGTTGGTCATTACCTCCTCTATGTATTGTCAACATAATGTGTTGTGGTGCGCATATTACTCAAATTTTGAATACATGAGGTCCAACATTCAATGGTGACAAACACTTTCGTTTGCACGCTTATGCAAGCAAGGTATGCACAAGAATTTCTACTTATGTGCTGCATTGCCGTGCGACCCATGTAGCTCAGATGTGCAAGTGAAGTTTACGTGGAACTCTACAATTGTATAATGCATCACATGCGCGACAGATGACTCTTATGCGATGGCGTTCATAATTGCACAATGTTAAGGGGTTTTAAACGGATCAAAGCATTTCCTTAAACCCTTTTGCTAAAATTTTGGAGTGCCAAGCTATGCCTCCGCAACTCTCCCACAATCATCCAAATACTCTCTATTTCTCTTCAATTCTTGATCAACTTTTTCCAAAGGATTGTTTTTTCCCTACCATATATCTAGTCTCCCACCTCCCCATTGTAAAAAAGAAAACCAAATTTTATACATAAAATCAAGAGTTAAATATGTTTTTGGTCCCTATAAAATTGGGACAAGTTTAGTCCTTACTTAATTTTAATAGTTCTTTTAATCCCTGCACTCAGTATTAGTCCCTACCAAATCCAAATTTGTTTAATTTATGATTAAACTCATACGTTTTTGAACAATTTTTTGCATACGTGTTGAGTACATTACTAAAAGTTACTCTGCAAAAAATTATCGCAAAATTTGATTTCTTGATTTCTACGTCCAAATTTTGTTACTTTTATCTTTCACTTTTGTTTTTAAAAAATCTATATTTAATTCGTCTCATGTTAAAAAATTCTAAATTTTAGTAAATGAACCTTTTATAGTGTTCTTAACATGTCTTAAAAAATCGTTCAAAAAGTTAAGAGTTTAAAGATAATTAAACAAACTTTCTTTTAGCAAGGACTAAATTATAAGTAATATTTTTTTGTAAGAACTAAAAAAACTATTAAATTTATGTAAGGGCTAAACTTAGAAGTTCCAAGTTTTATATGGATAAAAAACATATTTATCTTGAGAACAACAGATGTACAAATCAATTTTTACTTCTAGAATCATCTTTCACAAAAATGAATCCAAACATACACTAAACCCACCACGCCATCATCACATGGAAATTTTGTTTCATTTTTTGATATACAAAATGCCAATTATGTGCTCATCCATTCCGAATCTATTTCCAAAAGAAAACCCTGATATTATTGCGTATATTTATGTACATGTACAATATAAGAATTACATTTTGCTGTTATGTCTACCAAATAGTGAATGCCGGCCTTCTGCTATCAATTCTCCAGTAGCTTTATTTTTTAGGAGAACAATTGTTCCAGAATAACCTCCTTTCCTTCCTAACAGTCTAGAAGTAATTTCTAATTCATCCTGCAATGAAATAACGACACGGAACATTTAAAGTATGCAAAAGCATATATCAAGGTTCGTATTATTGCAAGATTACACGTAAGACGTTGATACATACAATAGAAAGAAAGAGAGTGCAGAAAATAGGTAACTAGGTTCAAGGTTGTAGTTGTGGTGCAAAAAACCCAGTTGAACATTAAGTCTGACGCCAAAAAACTTAGAACAGGTTATGTGGTGAGTAACTAGAAACAGTATACATCAAAGAACAAGGTTCAAAGTCTGAGTAACCTTAAGAGACAGGCTAACAATAATTCGGAAGGAAATAAAGGAAATAAAATGCTACACCGTTGGATAGTATATCTATAAAAGCATTACATTGCAGGCTAATAATCTTAATAATATTTCAGGATCATCAATTCACAAACTTTTTCAATGCTATTTGTATAGAAACTAGTGTACTATATGGTGGCTTACTCGGGAACGAGAATGGGAGGCGGATTAGGGGTTATACACGCAAGTTGGGATATTGTGAGGCGTTACAAGAAGATATGTCGGGTATATTAACTGGGTTGGAACTCACTTGGAAACTGTGGCTTCAAGCTGGCATTTGTGGAAAGTGATTCTCAAACTTTCACGGGTTTGGTGACTAACAACAGGAACTGTAATGAGACTACTCTTCCGAAGTTGGTTGTGAAGATTAGGAGGCTAATAGCTCGCAATTGGAGGATTTAAGTGAAGCATATCTAGTGTGAAGCTAACCGGAGTTCAGATAAGCTGTCATCCCTCAGCTTGTCTGACATTTCTTTTGTTACTCAAGTGCTTAAGGAGCCTGAGCATGCTTTAAGTAGTTTTCTTTTTCATGATATGTCAGGGTCATCCCTGTCTAGGGACATTGTTTTAAGTAGGTAGTTTCTTTTTTTTGGGTCTTAGAGCCTATTTTATAACAAAGAAAATCTAGGGTACTAAGTGTGAACTTTGTGCATGGTTTTATACGTTATTTTATATTTTCAACCTATATGGTATTGACACGAACACGACACTAACATGTCTACACCAACAATAATTTAAGAAAATGAAAGTGATTGAATGTAACCATACATGTCGATGTTTACTCTCTTTCCTACAGCCTAGAAGTAATTTCTAATTCATCCTGCAATAAAATAATGTTATAGATATAACACACCAAACATTTAAAGTATTTAAAATTATATATCTTGGTTCATGTTATTGCAAGATTACACGTTGACACATACAGTAGAAGGAAAGAGAGTAAAGAAGGGCATATAAATTCGTAACTGGGTTCAGGGTTGTAGTTGTGGTACAAAGAACCCAGTTGAACATTAAGTCTGAAGCCAAAAAACAAAGAACAGGTTTTGTGGCAAGTGACTACAAGCAGTACACATCAAAGAACAAGGTTCAAAGTCTGATGTAACCTTAAGAGACAGGCTAACAATAATTTGGAAGGAAATAAAATACTACACTGTTTGATAGTATATCTATAAAACACATGCAGGATATACAAGTTAATAATCTGAATAATATTTCAGAATCATCATTTCACAAACTTTATCAATGCTATTTGTATAGAAATTAGAAAGTAGTGTACAATGTGGTGGTTTACTCAGGGATGATAATGGGAGGTGGATTAGGGGTTATACGCGCAAGTTGGACATTGTGAGGCATTAAAGGAAGAGATGTGGGGTACGTTAACTGGGTTGGAACTCACTTGGGAGTGTGCCAGTGTGGCTTCAAGGAAGTTTTGGTGGAAAGTGATTCTCAAACTTTGGTGACTAACGGGGACTGTAATTTATGAGACTACTCTTCTGAAGTTGGTTGTAAAGATTAGGAAGCTAATAGCTCACAATTGGAGGATTCAAGTGAAACATATCTGGTATGAAGCTAAACGGAGAGCAGGTAAGCTATCATCTCTCAGCTTGTCCAACATTTCTTTTGTTACTCTAGTGCTTAATGAGCTTGACCACGCTTTAAGTAGTTTTCTATTTCATGATTTGTCAGGGTCATCCCTGTCTAGGAACATTGTTTTAAGTAGTTAGTTTGTCTTGTTTGGGTTTTTGACCCTTTTTTATAACCATAAAAACAAACAAACTAGTGTACCAAGTGTGGACTTTGTGCATGGTTTGATACAAAGTCATTTTTATATTTTCAACCTATAATGTACTAACATGTCTACCCCAACAAAAAGTTATATTTTCAACCTATAATGTACTAACATGTCTACCCCAACAAACAGTTTGAGAAAATGAAAGTGACTGAATGTAACCACACATGCCGGTGCTAAACACCAACAAATGTCCAAAACTGAACACGCCTTCAATCTGAAGTGTTTGTGCTACAAAGTTTCCAACTTATACAATGTGTAAAAATTATATATGTATCCTGATAGAAAGCAGAGTTTAATACACATCACTTGTTGATTTCCACCCTTTAAGTTCACTTTCACTATTTTAAGTATAACTAAGCTCAAACTGGCAAAATAGTATATAACCAACCAAGACTACAAAGCATGACATAAAATTAAAAAGAAACCTTAAAAAAGATGTTTTGATGGACTTACGTTAACATGAGCAGTTGAAAGAAAAGATATGGACATGTCAACTGAAACATTCATAGGGAGACCCTCTTGATGGACTAAAGCACCTCCAACCTCATCCACTAGAGTTGCAATTGCACCATTAGCTATCTTCCCAGTGTTGTCCTGTAAAAGAAGCAAAGCCAACATGTTCACACAAAATCATATCACACCAGAAATTGAAATCACATGTTTTTAGACCCCCTTTCTTCAGGTGAAAGGAACCAATATTGAACATCCATGTAAATAAATTCTAACAAGAAAAAAAAAAGACATGCGATTTTATTCCGTAATACCAACACGTGAGGGGTGGAAGGAACAAATGTTGTTCATTCAATCCTATATAGATTAATCATGACTTGTGTTCCTTAAATTTAATATTGAACATCCAAGTAAGATTGTATGATCTCTCAGACTCTTAATAAGGAGAAAATTTTATTTCTCTAAACTGTAGACCCTGCTTGCTCACCCAAAAACTATTTTCAATTGGCAATTTTCCTTAACTGTTTCATACTAAAACATAAATAAGCATACTATCAAGTGTATGTTTAGTTGGCATCACGGTGGGTTGCACAAAATCACAGTGGCACCATATTTTTGTCAAACTCTCCACAATACCAAACAAGCACAAGTTTCACAATTACCGTGAGAAGAGTATAAACATACTTGACAGGATATGTGTTTGAAACATCCATTTATGATTATACATGCAAAATTAGCAACTTTCAGTTTCACCATGAGTTCTCACTCAAAGTTCATACATTCCACGCACGCAGGCATGCCTGCACACATTTAGTTGTCGTAGTTACATATCCAATACTCTCTCTAATCACAAATGTAAGCAAAAAGTACTCATTTATGATGGTCTCACATATAAGTAAATTTAACTACTTTCACTCAATAACCCACTTCCACTTGGGTTGGTCCGGTAGTGTTGGCTTGGGATCTTAAAGTCTGCTCCTCTCGAGGTCTCATGTTCGATTCTCTCTAACATACTCAATTTAATAATGTCAATTTTAAAATACTCACAAACTAATCTAAGTTTCACAAGATTAATTGTACTAAAAATGATTAATTGTTATAATCAAATGTAAAAAAACAATGATGGTGATGAAATTAAGAAGGAGGTGAGTGAGTTACGGTGAGACGAGGAGGAACTATGAAAGAGCATGAGATGAAACCGGGTTGGACTTGTTCAACTTTGATTCCGGTGAGAATGAAATGTTCATAGAAGCTTGAGTTATCGCCGGGTCTTATGGCAGGAACCGATTGGAGTCGTGACAAGGCTTCCGATTCTTGTTGGCTTAGCTTCCGTTGCAGGATTTCCTTCGTCTTCTCCATCTTTGCTTGCGTTTCTTCCTCTCTTCAGATTCAGGTAGGATTTAGCATTTTCATTTTTTTCACCATTTTTTCAATTTGTATTGACACATTTTATCGTTTTCAATGAATAAATGTCTATTTTAGTAAAATAAAATAAAGGCGAGTTTTGTAATAAATAAATAGTTTAGTGAAAATACCTCAATTGTCGGATGTATGGATCAACATTCGAATTCCAAACACTCCATTTATTCACCTTAAAAAGTGTGAATTTTAGCCACTAGATTATTTGATAAAATTATAGTTAAGGATCCTACACAAACACTACATCGATCATTAGACTACTTAACAAAAATATAGTTAAGACAAGCACCACATGGATGATTATTATATTGAAATAACAAAGTTTTAATTTATATTAAGAAAAATTAGACTAAATTACACAAAAGATCCTCTAAGTTATTCAGTTGTAATATATTGGTCATTTAAATATTTTTATATCACGTAGGTCATTTATGTTAATTAATTGTAAAAAGTTGCTTGCAATTAAGGTTTTTTAAAATATTAATATTTTAAATTTTCTAATTATTTCGGTCAAAAGATTTTTTTTCCCTTCTAATTATCCTTTAATATTTATAATTTTCTAATTATTTTGGTCAAAAGTTTTTTTTCTTCTTCTAATTGTCACAATTCAAAGGATTATTCCTTTGTCTATAAATAAGGGCACATTTCTTTAACATATTATCACTCACTATAAGATATCCACTCTGTTTTTCATTGCATACCAAGCTTTGTTATAATGGAAAATATGTTGAAGATGTTTTTGAAGTTTATGTTATTACTGATCACTATTGTAGGCACTGTAGCTGGCACTATAATTGTTCCACCTTGCGGACCAGGTAAAATATGTGGCGTACCCGTGTGTCATCGTGCCCCATGTTCCCACCCTGCATCCAGTGATGTGAAACCCTAAAACTTCACAACCTTTTATTACTTTTACACCAATCATTTTATATTAAAGATAGTATCATCTCATATGTAATAAAAATTGCATAAATAAGATTGGTTCTTATTCTCTATTATTGTTTGCCTTTTATTGTAAATTTTTTTTAGAATATATATATGTATGAGTGAGGATTCGTTGACACCAAAACTTACATATGATCTCAACTATAAACTCACATACATCAAATGACTTATAGGATCACATCTACGAAATAAATAAAATGAGGCACATGAAATCCCAACAAATTATCTTCTCTAGTTTCAAAGAAACTTGATTAGTTGCAGGCGAACAAACCATATTGGAGGCTAGTTGCAACCATGATATTCGATCTCTTCAAGTTATTTATGAATTCACATGAAAAACTTCATCCAAAATTCTGAAATTAAAATCAATTCATTAAGACTCAATTTCCATCATGATTTTCTTTGTGCCAATTTCTACTGATTGTTTAATGCCATATCAATCATTGAAATATCAACAACCAAAAATTAATATGAATTATCCCTTAATCTACACTGCCAAAAAAATGGAGTTCACGTGGAAAACAAAAATTGTGCACCTTGCTTCAGATTTTTCAATCGAATTCAACTAGGGTGAGATCTTTACAGCTTATTGTGTTTAGTGGTAAAAAGACATGTCTTGAATTTGAGAGAACCCAGGTTTAAGCCCCGTTAGTGTCTTTGGAGGGAGGTAAATGTAATTACCTTTGTAAGAGTTCTTTGAGCCCGAAGGTCTTCCCTACCTTAGACTGGGGCACCATCCCCTCACCCTAAAATCATCCCTTCCAAGATGGCGTGATTTTTATCATATTGATAGGTTTGTTGATCTCGAGATTTGTTCTTGTTAAAGCATGAAACAAAAACGCCTTCATGTACATCTTTTAAGAATTAATTGTGTGTTGTTGGATTAATTAGATTTAATGGTTGAGATTTGTCGTAAGTTTATCCCCTTACACAATGATACAAAAATAAATTTATCTTGACATTTACGTAATTATAAAAATATATCGTATAATACTACTTAACTATAAAAATATATCCTATAACTATTCAATATTCAACTCCAACTTGGCTCTGTTTACGGTACATGACCTGTATAGGTCTCCTACCGTGAGAGACCTCATTTTTTTTTTATTTTTTTGTTTGCAAAATGAATAGAAGCCATTGGATTAAATCTAATGGTTAAGTAAAAAAAAGAACAAAAGTGTAAATTTGGAGGAGAGAACCGTATGTCCTTCCTTCCCAGTTTCCAATATCAAAAAAGCCAAATGAGAGAGAGAGGCATCTTCTCTAAACTTCAATTTTTTGCTCTCAACTTTTATTTTTCATCAGCAATTACCCAAACTTCTTCCATTTTTCATCTTCTCTAAATTTGGATGTGTTTGTTATTGTAACGCCCGTTTTGAACTATTTTATTTATTTAATTATTTGATTGAGTTTAGAGTCTTTTTAAATAATTTATTTGATTTATGGTGATGTGTGTTATTTTTGTGTTATGTGTTGGTGTTTTAGTAGCATATTATATTATAATATATGTGTTATTTGGTTTAGAAATATATATGTTATTTTGTGTAAAAATATATGTGTTATTTGGTGTAGAAATATATATGTTATTTGGTGTAGAAATATTGTGTTATTTGTTATAGAAATATGTTTGTTATGTAGAGATATATTTGTTATAGAAATATATTTGTTATTTGGTTTGAAAATATACTTGTTATTTTGTGTGGATATATATATATATATGTTATCTAATATAGAAATATATTTATTATTTGGTGTATTATTATTATTAAGTGGGGGAGAGATATATTTAATTTAGAAATAAATAAGATAGAGGAGAAGAGATATATAAATAGGAGAAGCTAGGTTAAAATAGTTGGAACATAAAAACAGTTTTTTGTGAGAAAAGTAGCCACCAAAAAGAAGAGAGAAAGCAATTCCCGTTTTTCTGAAATCTGCCTCAGTAAAACAGCGATTTCTCACTCGTTAACCGTTGGATCGTGACAATTTTTGGACACAAGGTTCACAACACCGGGGTCTACCTTTTCACCGTTCGGATCGTCGAAACAAGGCCGGAGTTAAGAGAAAACTGTCGCGCACTGAAGCAGTATATTTGGGTGTTTTCATCACTTTTGTTCTCTTCCGTAAGCTTTGTTCATCTAAAATTAAGGTAAGGGTGAGACTAACTCTCATTAAAATTAAGTATATGATTTCTGAAATTGCAATTAGCATGATTAGGTGTAGTTTTGAGAGTTTTTGAGAATTAGGGTTATGAGAGAATTTAATGATTATATTTGTCGATGAAGTTGTTTAAATTGGATTCATGTGCTGTTTTGTTTGACTTTGATTATGATTTGAGTTTTGATATGATTATGTGATGATGTGAAATTGATGTGTTATTTAACGATGTGAAAATAATGTGTTATTTGAAGATGTGTTATTTAAAAGATGTGTTATATAAAGATGTGATATTTGAAGATTGTTGCATTTGAGTCGTGTCGTTACATTTGAGTCATGTCGTTGCATTGAGTCGTGTTGTTGCGTAGCATAGTCAGCGATGGAGGCTTAATGCCTGACAAATCCTTTTACGACCTTAGCGATGGGGGCTTAATGCCTGATAGGTCCTATTTGACCTTTAGCGATGGGGGCTTATGCCCCGGATGGTACCACATGCATATAAGATGTTAAGATGTCAAGATGTTAAGAAGTTGCATAGTCGTGTCGAGTTGTCTAAGGTGTCTAAGATGTTGAGTTGTTGAAGAAGAGTCTTGATGAAATAATTATGAATGCATTTGTTGTTTAACATGATAAACTTGATGATGCGATGATGTTTTCTATATGATGAATTTGATGATGTTTTCTATATGATGAATTTGATGATGCTAAGACGTTTCTATACATGATTATGATGAGTTGTTTGAGATTATGCCTGTTGATGAATATGATGAACTATGATGAGTTGTTTTATGATTTTATGTTGGAAAACAATTATGTTGATTTTAATTACTACTATGAACCACGTTGAGGCCTAGTGCCAAACTTTGATGGAACAATTGTTGAATAAATATTGTTATATTTTCCGGTGCGATTTCAGTGAATATTGTTGACAGGATTGATTTAAATAAATATAAATTTTCCTATTTATTACTTGAATGAAATAGAAGCGTAATACTCTGTTTTATGATGTTACTCTGATTTATCTTTTCCGTTGCGATTTTTGAGAAACGGGGTGTTACAGTTATATATTTTAATTTACTTTTATATAGCTTAATTTGAAGGAGAGAATTGCTTTAAGAAAAATTTGATCAAGGTAGAAATTTTTTATATAGTTTAATTTACTGCGTTCAATAAGATTGTTAATCATTTTCTTCAATATTAACATTGAATCACATAGATCTGTTTGTTATGCAGTGTTGTAAAAATGGCCAACTAAAAATATGCGATGTTTGTTATGCATAAGATTGAATCATATTGTGATTTTCTATATGTGAAGTGAAAGATCAATTGCCTGGAATAAATACCCAACAAAAAAAATTAAAATTGGATTTAAGTATGTGAAGAAATCAATTATGCAGAAACCGAAGAAAGGAAGTAAGGAAGAAATCAATTCGGCAGAAACGGTTCCCACACCTCCAAATTTACACTTTTGTCCTTTTTTCTACTCAACCATAGATCCAATCAAATGACCTTTATTCATTTTGCAAACAAAAAAATAAAAAAAATGAAGTCTCTCCCGGTAGGAGACCTATACAGGTCATGTACTGTAGACGGAGCCCTCCAACTTATGGGTAATAGTTTTAGTTAGACCAAACTTACTAAGCATACATTTTTTTTCATAAAAAAACATACATTTTTTGGTTAAATAAGCTTTTCGTCCCTATAAATTTAACTAATTTTGATTTTAATTCTTAAAAAATTAAATTGAATGTTTTCATCCTCACAATTTTTATTTTGTTTTTGTCTCTACAATGGTCACTTTTATGTAAATGTCAAAATTATAACTATTTTATGTTCAAATTATATGTATTTTATGTTCGTTTATTATGTTCAACAATTATATCTATTAGAGACAAAAAATAAAACAAAAAATTTATTATGATTATTACTGTATGCTGAATTATATTCTGTTTATTAGGGCCTTTTTCTTGTCAAAGACTTAAATTTTATTGACTTAGTTAGTTACTAAGATTCTCTACATTGTGTCAATCTCATTCAAAGTCTTTAAACAAAGTTTTATGTCTATCCAATTTTGATTCATGATATAAAAAAGTTAACATTGCAACAAATATCACTATTTGTTACACTCTTCAATATACGGATGTTATAGGAAAGTCAAGAGCTTCTCCTCGGGAGTCAGGATTGATGCGGGTAGAACTTTTTTTTTTAAAGAGTAGTTGTTGTTCTTTTCTTGTCCTTTTCATTTTGCTGTTTTTGTTTTTGATTAGCCTTGTAACACCAATAACAATTCTGCTTAGGACAAGGTCATTTCGGTAATTCAGAACCAGCACACCATCCTAACAACGCGATACCAGTGCCACAGTCACAGAAAAACAGTCAACCACCACAACTAACTCCGTCGATGTCCTCCGCCACCATTTTCGGCGGAGCAACCGCCGCTAAACCACCAACATTACCCAAAAACCACCGCACCATACTCCCCAACTTCCACTCACCCAAACTCAACCTCACCCGTTTACCATTTCCGAATAAAATCCAATTTCTCAATGGCGGCTCTGCCTCTCTCCGCTCGCTTCTTCGTCTCCGTGTGTCTTCCAACGACGCTCAGTTCAACTCACTTCCCGAAAACAACCACCACCACCACCAACAACAACAACAACTTCAACCGAGTTTCACTGAGTTCATCACTTCTGAACGAGTCAAAGTGGTGGCGATGCTCGCTTTGGCTCTTGCTCTCTGTAACGCTGATCGTGTAGTTATGTCTGTTGCCATTGTTCCTTTATCTGTTGCTAATGGTTGGACTCGCGCTTTCTCTGGAATTGTTCAGGTGTGTTTTTCTCACACGCACACCAACTGTTTGATGAATTGCCTGTGTTATTGTTATTGGCTTTAAATATGATTTTAGACCTTGCAAATTGCAATTATAGCATTTTTTGGTTTTAGGCTTTTAGGGCTGCAAGTTTTTTTTTGTTTGGATTCAGTCCCTGTAAATTCAAGAATGTTGCTTTTATGGTTTGTTTGTATCGACATCCTTGAACTTATCTACCGAGTACCGACATAAGTAGTTTTGTGATACTGCTTGGTAGAGCTTGTGAAAATAGCTTATGATAATTTTCTTAAGTTATGTTTGGCTTATGTAAGCTTATTCATTACATTTGTGTTTATCATGATAAGTGCTTGTGCTATGAGCCGCAAGTAAGACGTTTATCCAATCATACCCTTGGTCCTTTACGTCAGCTTATTGGGTAACGTGGTTTGGTTTTCTTGGGCTACGTATGATGTCACAGATTAAAAGCAACATTTTTGAATTTGCAATTACGGAATCTAAACAAAAAATGCTTAAACACCTTTTTGGTCCCTTATCTTTATTTTGGTGTTCATATTGGTCCCTTATTTAAAAAAAAGGTGCAAATAGGTCCTTTCATTTGTTTCATTGGTACCACATTAGTCTTTTCCATCCATCGAAGACTAACGACGTTAACTACAGTATACATGGCATATAAGTCAACATCTCCTCCTTCCCAGTTTACCAATTCCCCTATAAATCAAAATTAGGGTTCATTGAAACCCTTTTTTTTCCCCAAATTCTTCACCCCAAATTAGAGTTCATTGGAACCTGTTGTAAAGTGCCTCAAAATTGATTTTAGCAAAACAGAGAAATCGTGACACGATTTCATAAGCGTGTCACGATTTTGGCAAGCAGTGAGCATGTTTTGCAGGGTGTCCAATCGTGACACGATTTTGGGAAATCATGACACGATTTTCGACTTGCTGGGCACGTTTTGAGGATAAGGTTGGTCGTACCTTGGGTCGTACGTACCAATCGTGTCACGATTTGGCAAATCATGACACGATTTTGTCCGGATCTGAACACTTTAAAGGCATTCCATGACCCATTTGTTGGGTAAGCTTGGTGAATCTCATGGAAACCAAAGGAGGGAACTTTTAGGGTTTGTAGATACTAAAGGTTGAGGGTCTTTGGGTGAGGTTCAAAGCTTCAATATGTGAATCTTGGAGAACCAAAATAGGGAGCTCTTGGGAAAAGGGTTGGTGCCTTTTGGGAAAGATTCATGAGGTTGGGAAACACATAAATGGAGAGTCTTTTGTGAGCAACATGGGTGAGTCTTGTGAAACCAAAAGAGAAGATCCTTAGTGAAATCAAAGGCTATGGGTTGATTCTCTTTTGGGGGTTAGATTCTAGTGTTGAGAAACAATTGTAAACACCTTGGAGAGTGAAAAATCATGAGTGTCTTGTTCATTGGTGAGATTGGGAAAATGGGTAGAAATTAGGGTTGTTCTTTGTGAGCTTGTTGAAGCTAATTTCTTGTAACCCATTTTGTATCTCTTTGTAAGAACTCATTGATAGTGGATTGGAGAGATCAATCTCTCCTCCAGAGTAGGTCATTGTTGGACCGAACTGGGTGAACATTTTTTGGTGTTGTTATCTTTTCTCTACTCTCTTTATCTTGTTTATTCTTTGATTCGATTGTGGTTTTGCTATGCACTTGATTCCTAGATTAGGTCTAGATTGTTGTTGTTGCTTGTGGTTATTTAAGTTGGTTATTGGTTGCCATTGATACTTGCTCCACGAATCTAAATTTCATTGGTGTGAAGTTTGAGATTTGAGTCCGAAATTCACAACAGAACCCATTTTTTCCCCAAATTAGAGATTGCAACAAATTTTCTTCCCCGTTTGAGTGAACATGTCAAATTCACGAGGTTCCTCATCAGCTTTCTTTTTGAAATCGTTGAACAATGGTGCAAAGGGTGCATCCAAAACAAATTCACATGGATCTCGTACTTCAGAACCACGAATTCACATGGAAAGGACTAACATGGTACCAATTAAACAAGTTAAAGGACGTATCTGCACCTTTTATTTTTTATTTTTAATAAGGGACCAATATGAATCCCGAAATAAAGATAAGGGACCAAAAAGGTGTTTAAGCCGACAAAAAACTTACAAGGACTAAATCCAAAAAACACTGTAATTCCAGGGACTGAAATCATATTAAACCTTGACGAATAGACTGTGTTATTGTTGCATGATGGTTTTGTGGTTTTTGATTTGGATGCAGTCTTCTTTTCTGTGGGGGTATTTGCTTTCACCTATAGGTGGAGGAATGTTGGTGGATAACTATGGTGGCAAAGTGGTAATGGCTTGGGGTGTGGCATTGTGGTCACTTGCTACTTTTCTTACTCCCTTTGCTGCAGAGACTTCCCTTTTGGCTTTACTTGCCGTCCGTGCTTTGCTTGGTCTGGCTGAAGGTGTGGCTCTGCCTTGCATGAATAACATGGTGGCCAGGTATTCAAATTTTGGTTGTGTTCTAGCAAAGTTTGACCAATGACATGAGTAGGGTTTAGAGATCAAGTCTAGCCACTAGCTAGTGTGTATTCTGTCTTTCCATGCATTATTATAGGTGTTGCTTTTAAACTGTGAATGATTTGAGCCTCATTAATGCCGGGTCAGGGTTATGGAATATGTTGGCTTGATTTCATTTGGTATTATTGATTAGGGATATAAAGGTACAAGTATGTAGTAGCTAGTGATTCTCCATATATGCACCAGAAATGTCTGCGTGTGATTTGTTCCCTTGACTTAGTTCCAGTTGGTTGTGTGTTCGGCATATCATATTTCCAACGGTCCATAATCACTCTAGCTTTAAGCCATTAGGCGAAAGAGCTCAAAGCCTCAAATTAAGGCTAGGTATTGTTTGTACAGATCTAAAGTTTGAAATGGTAACTAGAAGTTTCAATATGGTTTTTGTTTTGGACATATGGCTTATATGTTTTTTTTTTTTTTTTTATTATATATATATATATATATATATATATATATATATATATATATATATATATATATATATACACGACATGCCCTTTGGTTACTGTTATTGTATTAAGTTGCTGGAGCAAGAACGGATTGATAGTAGAAATTGATATGACTAACATTTGAGTATGGCTTCTTCAAAAAAAAGAAGGATATGACTAATATTTGGTTGTTCTGTATAGATGGTTTCCTCAAACTGAACGGGCAAGGGCTGTTGGAATTTCGATGGCTGGATTTCAGCTTGGATGTGCGATAGGGCTCACACTTTCTCCCATTCTCATGTCGCAAGGCGGTATATTTGGCCCGTTTGTGATTTTTGGTTTGTCTGGGTTTCTTTGGGTGTTGGTCTGGTTGTCAGCGACATCAAGCACTCCCGACAGAAGTCCTCAGATATCAAAATATGAGCTGGAGTATATATTGAATAAAAGACAAACATCTTTTCCGGTGGAGGCAAAAAAAGTTAAAGTTGTCCCTCCTTTCAGACGCTTACTTTCAAAGATGCCAACATGGTCTCTAATCGCTGCAAACGCCATGCATAGCTGGGTAATGCTTCACATTCATAACATCTGTTTAATTAATTGTCGCTGATGTTGTAATTGGAGCTGACAATAGTAATAATTGATAACAAATTGCCATTTGTTATGCCCCAACTGGATTCACTTATCTTATTGCATGAGGTAATGCTCACCTTCTATTTCCATTTCTCAAATAGAAAAATATTATGCATGTTTCTTAAATGCGACGCAGGGATCTGTATCATGCCGTGTTGCCATTATTATTCATGCAAATTCATGTTTGTTTCCATTTTTAACTTCATTTTTCATTATTTCACAGGGGTTTTTTGTTGTTCTTTCTTGGATGCCCATATACTTCAACTCAGTAAGGCTTATTATCTATAACTTTGTGATTGTCAAGTTTCAAGCTCTAAAAATATTTAGAATCAACACATAAACCGTGTATAAATGAAATCCCATTATAGGTATATCATGTGGATCTCAGGCAGGCAGCTTGGTTTAGTGCCGTTCCATGGGTTGTGATGGCTATCATGAACTACCTTGCTGGCTTTTGGTCAGATATGATGATTCAAAGTGGTACAAGTGTTACATTGACTCGTAAGATTATGCAGGTATGTTACACACATTGGAAAAAAAATGAGAGGCTGTAATTCAAATTTATCCCTTGATTTAAGGAATTGTGAAATTGTCAGTTACAAATTATGTCAGATTTTGTGAAAAATAAAATTTCTTTACTGTTGTAATGTTATGAGTTGTGACGAACTGTATGAAGAGTATCTTTGGGAGAACTTGAGATAGAGGCCAAGCTTGAGTGATTATGTATCTTTTTCGTTATCTCAATAGTCAATTTTAACTTCTTCCAAGTTTCGACGTCATTCTTCTTTCTTAATCTGTAAAACTTTTAAGATTGTCTTTGCTTAAATTTCATCTTTTAAGTGTAAAATCTGTTAAAGCATCAGTTTTCTCTGCTATTGGTTGCTTAAAGCAATGGGAATTAGGTACTTCCGAAACACGAGAGCACTTGGTTGTATATTTAATATGTTAAAGTTTTAAGTCTTTGGTTTTGGACGAAGTACAGTGATGTCTTTAATAATGTAACTGACTGCACTTATTAGAGTAAAGCTTTGGTTGTTATTGTTCTAGTTTTCGTTACTCATTTTACAGTCTCGCTTTGATTCTTCTCACTGTGTATCAGTTGTAGTGGATAATGCTAATTGTGCTCATTCACTGCAGTCCATTGGTTTTGTTGGTCCTGGAGTTAGCCTCATTGGTTTAGCAACTGCAAGAAACCCTTCAGTTGCTTCTGCTTGGCTAACATTAGCCTTTGGCTTGAAATCGTTTGGTCACTCTGGATTTCTCGTGAACTTTCAGGTTTCTGATTTCAGTCATGTAAAATTTATCTATATATAAAATTTTCTTTAGAAGTCTTGTCGCTCTAATTTATATTCATTTTTCATCACAGGAGATCGCACCACAGTATTCTGGTGTTATACACGGTACGATTTCCACTTTATCTTGTAAACCTCCTGATACTGTATCTAATGTGGCGTTAAATACACATTTAATAACTTTTGCAGAACATTTTTCATCGGTAAACACTTAAAATTGTTTTGAACCTGTATTATGTTATCTGTGTGGCAAGTGGTAAAAGATAAATCTGGTAGCTATATGTTTGGTCTAGAATTTGGTAGTTACATTTGCTAGTGTGGGAACTCAAATTGAGAGCGCTTCTACATTGGACTTCTGAACCTATTTGAATTTAATTGGCCAAGCTGTGCTATGGTGGTATAAACACCTGGCGAAAACGTTCATGGAATTTTATGAAACTGGGGCTAATACAACACTTTGGAGTTGACTATTAAATTAAATGGAATTTTTTACTTCTTGGTAGTGGGATGTATAAATATGGGTACAATAGGGTGAAATACCTGTCTTTGTACCTAGATTAAGATTTCTTATGATGAGTACTTTCTTGATTTCTTGTTGTAGGAATGGCAAATACTGCTGGAACACTTGCTGCTATAATTGGAACAGTTGGAGCTGGCTTTTTTGTTGAGCTAGTTGGTTCATTCCGAGGATTTTTGTTGCTTACATCAGTCCTATATTTTCTTGCTGCCCTTTTCTACTGCCTCTACTCCACAGGAGAAAGAGTAAATTTTGATGATCCCGGTGAGTATAAATGTACAGTAAATTTTGAAAATTTATTTAGAACTTACTTGTAAATGTACAGTATAATTGTACAAGTATAAATGTTTAAAAGTGCTTTACACTGGTTTCTATTGCACGTTGTAATAGTTGTTTGCTTCTGTTCATTTATATATTGCTAATGAAATGTATCCCTAATTCTATGTACAGTTGCTTGACTGTTTCCCGGAAGCTAAATAGAGTACAATTGTACAGCTCGATTACTTGTATATGAGGAGGTTAAACTGAAGAATGACAGAGATAGTTTACATTTTCTAGCTGTCATGTTCTGTTGTATAAGAGACACCAGCCATCTATATTGAGTGTAAAATTGATGTATTAGTTTTTTTTCTTTTTTTTCCATGTACATTGAAGATCTCTTCTACTTGCATTTGGACTTTTCGGTATTCTAACCTGTAGAAAACGTATTAAAGGAATAGTTCTTATTGTTACGACTTACAAAAGAAATTTCGCTAGAACCGCAAGAATCTTATGTGACAACATGTAACACTTGCAAATAATAACTACTTTCTCTTCCATGTATGGTGAGCCAGAATTTGATTGGAAGATTGGTCAAAAACCTCATTTTTATGCATGTCTTGTGTTAATCATTCGTAACAAATAGCGTTACATATATTAAAAATTGAAAATAGAAATAACAAGGACAAAATATGGAGAATATGGAGTGGTTTAAGGTGCACCGCATTTAAGTGGTGCAACGGTGTACCTTTAATATTTACTTTTAGGGCACTAGTTAAGGAACTATTCTGTTTGAAAATGGTGTATTCAACTTTGTAGAAGTTTAAATATTGTTTAATAGTGTTCCCTGGGTACTTGTTAGTATGATGCTTACTTTTATATCCCCAGTCTCCCTATTCTCCCACCTCCTCTCATATTTTCTCCACTTTTTCTAGAATCTTCCACTTAAGAAGAACCAGTTGCAGTTACAAATAGGAGGGAAGATGCGGCACTTAGCGATTTTTGTGGTTTAATGCGGCTTTTATGAAACAGGAAGCAGCAATCGGTTGACTGCGGTGGTGTGGTTGGAGTTGTTGGTCTTAGTCGTTGTTGCTTTCATGCAAATAGAGGTGAGCTTGACCCTCACTTTGTTAAGGTGTGTGAAGAATCGACCTCAAGAGTGATGATCTTAGTTGCTAGGGTTTTCGTGATTTGTAAGTCTCACAATTGATGTGAAGATCTTGGTGTCTTTGTTACAACCTCCAAAAAATGGGACTAAAGTGCAGGTGGTAACATGAGTGCAAAATATAAGCTCCTGATCGTGTGTTCATGTGTTGTTTACATCCAACCATTCAAGAGAAGAGACCTAGTTTGAATTGTTTTCTACAGTTCGTTTGATGCAAAATAATTTGGGGATTATCTTGTAGAGATTTTTAAGAACATAGGCTAATTTACATATTTATTAACTCCTACTACGATCCATCGCAATATAGTTCAAGGCAGAGCAAGACTTTCGACAAACGTTTCAAGTGAATGTGTAAAAAAATGAAAGCAAGTTTCCAATGAATAGACATATTGGTTCTTAAAAGAAAAGAATGAAAGTGGGAAGAAAGAGAGTGGAAAGTGAGTTGATTTTTTTGGTTGTTTGGTAGAAGTGAAAGTGAATGGATTGTGAGAGGAAAGAAATGTATATATTTATTGAATGACATAATTGCCCTTATGTAACATAAATATAAATATTTTTATTTAAAAACATATATTTTTTTACAAGATAAGACATACATTTATAATTTATAAATAATTGTACTTAGAAAAATATTAGTTATATTATAAGCATCGCATATGTGTCTAACTGTAAAAAAACACGTTAGTGTATATTTTAGAAGAAACAAAAACATTACATTATAAAAAAGAAATAAAACATGATAGAAAGCAAGGGCAAAAAACGGAATACAGAAAAATTGATGGTACAGTGAACTTTCTCTCCATTAGTGGGAGGAAAATTTTATGCATGGGTCCCACGTCTGAACCAATCTTTCCATTCACTCTTTTGTTGCATCCAAAGGATGGAAAGATTATTGGAACTTGTGCTTTCCTTCCTTCATCTATCTTTCCTTTCTCTATCTTTGGAACCAAACAGAGCCTAAATTTGTAAAGATTAAAAAAAAAGCATAATTAATATAAAATCATTAAATTTTAAGTTTGACACAATGCATGTTAAAATGGCTTTTTATTAATTTTTGAATCATGAAATTTTAAGTAGTCAATCTAGTTCAAATTGATCAAATCATCAATAATATGTGTTCAATAGTTTTCTATACTTTTCTCTTATTTATGAGTTCCATTAAGAATTCTTTTCTAAAGTATTATGTGAATTTCTGAATGCTGGCTTCCAGCAATTTATGATATTTAATTAAACACTAAAATTAAGGATGATGTGGTAATTTTAAATATGAAATGACGTGGATGGTCGATATGGACACCACATCAACATTTTGCTTAAATATGTGAATGATTTATTGTATATAACTAAAAGTTTTAAGTAAGTAAATTAATAATATATTAATTAATAATATCATTTCTCAAAAAGAAATGATAATTTTCTTCATTTTCATTTTCAACACCCATCAATGCATCTTATTTCTGTACACTTAAACTATATAAAGCAACAAATTCAAAATATTTATACACCAAGACCCAATAAAAATAAGGCCAAATATCTCCTCGGATCCTTTAAGTTTCATGTTTGTTTTAGATAGATCCTTTAAGTTTCTAAGGTTTTAGATAAATCCTTTAAGTTTCGAGTTTGTTTCAGATAAGTACTTTAAGTTTCTAAGGTTTCAGATAAGTCCTTTAAGTTTCGAGTTTGTTTCAGATAGGTCTTTTCTATCAACCTCCGTTAAGCCAAAGTTGATATGTCCGTTAGAAACTTAAATGACCTATCCGAAACAAACTCTAAACTTAAAGGACCTATCCGAAACAAACTCGAAACTTAAAGGACTTATCTAAAACCTTAAAAACTTAAATAACCTATTTAAAACAAACGTAAAATTTAAAGGACCCAAGAAAATATTTGACTTAAAAATAAAACATATAAAGTCGGCAATGTACACACAATGTCCACTTGTTCATGATAAACTCTAATGCACAATCGGACTATACTAACAAATTCAAAATATTTATGCACAAGACCCAATAAAAATAAATTATTTCAGTGGTTTGCCCAATTAAAATATGTATCAATTCACATGATTGATTCTGACTAATGATGTCTTAGTTATTCACTATGTTTGATTTGGATTGTGGTGTGGAAAAAGTCGTTTAGCTTGTTATCGTTTTCAAGAAGTTGATGATATGTGGACTCGTTTCAGTGTTGACAGATGATCCATTCACCGCAACGTAGACCTCTTGTTAGTTTTAGGATTAATCAGAAGCATATCCTTATTCACGTGTGTTATTATAATTTTTTTTATTACTATAAAGCCCGTTTGTTATAGTTTTTTGAGAAAAAAAATCATTTTTTTAAAAAAATAATCACTTTTAAGAGTATTACATCGGTTTGTTACAACTTTTTAAAAAAATCAGAATTTAAAAATAATCTAAAAACAGCTTCAAACGAAAAGCGGTTAAGAGTAGCTTTTTAAAAAATAGATTTTTTTAGAGGAGAGAGAAAATATGGATAAAAAAGATTGAACTAATTTTGTAATAAAATCGCTTTTATATAGGTGTATCTAAACAAACTAAATTATTTGTTTAAAAAAGTGATTTTTATTACGGTAAACAAACATAAAATAGATTCTGATTTTTCATAAAATCTCTATAAAATAATCTCTAAGTTATTTTATGGAAAGATCACTTTTATTTTAATCCATAACAAACATGTCCTATATTGGATCGACCTACACTTTTGTGTGAATTTACTGAGTTAGGTTTATATCCCCTTAATTTTTTTTTTTTTTTTTTTATGTATTTTCTCCCTTTTTAATAATATATATAAGCTCTTGATAAAGATTAAAGTCTAGTTAGAACACCTCTATTCTCTTTGATGTCATTATGTTCTTAATTTAGGAAAAATAACATTATTTAAGCTCAATATACACGAAGTAGAAAAAAAAAAAAAAAAAACTATCCATCAATTTTACACCCGGTAGATGGTTGGTGTCTCTTATACCTCACATGACAATTAGAAAATGTAAACTATTTGTAATTCTTCACTTAATCTCCCCTCAAGTAATGGAGCTATACAATACTATTATACTTAGCTTCAGGTACACTCATCAGCCAATTGTACATTTCATCAGAAATATAATCTCCCCTTTAAGGCCTTTACTCAGATATAGTATTGGAATACTCAAACCTATCATATTTTCAACTTGTAACTTTCCCTCTCCCACTCTTCTCTCTTATGTTGTGTCTGTTTTTCCTCTGTTCAGTTTTCTCCTGGTTTCCCTCCGTTTAGTTTTCTCCATTCTTATTATTAGTTTCATACTTTTCATGTTCTTCCTATTTCTTTATCTTCCACCCTCTTCCACTGCCTGCATTTTTATTCTATTCACATAATTGTTATGCTAACCAAATAATGTAATAGTCTATAATGTATTAATGTGTATGCCCCTAATTTTATTTCATATGATTTTTTATTCTTATTTTGTTCTAAGTTCTGACACTGTTATCGTAATGTTGTGTTATATTGTAAATTCGTTACAAGGTGGTTTTCCAGAAGGGATAGAAGAGTATTTGGAACATGGGTCATGTATGAAATGCATTGCTTTCAATCGTCGATGGACACTTCTTGCTGGTAACTATCTCTTTCTCTTCTCATTGTTTAGAACTTTGAAGCACAACACTTTTGATTGAAGACATGTCTATTGTTGACTGTGTCAATGTCCGATGCCAACACATGTAATTACATTCAATTATGTAATTTTTTTCTTCAAATTATTACAGTTGTTGACTTGTCAGTGTCGTGTCACATGTTTATGTAATAGATTATTCTTTACACGTATGTTTTTCTCTTTTGAATAGATAAAATGAGTAAATAACTTTCTCCTACCATTAATACGAGGTTTTGATTCTAGCAAGCGTTCAAGTATGTTTCATATATTTTTCTCTTTTGAATAGATAAAATGAATAAATAACTTTCTCCTACCCTTAATATGAGGTTTTGATTCTAGCAAGCGTTCAATTATGTTTCATATATTGTAGTTTTAATTTGAAGCATAGACTTATATTGTTCTCTAAGGGCCTATTTATTTGAATGTGTGAATTGGATAAGGTGAGACCTAGGTTGCCTTGAAAAATTGGTGGATAATTTACCCAAACCAATTAAAAACAGCCATGTGTCCTCCGTTATAAAAATAACATTTATTATTTTATTTTACAATTTTAGCAAATTCACCCAATTTCAAATTTATGACATTTTACAATTTAAACCATCAAATTAATTAGATTTTTCCTTAATCCAATCACTCTCCAACCTAAAATCATTAAAAATAAAAAATATCACCCTTGAAAATTTAACTGAGACACCCACACACAATCTTGATCACATACATTAACCACTTGTCCAATGCATCTTTCTTGAAATGATTTGGAATGCGAAATTTATGTTATTAGTGAGCAATATTTTTTTTACAGCGTCTTATAGTTCAAGTTTTAGTAAAAAAATATCAATTTATATGTGTATCTTTTTTTTAGGGCATGTGTGTGTCTCTCTCTATCTCTCTCTCTCTCTCTATATATATATATATATATATATATATATATATATATGAAATAATAAATATTTCTAAAATAAAAAACAAATATGAATTCATTCATTTGATTTTTTTTATATTTTAAATATTATTCTTTTATATAAATTTATACTATTTATTTATATTTTATGAACTACAACAATGTTTTATTTGTGATCAACCGAATTGTGATTTATTTTAGGTCCAACATTTCTTTTGAATCAAATGAACTATTTTGTTTTGTTACAAGGAAAAAAAATAGAAAGTAAAAAGAACAGGAAAAGGACGAAGCTAGCTAGCCTCTGGGAAAGTAAGTTCCCCAAGCATCATCCCTAATAAGCCGTAATAGTCATTTAGAAGGAGAAGAATGATTAGTCATCACATAGTCTGTCTGAAGCAGAAGCAGCTCCCATCTTTGCTAGAAAATCAACGCAATTATTTTACTCATGAAGGGTGTGCAAGATAGAAGTATTGTTGTGAATGATCAAATCTTTTATATCTTTTGAATCAGATGAGCTATTTCAAGGTATTAAATGAAAATTGTCAAGATAAATGTAATGTTTCTAATAAATATTTTTGCCTTTTATATGTAAAAAAATCTGTTAAATATTTGTTTTGCGTTCGCTGAGGATTTTATTTGCTTATATATGCCGATTTAAATTTTTATGTATTTATATGAGAAAGTTAATATGACAAAATTTTGAAAACTACTAACTATTTTTAAAATATCAACATTAATGTAGTGTTTTTATTAAATATTTTTTATTTTATTTGCAAAACATTGTTAAATAATTGTTCTACACTCGTCACAAAATGTATGTGCTTATATTGCGGAAGCAAGTTTTTTTGTACTGATATGAGAAAGTTAATGTGATAAAATTTTCAAAACTCATGTTTTTTTAAGGAAAAACTCATGATTATTTTCTTGTTGAGATACAGGCGTATTTAAAAACAAATAAACTTGAATTCAATGAAATCATATCTTCTACCAAGACATTCACTGCGGAAACGGGAATCCTTCTGAAAGATGTTATTCAGGAGCAGATGAAACTTTTTTCACTTCCAGAACAAGTAGCAAAAAATTGATTAAAAGTTTTATATCTTTATTATTTTCACTAGCAGAAAGACGGGGCATTACCTGACTCGTCTATCCGCTATTTTTGGGTCATTGAAAGTAATTTTGGAATAAGAAAAAGTCAGCTCAAAAGATCCAAAAGAGATTATTTTCTGGTCCACACTATTTGGAGCAGAAAAAATGGACAAATCTCAATGACCCAAATAGTATGGACGAGAGATTATATATATATATATATATATATATATATATATATATATATATTGTGAAATAAACTAAATTAAACAAATATGAATGATTCCATAAAATTTCCAAAATAAAATAAATTTTTGTTTTTTTGAGATTTTATGATTACAGTGATCGTGAGAACGTGAATCAGTGAAAAGATAAACGAAAATGTGTTTTGGCAACGTGATTTCATAATCAATGATCTAAGAATAAATATTTTATCTCACGTATGTTAAGAGGACTCACATATGATAAGAGTCACTATTTTACTCTATAATTGCTCCTTTGAAAATATTTTAGCTCAATGTATCAATGATAATTTTCCTTTTATTATTCCTTAAGGTCTCAGGTTCAATTCTTCCTGATACTAATTTGGGCGATCTATAATTTAGCTACTTCAAAAAAAAAATCCCTTTTTTTTATTGATCGTGAGAGAAATTTCTAAAATATATTTGGAAAGTTGCAGTGGTTAAATAGAGACATTGTAGATAAAAGGTGTAATTCTTGACTATTGAAGCAATGTAACCATTCATGAACAAAACTCTTCCAAAGAGTTGTTTCTCTTCACCATATGACATAAGTTTCTCTTTAAATAGAGACACTTTGGAGGCGTGAAAAAAAGTCAGAAACAGACATAGAAAATCACATTCTTGTGAGTCTAAATTGTGCAGAAAATTATAATAATCATTCTTTCTTTTCACTAGTGCACGAGGGAAATTGACATAACTTTATTTTGTAAACTACCATTGCCGATATGCTTGGTGTGAATGTGCAAGTCGCGTCAAGGATTCTATCATATCCCGAATGTGATTCGCCGATATAACCCATTTACATCCGATTGACATAACTGGTGGGGGCACTCGTTATCTATACTTCTTAAAGAGTGCCCCGTGAGCACTTGTTAACAAGACTCATAGCCTATTTTGAGTTGGCTTTTTCTACTTTCATAATTACCCTCAAATTTCAATATAAATAACACATATAAAAAAATATATAAGAGTAAATTCAATATTAAAACAAAATGTAACAAATTGTATATGTCCGATTTTTTTCCTTACCATTTAAAAAAGATAACGGATGATAGTAAATTTAAATATTAAAAAAAGTTTAACAAACACATTATTTTATTTTTGGTTACCACACAAAATATATCGTGCAACAGACACGATATGTCCGGGTTTTTTTTTTCCTTTTATCCTTAAAAAAAGTGTATCAAACTATATAAAGTATATGTCATGTCACTATAAATACTAGTGAAATCGTCTTTCCGCTCTTTTTATTACGCTAACGTATTAAAATTATGAACGGTATTTCTTTTTATGAAATTTTGGTTTTGATTAAAAGTAAAAATGTAAATGTTGTTGTTTTTTTTTAATGACACAAACAAGAATCTTTATTATAGAAAAAGTTGTTTAAGAGTATAATTGGAATAATTAAAAAGTAAGTATAAATGTACTCATCTAGTTTTTTCGACTTTTTAAATGATAAAGAAATAAAAACAGATATACATATATTCATATCGTGTTTGTTACATTTGTTTTAATATTTAAATTTATTCTTATCTATTTGTTACATGTGTTATTTGTATTGAAAATTAAAGGTATTTTTGGAAAGAAAAACCCAATCCAAAAGTGTTGAAAGGGGTAGTTTTCTTTATATATAGTATAAATTTTTTGCTCACGTTTGTTACTAATTTTTTTTTAGAGGATTTAAAGTTCAGTCTTTAACAATATTTTTTGCTCACATTTGTTACTAATTTTTTTTTAAACGATTTAAAGTCCAATGTTTAACATTACTTTTTGCCCACATTTGTTACGATTGATCAAAGGCTAAGGAAGAGTAACTTATATTAATAAAATAAAATAATAAAATAATATGGAAATACTGTTTTTTGTGGAAGAGATATGAAAATACTTGACAATCTTTGTCTTTGAAATTGAGGGAAACAACACAGATGTACAACATAAAAGCGGTTGATAAAAAAGTAACATGAGTTTTTGTTTTGTGCTAGATTTTTGTGAGTTTGATTGGTGGTTAACGAAGGTCAAAGAGGGTAAACGGGGAAGATTAGTGACATGAATTAGTAATCCACGTGTTATTTTATAAGGAACTATGTGTAATTTTTCTTTTTAAATTAAATTAAATTAAATTTATTCTTATTTATTT
This sequence comes from Medicago lupulina, assembly GCA_958299785.1. Classification (NCBI taxonomy): domain Eukaryota; kingdom Viridiplantae; phylum Streptophyta; class Magnoliopsida; order Fabales; family Fabaceae; genus Medicago; species Medicago lupulina. Next base: position 50,653,836 of record OY283145.1, on the reverse strand, counting down.
TTTACATGTGTTACTTGTATTTAATCTTAAGAGTATTTTTGGTAAGAAAAGTCCAACCCAAAAGTGTGCTGAAAGAGGTAGTTTCCTTTATATATAATATAGATAAATATAAACAATAACAAAATGTTTTATTTTTTTTAAGAAGCTAAATTATACCCCATCCAAATTGGCATTATGGAGAAACGAAGCTGAGACCTTAAGGAATAATGAAAGGAAAATTATTATCGATACATGAAGATTTGCTTCCGCAATATAAGCACATAAATTTTGCGACGAGTGTAGTGCAATTATTTAACCATGTTTTGCAAATAAAATAAAAAAATATTTAATAAAAACACTTCATTAACATTGATATTTTAAAAATAGTTATTATTTTTCAAAAATTTGTCATATTAACTTTCTCATATGAATACATAAAAATTTACATCGGTAGATATAAGCAAATAAAATCCTCAATGAACGCAATGCAAATATTTAACAGATTTTTTTAAAAGACAATAATATTTAATAAAAACATTACATCCATGTTGACAATTTTCATTTAATGCATTTAAATAGTTTATTTGATTCAAAAGAAATGTTGGACCTAAAATAAATCACAATTCGGTTGATCACAAATAAAACATTGTTGTAGTTCATCGAATCTATATAAATAGTATGAATTTATAAAAAGAGAATAATATTTAAAATATAAAAAAAAATGAAATGGATGAATTCATATTTTTTTTATTTTAGAAATATTTATTATTTCATATATATATGCACATATTCTAACCAAAAAAAATATACACATATAAATTGATTTTTTTTTACTATAGCTTGGATTATAAGTTGTTTACTAATAAGTAATAACATATAATTTGCATTCAATTCCATTTCATAAAAGATGTATTGGTCAAGTGGTAATGTTATATGATCAAGTATGTGTGTGCTATGGTTCGATTCCCATGGATGATGTTTTTTATTTTTGATGATTTTTTGTAAAGGATGAACCAGATTCGAAAAGAAAAAAAATTGGAGAGTGATTGGATTGAAGGGAAAATTTAATTAATTTGATGGTTTAAATTGTAAAATGGTATAATTTAAAATGAGATGAATATGCAAATAATAAAATACATGCTAAATTGTGGAATAAAATAATAAAATTTATATTTATAATGAAGGCTTTTTCTTATTGGTTTGGGTAAATTGCCCACCAATTTTCAAAGGCAATTTAGAAAAAACCATTGGATAATTATTATAGAGAGCATTCTATGAATTATTATTCATTGGAGGCATTATACATTTTCCACATTCTAACTCATGATGCTTAATTTGATCAATTTATTCAGCTGGGTGCAATGATGGAAGTTGCGTTATCTGGGATTTTGAAACCAGGGGCATTGCTAAAGAGCTTTGAGATAATGAATGTTCTTCTCCCATAACATGTATTTGTTGGTCAAAGTGCGGTAATCGAATTCTTGTATCTACTGCTGAAAAGTCGTTATTACTGTGGGATGTTATGGATGGTGAAATTATAAAAAGAATAGTTTTGCAAAAAAACCTTATGCAAGCTTGTCTTATCCAAATTCCACTTTACCATATTGCTGCTTGACATGCCCTCTCTCATGTGCTCCAATGTTTCTCGACTTAGATAGTGGAAACAAAATTTTTGTTAAAGATTATGTCTCAAAGAAATCAAATGGACCAAACCCTGCCTCACGTAACAAGTGTTCTGATGGAAGAACTTCCTCCATACCCACTGCTGCATGTTTAAGTAAATATGGAAACCTGGTTTATGTAGGAAACTCAAAATGGGAAATTCTCGTAATTGACAATAGAGATGGTGAGGTGTGTGCCATGGTTCCTATCTGTGGCGGTTCTGTAGTGAAGAACATTGCATTAAGCATGAATGGACAATATCTTCTAACGAACTCAAATGATCGTATAATCAGGATCTATAAGAATCTTCTGCCACCGGAAGTCAAAGTTAAAGCACTTGATGAATTAAATGAGAATCAAAGAGAACTAAATGGGGTTGAGAAGTTGAAGGTTGTAGGATAAAAATGTTTAACTTTATTTCGGGAGTTGCAAGATTCAATCACAAAGGTACACTAGAAAGCTTCGTGTTTTAGTGGTGACGCTAAGTGGGTTGCTGGTGGTTCTGCTAGCAAAGGAGAACATAAGGTTTACATATGGGATATAGTCGGACATCTTGTGAATATCCTTGAAGGGACAATGGAAGATCTTATCGATTTAGCATGGCATCCTATACGACCTATTGTTGTATCTCTTTCTCTGAAAGGTAAAGTTTACATTGTTGTGAATCCGGACAAAATCACACCAATGAAAAGATACAAAGATGTGTGGAGCAAAGGTAGTGATAATCAATGGATAAAAGCTTGAAGCAACAACAACAATCAACAGCTCTAAAGCCTATTGTAGAACAACATCACAAGCATAAACAAGCAATAATAAGAATAAGCAATAAAAGAGAAGAACAAACACACCAAGCTTTGTTGACCCAGTTCGGTCCAATATGACCTAATATGGGGGAGAGAGCAGCTCTCCAATCCACTATCAAGAGATCTCACAAAGTGATTACAAAATGAGTTACAAGATATAGGCACCAAGCTCACAAAGATCAAAACCTAAATCTACCCATTTGTTTCCCAACTCACCAAATGAAAGGCTCTCAATGAATTTTCACTCTCCAAGGTGTTTTGATGTTTCCCTTACACAAGAGAACCTCCCTACAAAGACTCTCAACTAAAAAGTTTCCTCCTTTGCAATCCAGGTTTCTCTCCCTCTCACTCTTTCTCAAAAAACTAAAGTGAAACATATAAACGTACACAGGGACAGACAAATCGCGTCACGAAAAGGAACAATCGCGCCGTGATTCAAACGTACGACCCAAGGTACGACAACCTTATCCACAATCGCGTCATGATAGTACAAGATCGCGTCACGATTTTGCTTCATAAGAAAACATCCGTTCTGCCAAGCGAATCGCGTCACGGCACTCAAATCGCGCCACGATTTTGAGTTTCACCAAATCCCAATTTTGAGTCAAATTTTCATCAATATCTGGGCTAAATATTACATTCAGAGTTGGAGTGCGTTAGCTCTTGATTTCATAGAGATTGAGGAAAATGAGGAGTATGTGGAGCGAGAAGATGAATTTGATTTAAATACGGATACTGAGAAGGTGCGTGAGTGTTAGATTGTCGTACATGTTTTATTTTTATTTGTGTCCAATTTTTTATCATAATTTCATATGCTTGTAGGTAAAAGAATATGATGTCAATGAAGACGAAAAAGTTGACATTTTGACAGTGGATAAAGATGGTGTTTTTAGTGATATTGAAGAAGAGTTAATCTACCTACCAGTAAGTCCTATTCCAGATGTTCCCAACCAACAAGACCAGCTGTTAGAAAGCTCTGTAAATATCGTGGACTCTGGATCCCCACTTTCTGAACCAACTGGACATGTAGTTGATACTTCCACAATATGCTCTAATTTTTACATTTTTTTTGTATTCCATAAGAAACTTAATGAAACACTTATATCATAAGCGCATAACATATAAGTTGACATCACACATCATAAGCGCATAACATATAAGTTGACGTCACACACACACTCACACACACACACTATCAACTTGATTATCAATGAATGATATTGTGCACTTCACTTTCTAAAGTGTATTGCACACTTTAGACGATCTAAATCTTTTTAGAGACTCTGATCCTTATTTGAGTGCAGGTTCCTTCCCAGTGTTGTTTACAAAATTTGCATATCTCAAAATACATTGATTGTCATTTTAAATGTGTTTGAACTTTTAACATATTGGCTTCAACATTATTTACAGATGATGCCGAGGGAGCACAAATTAAAAGAAAGCGAAAACCTTCGAAGAAAGTGTTGGAGTTTTTTTGATGAATAATGGCATATTGCAATTCTTTTATTTAAAATCACATTTCCCCTTCACCATCCGGCTACCTTGCCATTCCTCACTCTTTGCCCGTGCCCTAGTTTTTTCAAGTTATTGATTTGGCATGAATTTTTAGTAGATAGGTTCGAGCCCTATACAAAAATGAATAAATTTTCAAAAAAGGAGATACTATGAGTTTTTTTTGATCAACCCTTTGTAGAAAAAATACTCTCCTAAATATCCCCTCCTCAATTACCTATCGAAGATGAGAGAATAGAACATTAGATCAAATATATTACAAACCAATATTCATCCACAAGAAAAATGCATAAGAACAATAATTTCACAACACAAGTATATTTACTAATAATCTCAATTACTTAATCAATCAACTAATTTATAATCATAATTAAAGTTATATAAAAATCTCAAATCCAAAAACCTTAAACAATGGATATATTTATTATTATTTTTTTCATTATTTTAGTGGTTTTTTTTAATGTTGTGGGAGGTTGTAAAAGAGATCTTGGTGGCTTGACTTCTCCTTCATGGGAGGGCAGGGCCGGCCTTGGGTCTAGATTGAGGTGTAACTGCTTAGGGTCCAGGTTTGTAGGAGTTAAAAAAAAATACAGTCATGGTTTATATAGCAAAAAAAAGATTTATATAGTAGGAGATGTATACAGAAAAACAATTTTACAACGTTCACCTTCAAAGGAAACGCACGAAGGGGCCCACAAATATATATAAAAAAATAAACAAAAGTTATGTAGTTAGTAATTTTATCATTATATGCTTAAAACCAATAAAATATCAGGAACAAAGCTGAGGGACAGTATAGGAGTGCGAAACGCTGGTGTTTGCGGGAAACATATAGGTAAAAACGTACGCATACATAATAGTTGAAACATATTTTTGTAGAAAGATGAATTGTTTTCTTTTTTGGTACAAGATCTGCCACAAATGACATTTTCAAGTTGCCTACTCTTATCTCAACCGTTTAATAAATTATTATATGAGTGGTTTATAGTGCAACTTTTACATGGCGGGAAAACTATCATTTTTCCATGCTAAACGCCCCATGCAAAAATAAAATTTTAGGTGATTTAAAATGTATAAAATAAAAATATGTTTATCAATGAATGGTATTATTCACTTTACTATTATTAAGTATAGATTTCTAACATGTAGACTTCTTCCATTTTTAATTCACTTTACTATTATTTGATTGTAGACTTCTTCCATGTGTTCTTAATAAAATATACTATTATTGTGTTTGCATTTTTAACATATGGCTTCAATATTTTATATAGGTAATGCTGGGGGATCACAAATTAAAGGAAAGGGAAAACCTTCGAAGAAGCCCTCAAAAGCTAGCAACTCATCAAAGCCAAAAAGTAAATCTCACCTCATTTTATCTTTTTTACATTTGATAATTATACAGCCTTGTGAATTGTTATTAAATAGGTTCAAGCCCTGTATAAATATCATTAAATTGTCACACAAAGAGATATCATGGATTTTTTATTCAACCCCTCCTCCAATCTTAGCGTGACACGAGTTGTTTAATTAATAAATATAGCTGGTTAGAAAATGTTTAATTAATCTTAGAGTTTAGTTTTTATTTTTTTATTTTTGAGTTAATTAGATTAAAAGATTATATTCATTATAAATTTAAAATTACAAAATGTCCAAGGATTGTGTAAAAATTTATTGTAAGGCGTTGACAATGTTTTTTTTTTTTTTTTAATTTGTTATTTTGTATTTGTGGACGTGGTTTGTGTTTGTCAACCTCATTGGAATCCTTATTTATTAATTTTGTTAAGTCTGCAGCAACTTAACCTAATTTTTTCCCTTCATTAATCCCTTATTAGGTTTACAATAACTCTATCATAAAATTTTGGCTCTAAATTTGCATCATATATGTTTTTTATTTCTCTCTCTAATAACCGTGAATATTTTTCAAAACAAAAATTTAATAAATATCTTAATCCTTATCCTTATTATTTATTAATTTTATTAGGTATGCAACTTAGCCTACTGTTTCTGTAGATTTTTTTTTGACAAGTTGTTGTACATTTATTTAATACGTTTACAAACAGAATACCTTAATTTCCATGCAAACTCAGTTACCCTAAATAATTTGTTAGGAACCATGAACTGCATTAATTTTTGATGTTTAACTATAAAAGTAATAAATAAAATTGACCCGTGCAACAATAAAATTTTATATTCTTTTTATCTTTTCTTTTTATAATTTTTTTTATTATCATTTGATTGTAATATTGTATCTCTAATAATCTAATTTGCGTTTATTGATCGACTCATGATTTTACGGGTTAAAGATTATTTATTGGTCTCTATTATAGTCGAGAAGACCCGTGCGAATATTTATTGCACTTGCTTTTATTATTGTGAGGGAAATACATGAGAAAGGGTATAATTTAAACTTTAGTTTTGTGTTCTATTTTAGATAAGCTGGTGGTATCCAAAGGAAAAGAGAAGGCTGCCTAATATTGAAGTTCATCTATGTTATGTTGCTATGATTAAAAATCTCATATTGACTATATAAGTTACCATGCAACTTCCAATTTAGAATACTATATGTTCTTATTGTCTAAGTCATAATACTCTGGCTATCCGTTGTGGTGAACTTTGTTTTGTTATTTTCATGTATGTTGTACTTGTATGTTTAAGACAAGTATGCAATTTGGCATTAAGTGTGGAGTTGCAGACTTAATATAAAGTATCCAATATCAATTTATGACATCCCAAATAATACTTTAGATAAGTATATTAGAATTTGGTTTTGATCCAGGAACCTATGAATTATGGGCTCATCACGCTTCCGATGCACATATGAAGCATTGTATATGTAGGAAGTTTGTGACAAAGGAATACTTGGAACCAATTTAATCCAAGAGACCACAAAAAAGATAAAGTTAGAGTTTGAAGAAGGTAATAGTATGGTTTTTTAAACAATTTTTTCCTTTGCATAGATAAATAAATGTATTGTTTTTCATACTTAACTTTTTTTCATAGTTTAGATGGTTGCATTATGATTTTTGAAATCATGAAGTATTGTTATTTCCTATTGAATCTAGTGATATTTGTTTGCTGGAAATTGAAGCAAGTGAGGGGAGATTTTACTCATTTGTATGCAATCTATTTTAAAATACATATCGCAGTTAACCATTTCATACATGTCAATGCACAATTTTAACCGTTAATATCTTCAATTATCTTACATGTTAAAAATATGGTCAAAATAAGTCATGTAAATAGTGCATACTGCAGAATTGCGACATATATTTTGAAACGGATGGAGTATAATATTTATAGAACAAGATAAGTTTCTTCTTGGTATATGTTTGGTTCCACTTTTAGAGGGATTAAAATTGATTTCGAAGGAGTAAAATTGATTATGACATATTTGATTGTTTTCAAGTAAAATTGATTTTGCCTAAAAAAATTATTCTAATTGAAGTTAAAATTTATAGCTTTTAATTTTAAAATTGATTTTTACAAAAATTATAGTTGAACTTATTTTAACATGAATGTGTCCAAACAAAATCACTTTTTATTCATAATAAATTTTAAAAAATCAATTATCTCAAATTAATTCTTGCCAGCATTCAATATAGTCCCTTAAAAAAGGAAAAGAAAGTCTTGAAGCCCCACATCGAAGGTTTTGGCAAACTTGGATATGCAACTCAGTTATAAATAAATAGTGTAGCAGTCTCATAACTCTCATGGTACATTTGTGTATTAGAGTCAAAATAAATATGTGGGCATTGTGGTTGTACCCTCGTATGAAGTATATACATTGCCAACTTTATAAACATCTTTTTTTAATGGGTCTACGTGTAAAAAATGTTTTATATTGCTGCAGGCTTTTAAAGTCCATTACACTTTAAAAAACTGCAACAATGCTTAACATTCTTCCATTTTGACCACCTTTAATTCAAAGTTTAAAATTGGTTCATTTATTTATTTTATTGTGAGTTTTTGATTGGATTTCTTTGGGCCATCTTTCATCTTTCATGTATAATTATTTTGAAAAAGCCAACACAATTGAACTTCTTGTGTTTTTTCACCTTTACATAATTTTTATTTATATCAATTAATTAATTAATGATTTTGGGACTCTAAAACTGGTTTTATTTTTATAATGAGAAGTTGATTTATGTATAAACTAAATTGAATTTACCACTTCGGCCAGGATCCATCTCATTGATAGCAAGTTTCAAGTGAATGTGTAGAAGAAAAAAAAAAAAGCAAGTATGTGAATAGAAAAATTAGTTATTAAAATCAAGATTGTTCCTATGAAATTGGAGACTTGACTTTCATAATAAAAATAGGTTCTAATAAAATGAAAATGCAATTCTGCCAAAAAGAAAGGATTGTTGTGATTCTTTGAAATAATTTTTTAAATTGATTGATTAAGTGATTATACAAATTGAATGATTTGATAACATTGAATTATTCTTAAAAAAAAAGAGATCTATAGTCTAAAGGATAGATATATGTTGGATTGGTGGTGGTAATAGTATGTGTGGTGGCACGCGACCGAGCGATGGAGGTCGGGAGAAAACACGAAAGAGGTTGACAAAAAGAAAGAAGTAACATTGCTGTTGAAAGAAAGAAGAAACAAGAACATGTTTTTATTCATTTTACCCCATCTATTTTGATTGAATCTGGATTTTGCACCCCTTATTTTAAAACTCAGATTTTATTTTTATTTTTGACAAAAAGAAACAATATTCATTCATTCAAATTGATAGAGTACATCGATACAATGAAAATCGCTAAAAACAAAAAGGATGAATCTGTGAACAAACTCACAACATCCATGTTAATAGCATAAAACGACAAAGTACTAAAGCCTAAACATATGACTATATTTAAGTCTCCGGAATACTCAGGTCTCCGGATCTGCAATGTTGATGACTCCAAAGTCATTGATTTGATTTGCACTGGATCGAAGCTGATCTGACAATCTGAATCAAACAAATACTTGAACGAAACACCAAAGACAAACAACGTCGCACAAAGACGACGAACAACAAAGTCGCACTAAGACGACGAAATCGCGAAGAAAAAAACGAAATAGATGTGAAAATCACTTATTTCAATAAAAGGGAAATAGAAAAACGAGTTAGAGGGGTGATTTTTGGTCAAAAATTGACCCTAAATCACCCCTCTTTGGTGCATGAAGGAGAAGAAACTAGGGTTTTGGTGACGGCTCACAAGAGAGAAGGAGGAAGAGAGAGAAGTATATGAGACTATCATAAAACTCGGAATTTTTACCCCCTCTGTTTTACGTTTTTCAGGATTTTACCCCCCTATTTTAAAATAAAGAACCAAAAAATACTAGAAAAATAAAAAAATGATTAGAAAATATTAATTCGGTAAAAAAAATAAAAAGAAAACAAGAAAAGGCAAAAAAATAGAAAAACAATGAAAATACAAGAAAAAATTCAATTAAAAATACATGAAAAAACTAGTATGATCTCTAAAAATAAAATAAAAAACTAGTATGAAAATAGCAAATATTTAGAGGTGCAAACTAGTTTTTTCATGTATTTTTAATTGAATTTTTTCTTGTATTTTTCATGTATCATTGTTTTTCTTTATTTTAAAATAGGGGGGCAAATTCCTGAATAATGTAAAACAAAGGGGGCAAAATTCCGAGTTTTAAAATAAGGGGGGTAAGATCCAAATTCAATCAAAATAGAGGAGGTAAAATTTCGAGTTTTAAAACAGGAAGGACAAAATTCAAATTCAATCAAAATAGGGGGTGTAAAACTACATTTAAACCTAATTTATTTTATGCCCATCACTTTTGGTGGCATAGCTCGATGAGCTGCTTGCATACCTCCAAGGACGAACCTACTTACTAAAATTATAAAGATTAAAAATTAAAAAAACAAAAACAATGAAGAAAATATGCATAATTTTCCATAATGCAAAGTTAAAAAGACCTTTTAACCGAGTATCATCATGTTCCTCTCTATTTATAAGATGTACAAACATACAGTAGATTCTTATCTTAAAAGGAATGCTTTACATGTTATTTATGTTGTTTGGTATCAAGTATCATTTCAACCATAACATTTGTTGATTAATGCAAATGCTTTGCAAATGGGAGATCTATATGATATGTTGATATTGGCAAGTAAGTGGTAGTGATAATTGGTAGTATTTAAACATCTGCATGTGTTAAAGAGATTGTCAGTTACTAGTAGAGAAAAAAGTTAGTCTTGGAAGTCCTACATCGGTGGTTTTGTTAAACATGAAGAAGCAAATGGGTTATAAATAAGTAGTGTTGTCAAAAGTAAACTTTTTTTTTTTTTTTTTTTATGAAAGTCCAGAACATACATTAGATTTCATATGTTTGTCTACCAGGTTGTCATGGTGGATTACACACACATGCATGCTTCACATAATATACTTGTATATGAAGGGATATTAAATGAAGAAGGACAAAGATGGTTTACATTTTCTAACTGTTATGTGCTGCATATATAATCAACCATCTACTCGGTGTAAATTTAAAATTGATGTATAGATTCTTTCCCCTTCATGTGCATAATGCATTGAGGTTAAGACAAATATCAAGCTTTGATTATCTTGGGTTACCATAATATTGATATGAAGTTTCTACCATCATTTAAGGGTCGACTTTTCTCCATCAAGAAACCTGCGAGTACATAAGTTGGCTTTTCTCCTTTCAACTATCATATTGCATTTTCACAACCCTTAATTAAAAAAAAATTAAGATTGGTCCTTTTATTTATTTTATGCAAGTTTTAGATTGGATTTCTTTAGGTCATCTTCCATGTATAATTATTTTTGACATTTTAATGTTCAAGGGATCAATATGACTTTCATAAAAAAATGGATTAAACTGACACTTTTCTATTAAGAGACTAATTTGAAAGAAAAAAAATTCCATTTCGTTTCAAGATTAAAAACAAGCTTAAAAAAGAAGATAAATCCTATGCTTTTTTAGGCAATAAATTTGAATTTGAAGTTCAAGATTTTTATAAGAATTATCAACTAATTTTAATGTATAAAAAATTCACATCTGTTTCATAATATTTCCATTTATACAATTAATTATTGATTTTGGGACTCTACTGGTTTGATTTTTATAATTATATATGAACTAAACCAGTCAGGCTAGGATCCATCTCAATGATAGTTGAAGGCAGAGCAAGACTTTCAAGAAGTTTCAAGTGAATGTGTAAAAAAGGAGAAAAGCAAGTTTCAAGTGAATAGACAAATTAGTTCATAAAATTATAAAGATTAAAAATTAAAAATAAAAACAATGAAGTAAATAGGCATAATTTTCCGTAATACAATTTAAGAAGACTTTTTAACCATGCATGTATCACCATGTTCTTCTCTATTTATAAGATGTCCAAAACATACAATAGATTTCACCATGTTCCTTCACATATATGTTTTACATAATATTCTTATGTTAAAATGAATACTTTACATTGGTTTCTTTTTCACGTAGTTGTTTGACTCATGCTCATTGGTATTTTTTTAATAATTTTTTTTGCTGGCCCTTCGATATTTTGGAAAATAAGATTCTAACAATCCAAAGTTAAAAGATAAATATAACTTGAATAAAAATTCTTCCACCCAAAAATCGAACTCAACCGTCGGAAATAGACTACACTATTTATTTATAACCCGTTTCTGCTTCTTAGAGAGATTGTCAATTATTGGCAAAGAAAAAATATAGTCTTAAAATCCCACATCGGAGGCTTTGGTAAACATGAAGAGGCAAATGGGTTATAAATAAATAGTGTAGTCTACTTCTCAACTTAGGAATCCAGTGAACATGTCGTCCACTTCATGAAAATTGTGTATTGGGCAAAGGTGCAAATTTTTGTGGAGTAACTGTAACTTTTTTAGTGTAAATAGAGGGTGTAACCCTCTAGACTTTAAAAATGTTGCAAGGACTTCCACGACATTTTGCATCTGTATCTCCCTTAATTTAAAGTTTTAATTTGGTTTTTTTATTTATTTTGTTTGGGTTCATTTTCCTTGTATATTTGTTTTTGAACCAATTCTTTGTATAATTTTTGTTGACTTTTTTATTTTTCAGGGATTAATTTGACCTTCCTGCTGGGATTAAATTGACACCTTTTTATTAACTAAGAGACTAATTTAACATGAGAGAAATCCATTACGTTTCAATATGAAAAACAAGCTAGAAGAATGCTTTGTATTTTGTCAACCACTAATCAAAATTTGGAGTGGCACATATTATTGTTTCAGATTTGTTGGTCACACTTCAGAAACAATGGAACATGGAGCTCATCAAAGAATCTTCAGATTTGTTGGTCACATCCGAAAACCATATTGATTAAAGAAATAAGCATAACTTTAGTTTATTGCGTTGGTGATTGATGTCACCCGTAAATTATGTCAATTTATTTTTAACTTTATTGATAGAACTTTTTTGTGATATATAAATGATACTTTGAGATGAATCTCTAATTATGAAAATACCTAATATAAAAGAGGTGTTCCTAAGATCTTCCATCACTAAACTTTTGTTAGAGATTTTCTTGGTTTCACATGACTAACATATATCATAGTTTTTTTTTTACTAAATAAAATATAATCGACACATTAAACTAGAAGTATAACTTTACCCCCTCTGAGTTTACTAAATCCACAACTCTCCATAATATTATCTCAAAACCAAATGAGACAATTACTTTAAGAGAATTTGTGGCAACACTATAGAGACAAATTTCTTAACTCATAAGTGAATTTCATGATTTTGCAAACCATCTACTTTGTATCTATTGATACGAAAGTTTTATGTGGTTGTATCATATTGCATCATTAATGTTGTCATTAAAAAACATTGTATTGACATCTATCTTATGAAGCTAACAAAATTATAATAAGCAAACTAGTATCATGAGAGTCTTAATAGAGTCTTTGAATCACACTAAATAAAATTTCTCTTTTCACTCAATTATTTATGACACTAGAACCCATAGTTCTTGAGGGTGTTGAGTTTGATCTATATGAATTAATTTCTTAACTTGATTGAAGTCCTCATGAGGATAAAAATATACTATAATGATAGCAACTATATGAATTAGTTTAGAACTAATTCTTCCTCATTCAATTTTGTTCTATTACCATATCTTTCCCCCAAACTCAACATCATCAAGAAAACTTAACAATTTATGTCTCAAAATTTCATTAATTTGTGGGACGAAAACTTATAGTTTTAAAACACTTAAACAATATAGAATGTCACAAGTTATAATTGAATTGACTCTAATAATTGAACTTAAAAGACACATTGAATCATCATTCGAAAATAAAACTCAAAATATCTTGATTTATTCAAAGAGAAATTAAAACAAAATTAGTTCAAAAATGAATAATGCAATCTTTATCGAATTTTCCATTCTAAATTGTTATATCTTTCAACATCATTGGGCATCATTCAGTTAAGACTACTTTTTTTATTTATTTGCCCTTATCTTTTGAGGTATTTTTCGAATGAGCACACTTTTATTTTCTCTTGTTTCAACTTTTATTTATTTGCACATTTTATGAATTGATCATTTAAAAGATCATTTCTAACTTTAACAGTTATAAATTTAATTGTGTAAAGATAATACTAAATGATGAATTTTTGAACAAGTCATCTGATAGTCAAAATTATAGTGTCTTAGCAAAATTAAATATTTACATAATGTGCTCCTAATATTTTCTTTGCCTAATAATCTTAATGAAATACCCACTCTCCAATGAGAGCTTGTCTTTCTCTATATTGCTTTAAAAGCGCCTTAGCTTAATCAAAGAAAATATGATAACGAATTTTATCACTTAAATAACACCTATAAGATTTTTCATCTTTTAGTTTTATGATCATATGTGACCTATAAGTTTTGGTGTTTACTCACTTGTCAAACTTGATTTTCAGATTTGATTCTGAATTTGTGACAAAATGTGAGTTTCACCAATGTTATCTAAGGTCTAAATCCAAGAACAATGTAACGTTCTTCTTTAAATCTCAAAAGTTAAACTATATTAGCTTAAAGAGAACAAAAGTAGTCAAATATACTCACCAAAATACCTAGTGCACTATCAATATCAAGTCTTCAAACAATAATATCAACTGCTAGTGATATTTTACAACAATTATGAAACAATGACAATTTACTTTGACAAAAATCACACCAATATATGTATAACATACATTTACAGATATCGCAAAAACCATCAACAAAATTAGCATGAAATAGGGCCGAAATACATGATTAAAAAAAAAATATTATTATAGAAACTTAATAATAATAAACTCAAATATCATAATCATAATCATGCTATTACCATAAAAAATATGAAGAACAAAGCTGAGGGACGGTAGAGGAGTGCAAAACGGAAACGTACGCATACATATTTACATAGAGAGTGACTATAATGTTGGGGCGATTAGTCAAGTAGGAGATATTTTTTAAATTTTTTTCTTAGTTGATAGAGTTTAGAGTTAGGAGAAAGTCTTTCTTGGACACATACCCAACACCTCAATTTTGGGCACATACTCACATAAAACTTATAAAAACAAATAAAAATTATTTAGTCACATCAATTGATATATTATAATTTTATTTTTCTTTAATTTTTTCTTACTTTTGTGAGTGTGCCCAAAAAAAAATTATTTGGGTTTGTGCCCAAGCAAGTGTACCTCCAGAGTTAGATAGGAGTATTGGTTTAGATAGAAGTTGTAATGTGAAAATGAGTGAAGCAAAAGTGATTTAGACCTCTTGAATCTGTCGGGGTGCGTTTTGCCTAGAAAGTGCAAAATTTTCCCATGATATGGGTAATGTGTCGTTTTGAAGACACGTGCACAATATGTTTTAACTTTAATTGTGACCAATCTACACGGGTAGCACTTGTGTGACATAGAATTGGGTGGCATTGGTGACATTGACCAATCACAATGTCACAATCCATGTGAAGGAGAGAGAAAAAAGCCACATGTGACATTGTGGTTGGTCAATGTCACCAATGTCACCAATTTTATGTCACCCAAGTGTTATCCAATCTACACTACTCCTTTGTTTCTCTCTGTCTCAACTCTATTTTCTCTCTCTAAGATAACAATGAGAGCCATCATCATACATTCATCTCTCTTGTTTTTCCACTATTTCATACCTACTGTACAACAAATCTGATTGAAACAAAGTGTTCCCCTAGCCTCTACCAGAACTCTAAGAATATTTCATGATCATAAAAGTTTTCCTTTTCTCTATCTTGAGTTTAGAGTATCTGATAATTGTTTTCAGAATTTTTAAAAATGGCTACAAATTATTATAGCCAAAATTGTTTTCAATTTTTTTTAAAAAGGGCTGCATATTGAATTTTGAACAAAATAATAAATACAATTTCTAATTCACTTTGAAATTAACCCCTTAAGATCCAATAATAATCATATTAAAGAGGAGAGATGAATATGGATAATGGATACAGTGAAATTGAAACACATTTTTGTAGGAAGACGAATTGTTTTTATTTTCTAGGTTTGAGGTTGCATTTTTTAATCTAAAGTAGCATCTCTTTTTTGGTACAAGATCATACACAAATGACATTTTCAAGTTGCCAGACTCTTATATCAACCGTTTAATAAATAAATTATTATATGAGTGGTTTATAGTGCAACTTTTACATGGTGGGAAAACTATCACATGCTAAAATGCCCCATGCAAAAATAAAATTTTAGGTGGTTCAAAATGTATAAAATAAAAATATGTTTATCAATTATTAATTTGTTTATCAATGAATAGTATAATAATTCACTTTACTCTTTAAAGTGAGTTGTTTATTTTAAACGATCTAGATCCTTATTTGAGTGTAGACTTCTTCCATGTGTTGTTATCATAATTGCATATCTCAAATACATTGACTCTATTATTTAAGAAAAGATACTATTATTGTGTTTGCATTTTTAACATATGGTTTCAATATTTTATATAGATGTGCTGGGGGATCACAAATTAAAGGAAAGGGAAAACGTTCGAAGAAGGTGTTGGAGTTGCAGAAGCCCTCAAAAGCTAGCAACTCATCAAAGCCAAAAAGTAAATCTCACCTCATTGTATCTTTTTTACATTTGATAATTATATAGCCTTATGAATTGTTATCATATAGTTTCAAGCCCTATATAAATATTATTAAATTGTCACACAAAGAGATATCATGGATTTTTTATTCAACCATTTTTTTATAAATATTTTCCTAAATAACCCCTCCTCCAATCTTAACGTGACATGAGTGGTTTAATTAATAAATATAGTTGGTTAGAAAATGTTTAATTATTCTTAGAGATTATTTTTTTATTTTTTTACTTTTGAGTTAATTAGATTAAAAGATTATATTCATTATAAATTTAAAATTATAAAATGCACAAGGATTATGTAATTTATTCTCCTAAATCGTAAGGCGTTGACAATTTTTTTGTTTTGTTTTCTAATTTGTTATTTGGTTGTTGTGCACGTGGTTTGTGTTTGTCAGCCTCATTGGAATTAAGATTTATATTGCACTTGCTTTTATTATTGTGAGGGAAATACATCGGAAAGGGTATAATTTAACCCCTTTAGTTTTGTGTTGTATTTCAGATAAGCTGGTGGTATCCAAAGGAAAAGAGAATGCTACCTGGTATTGAAGTTCATCTATGTTATGCTGTTATGTTTAAAAATCTTATATTGACTATATAAGTTACTATGCAACTCCCAATTTAGAATACTATGTTCTTATTGTCTAAGACATGTATTTATGCTATCTGTTGTGACGAACTTTGTTTTGTTATGTTTTCTATATGTTATATGTTATGTTTAAGACAAGTATGTGATTTATCGTTAAGTGTGAAATTGTACACTTAATGTAAAGTATCCATATCAATTTTTGACACCGCAAATAATATTCTAGATAAATTAAGAAAGGTGTTATATTTGGTGGGAAGATCCAATCCTTTTCCACTATGGGAAATATGGTTTTTTACCTGCAGCCGCAGGTCAAACAGGTTAGCATTGCTTTTGTTTGGTATTGCAATTCAGCCAAAAAATTATTAATGAATTTTTATTCATTAACAATCTCTTGTGATACCACTGCTATTCCCGTTCAAGAATTTTTTTGTCAATATCATGCCAAGATTTTCCCTTCCAATTAAAATCATGGTGTTTGAACTATAATTTGAAATTAATTAATGTAAGTTTTTTTTTTACATAAATTAATTCATGAGTTATTTATTGAAATTAACATGGAGTTGTTAATTAATGGCATGAAATTTTTATTCAATATTAGGCCAAGATTTCGATGAATAAACATATTAATAAATCACAATTAATTAAAAATTTTAATCTTCATTGTTTATTTGGATTTATATTTTGGGTTACATTGATTTTTTATCTATCTTTAATTGATTTTCTGGGTTATGTTATTGTGATAGGAGTGGGGTTAGTGGTAGTGGACGCAAGGTTAAGTGGGATTGATTAAGTATTTATTTTACTTAATATAAAAATGAACCAGATACGCTAATATGAATTTTCCAAAATTAAAAGCCATGTGGGGGTGAATTGATTTATTTATTTTTATTAAATTTTGAAGATAAGGGTGAAAATGAAGGTGTAAAACATTAAATGTCAAAAAGGGTAAAATTGAATTTTTAAATAAATTATATGGGTGAAGGTATAATGGTAGGGTATGGGGTCAATTTTTTTGGAAATCTTTAAAAACAAAAAGTCATCAATAAGTTGCAGGTGGACAATCGCAACCATTCAATATTTTTATTATTATATCAAGGGTTCAAATTCACCTTTCCTATGATTGGAAAAGATTAGACCTTCCCATAATAAATGTCACCGTTATATTTGGTATCAAAACCTGGTTTCGACCGAGGGACCTGTGGGTTATAGGCTCACCATACTTTTGTCATGTATTTGAAGCATTGTATGACATGAAGTGCAAAACATCTTTGTGTTTTTCAGATGTTGGGGGCAAATAAATACTTCTATCTGAGATAATCCAAGAGATTACTAAAAAGATAAGGTTTATTCAAGAAAAATGAAAATATTTTTGAATAGGAAGAAGAGTTATGCGGATAATTGAGATCATAAAGTGTTATTATTGTCTAATGATCCTAGTGACTTTTGTTTTGAGGAAATTGAAGCAAGTGAGGGAAGAGAAAAATGCGAAAAATATATGTGATTTGATGTGATGTTTGATATACGAGAATATGGATTTGAATCCTCTCCTTCCCCTCATTCTATCATTCTCTCTTCTTCACCAAGTTGTATCTATCTCTCTTTAAATTAAAGAAAAAAGATCAAGAGAGAGAGAAAATAAAAAAAATAAGATCAAGAGATAAAGAGAATATTAAAAGAGAGATAGACACAAATTGAAAAGCAAGAGAGAATGGGGGAAATGAGAGAATCCAAATTGGAGAATATGAGTGAAACCAATGGATCTAGTACAAATAATTGATGCAAACAATCAAATAGGTATAGTAAATTTTGGAGTATCAATTTGATTCTTACTCATAAAAAAAGAGCAAGTGATAAGAAATAGTGAAGACAAAAATACTATATTTTTCCCATTCCAACAAAAAAAATACCATATTTTTGGGTTAGACAAATATATCATCCAACACATTTACCACATTTCTCAACATGGATAAAAATAAAAAATAAAATTTTCTCAGCAGGGTAAGTTATATAAAAAATAAAGTTGTTAGAAACCCTTTCATCTCATCATGGAGAGATTTTGTTGTCGTTGTAACATACAATTTTTTTTTATACTAAATCAGAGGATTTGATTCCATATATTTATTTTAGGTCCTCAAATATTTTAAAAGTTTTAAGTTGATCATTTATATTTTAAATTTTTTAAAAGGATCTCTTTATGTTATAAATTTTAAATTGGTTCAATACACTACGATAGAGAAATTTGCCTATAATACAGCAAGAGGACAGTCCCTCAAATTCTTGTCTCTCTCACCTAACTACTCTCAAAAGTAAGGAGAAATGGCCCTATCGACTTGTACAGCCGTCCTTAGCTGTGGGACTTAAATCAATGACCATATTGGCCAAGGAATCACAGTTGGATAAATGACGGTATTTATTAATGATGTCCAACTACTATGTATTGACCTGGCATTAATTACAGCAGGGCTAAAAATACAGCAACATTGACTTTGTTATTTTTCCTACTTCAAATTCAAAAGTACTACTATTGTTTATCTATATGGAAACATTCTTATGAATCTTATCTAAAAAAAAACTATATATTACATGTGATTTAATTAAATTATATAATTCCATTTTTTTAAAATTGATAATAAATTTAGGAAGTATCATCTTTAAGGTGATAAATAATTTGAATTAATTAAAATATTAAAATTGTTAACTATTTAAAAATAAAATAAAATTATAAGGGGACAAAGTATATTTTGCTTCTATTAGTATATTTGTGATGGGGCCAAAAGCTACAAGTATTTGTACGACTTTGACTTGTAAAATGTTACCTAAACAATAACATTTAAAACTAGTATAGCAAGCAACTCATTTTGGTTGGACTGAAACAAAATCTCCTTGAAGAAATGGTCTTAGAGAAATAAATTATAAGGGAAGAAAAGACCAAATGCAATGATTGCATATCATATCATATCATATACACATTTATCTTAAATTTTTGGTACAAGAAATGATCTTTGGATCTTCAACAACAGCTTTGGCATCAACAAATGAAGAAATCATCAAGCACCAATTTGCAATATCAGTCTAGTCAAAGAACAAAGAATTCTAATTTTCAACATAGTTCAGAAATTGATTCAACAAAGAAGCAGAATTCAGCACTGAAAAGTTTCAAATCTGTTGCCAAAATATTTGCTTTGATTTTCTCTGGTAGAAGAAAAACAGCTTCAAACGTTATTGGAAATGATGACAAAAAGAATACATCAAAACCAAGATTGATGTTATCATGTAAGTATGATGAGAAACAATATTTTTTGGCTTTTTAGTTTATTTGAAATGTTTTTATTGTATTCAACCTCTCGGCTGAACTTTGGATTATCAAGGTCATTTTCCTCTGGTATCGGAGGAGGATTAAGAGTTAAGACCAAAAATAGATTATGCTCAACCCTTTATGTTAAAATATGATCAAATCATGGCGAAAAGTATATGCATGCAAAGTCATTTCAATATGTACACTACCAGAAATTAGTCATATTGTGACCGGTATATAGACCGGAAAAAGTGAGTTGAGATTTTCCAATATTGATTAAGATGTATCTTAATTTGCAGCTTCGACTGATTTATCATCCGAAAGTAGTAATAAGAATTCTTCAAAATGGAGATTTTCTTCTTCCTATGCATCATCTAGTACTACAAGTGAACAGCTTGGAACTGGGAATTTCACTTTTGAAGAAATTTACAAGTCAACTGCAAAATTCTCTCCAGATAATCAAATTGGAGAAGGTGGATTTGGAACTGTCTATAGAGGAAAGCTTAACGATGGAACAATTGTCGCTGTGAAGCGCGCCAAGAAGGTATTTAGCATAGCATAATATTCATCTTTTCAGTTTTTAATCTCCATAACTTGTTCCATTTGTAACTGTAGATGATGAAACTATGCATTTAGGTAGATACCAAGACTCTGTCTGTTTAAGTTATAGCGTAAACTCTAATCGTACAAGTCCTTAGGAATAACTATTTCTATAACAAACGATAAAATAAAGGCAAAATGTTTTCATGTCACTATAAACTATTTTCATATGCTATCCTGAATAGCTTATGAAAATAAGCCTACAAACGTAATAAGTTGTTTCCACAAGCTCTCTCTCAAAGTTTCAAAAGTGCTTATGTCAGTAGAAAAAGTAAAATAAGTCAATCCAAACAAACTCAGAGATGAATTTTACTAACATATGTCATTAGACAACCATTTTGTGTGTTTCTTTTGTGGAATTTTTTCCAATGTAGTGAAGTTTGTTTTTGTGTTTTTATACAGGAAGCTTTGCAGAGTCACCTATATGAATTCAAGAATGAAATATACACTTTATCAAAAATTGAGCACCTGAATCTTGTTAGGTTATATGGATATTTGGAACATGGAGATGAGAAGCTTATTATTGTTGAGTATGTTGGAAATGGAAATCTTAGAGAACATTTAGATGGTAAGTTCTGATTTTCTAATATAGTACAAAGTTTTTGGGTAGGGCTCATAGTTACCGATAAATAAGTGGGCAGATTTAATGTAATATGGACCGTAGTATTTATTGAACGTAATATGGACCGTAATATTCTTTAAACTGGAGTTATTGTTCTAACAAAAGGAGACCTAAAAGTAGTCAATTATTGATGCAGGTATTCGGGGTGATGGACTAGAAATTGGTGAGCGTCTAGACATAGCAATCGATATAGCTCATGCAATAACTTACCTTCATATGTACACAGGTATGTCACATAGAAAGCAATAATATGCTACAACATGTATGAATTGTTTATAAATTTTAGTGTATCTAACTGTACTATCTCGAAAGGCTATTAGTAATATATGTTCAGGTAACCTTACATTGTTTTGTTCATTCTATCTCAATTTCTCAAATTGTTCATATAATGGTAAAAAAAATCTTAAATGGTTATCAAATGGAGATTCAACATATCATGAATCGGAAGAACTATTTTCTGAATTGTGAATCGAATCTTATTATGAATCGTAAGATACATTTGTAAGTAAACACAATTGATATATCTTGTATGAACCTCAATGAATTGGGATTCAATATGATATTCATGTCCGCAATCAATACACATTAAGGATTTCATATATACCGAGTTTGACTTGGTATCTAATCGAGATAGAACTCACATGTATAGTAAGATACTGATAACCATTGAACGTCTGAATTTTGTGTTGTTTAATTGACAGATAATCCAATTATACATAGAGACATCAAAGCATCAAACATCCTAATTAGTGAGAATCTAAGGGCTAAAGTGGCAGACTTTGGTTTTGCAAGATTGTCTGAAGACCCTGGTGCAACTCATATTTCAACTCAAGTTAAAGGAACAGCTGGATATATGGATCCTGAGTACTTGAGAACTTATCAACTCACAGAAAAGAGTGATGTTTATTCATTTGGTGTATTGCTTGTTGAAATGATGACAGGAAGACATCCAGTTGAACCAAAGAAGAAAATTGATGAGAGAGTCACAATCAGATGGGTATGCATGTTAAAAATACAATAGTACTTTTACAACATTTTTTATATGATATATTAGAAATCGAACTTGGTCCTTCGAGGCAATTTTATCGACAGCAGACCATGGTGGAAATCCAAAAATTTGCTATATAATGCCATGGCGCCGCCATCATTCACAAATTGGCCATTATGGTTTTAAAAAAAATCCATTACGGCCAATACTTTGACAGCACTGCCTTGGGGTTTATAACCCTCACACACCCTGAGAACCAACCATTTTCACAATATCTTTTACTACATGAGCACATCACTTTGGATTAATCTATTTTTGTTTCAATTATTTGTGAATAGCAACAAAATTTAATAAAAAAATTTAGAAAGTATAAAATGAATATTGTGCAGTATCCAAGATGTTCTAATCATGCTCATTGTACTTTATGGGTTGTAAAATAAGGCCATATCATAGGTTTATTGACTTGCCTTCAAGTTTTGAAATATGTAGCGATATAACTTACTGAAGATTCATTTTGATCTGTCAATATCAACATGGATTTTTAAGTGCAAAGTCAACAAATTCATGCATTCTAAAAACTACATCTTATGGCCGGAGAAGTTAAATTCTGTTTTTGTTCAAAACAAATTTGCATCAAAGTCATCATGTTTAGCTGAACTAAGAGTCTGAGAGTTAAAATTAGATCCAAATGTCACTCAGGTCACGTTCCAAATATCTTGTTCTTGACGAGGCGGGGTGTGTGGAGAGTCCTATGTTGGATAATATAAGTGTCAGACAAACTTGACTTGACAGGCTAGTTTTGTAGAGTTGAATTAGGTCCGAGCCAAATTTTAAAAACTAAACGGTTGCATTTATTAGATTTTACCCAAACATAATTTGCATGTATGTTTGCAGGCAATGAAGATGCTCAAGAATGGAGAAGCTGTGTTTGCAATGGATCCAAGACTTAGAAGAAGTCCAGCCTCCATCAAGGTAGTGAAGAAGGTTTTCAAGTTAGCTTTTCAATGCCTTGCACCTTCAATACATTCAAGGCCACCTATGAAGAATTGTGCAGAGGTTCTGTGGGGAATCCGTAAAGATTTTAAAGATGAAAGCACTCCTCTTCCTACCTTACCTTCTCATCAATCTGAAAATTTTCCTCAAAGAGAAAAGAATAAGCATAAAACATTTGGTATTGAAGATGATGACAGCTACAAATTTTCCTCTGCACCTAATCACATTCATTCATGAAATTTGTTTATTGTTTGAATTGTTCTGGTTTTAAATTGAGGTTGCGGTCATGGTTATGCTGTGATCCTATAATGCTGTAAAAGGAAGACGTGGCCGTAATTGCAGTTGTGATGCCATTGAGGAGACCTTAAACTGTTATATTGTGGCCACAATTGCAGTTGCAGACCGCAATTTACAACCATCATTGTCATTGTCAACGGTGTATGCCAGTTTGGCTTCAATATGATTGTAGTTTGCTGACCTTTTGATTATACCCTATTGATTGATATCAAATATTTAATAAATGAAAAACACATGATTTTTTTTTGAGGTTTATATGGAACAATCTAGCATATATAAGAGGAGAGAGAGTTGAAGTTAAAAGACTAATAAACATTGGGGAAAAAATGAAAAGCAAAAGTGAAAACTTTCTGACAACAAGTTTGGATAAACATTTCAATGAACACTTGACCAAATTAATAAAAAAAAAGTTAAAATAATAATGAATATAAGAATAAGGATGAATATGACATTTTGTTAAACTTTCTGCAAATAATTGTCTTGTGAGTGATGCTAAAAATACATGTTTATTGTGGCTACACGCACTTCTTGCATTTGTTGGCTTGATCAGTTAAAAGTTGATCATTTATTTATTTGCTAACTTAATAAGTTAGTATTTAACATGTTGGATTTTTTATGATTCAATTGTGTGTAATGCATTAGAAAATAATAAACCTATTTTCATTGTTGTTCATGTTTCTACATTTTTTAGACACTGCGGCCTATGAAGCACAAACTCTGACACGACATGTAGACACTGCGGACGTCAAAATCATAGAACACTGACACCAACATACACATATTGGATAGTATTAATCATAACATTTTGATTCCTTCTAACTTCCACTGCAAATTCTTAACCTGAAGCAAAACAATCCCATCAATGCTAATCCACATTCCAGGATCATTAGCACTATTACCTGTTAAACTATCAACAACAATCTCATTCTCTTTTCTCTTCTCATCAAACCTCACCTTCGTAGAGAAACTTATCTTCCCGGAAACGTTTTCTTTCTTCACAAGTAACATGACATCAACAAGTGCAGGCCTAGATTTTGTTCTTTTGTATGCCTTTTTCTTGTAACCTCCCAACAACAAAACAACCTCTTCGTCCGAAACTAACGCTACGTAGTAATCGCTACTCGGTTAAGGACTACCGGTGAATTTCGCATTCCGAAGATCCCAAAAAACTTCCACTTGGTTCCCTTAGACCTCAAATGTTTTGTACCCTTTTTTTACTCCAAAAGGGCCATCGCTTCACATCAATCTTGCAGCTGAATTGTGAGTTGCCTCTTACTGGATCGACCGTGACGTGTACCGGATGGTTCATACGATTTTTGCGCCAAAAAACTGAGGCATTTCTTCAAAATCCAGCTACAATTGCTTGGTAGAAACATGTGACCGTGCTTTGTGCAAGTTTACTAGGAATAGGCTCCTCTATTGTTTTCTGTGCTAAATTATATGATCATTATTAATTAAAATAAATAATTTTGCCAAAGTAAAAGAATGTGAGAAATTTTCCATGCATTGTTTGTGTTATTCTTCATTGTTGGGTTCAACTCTGCAATGGAGAATGAAGAAATGAAGTGTAAAGAGAAGGAGAGAAATGCACTCCTCAAATTCAAAGAAGGCCTTCAAGATGAGTATGGTATGTTGTCCACATGGAAGGACAACCCAAATGCAGATTGCTGCAAATGGACGGGAGTTCGATGCAACAATCAAACAGGTTATGTTCAAAGACTTGATTTACATGGTTCGTTAACACGCCATTTGAGTGGTGACATTGGTCCTTCGATAATTCAGCTTGAACATCTAAAATATCTAGACCTCAGTCATTTGTTTACTGAAGGCCACATCCCAAAATTTATTGGCTCCTTCAGGAACTTACAATACCTTAATCTCTCAAATAGTATTTATGATGGGAATATTCCTTCTCAACTTGGAAATCTTTCAAAATTGCAACACCTTGATCTCAGCAGTAATGGACTCACCGGAGCAATCCCTTTACAGCTCCAAAATCTTTCATTGTTGCAGTCTCTTATACTTGGTTACAATTCTGACCTTAAAATCAACATCCAAAGTCAAGGCATGGTTGGGTTTGTATCAAAACTCTCTTTGTTGAGAAATCTTGACTTGAGTTACGTTCAAAATCTCAACGATAATTCTCATTACACCTTGCAATTCCTGATGAAGCTTCCAAGCCTTGAAGAATTGCGTTTAAGAGGTTGTGCCCTTTCTGAAGCCAATACAGTAATCCCTTTATCTGATTCCCAATTGAACTTTTCCACTTCTCTTACTGTCCTTAACCTTGGTGAGAATAAGTTCAAATCATCAATGATATTGAACTGGGTGCTTAACTACAGCTACAATCTTCAAGATCTCTACCTTGATCGTAACCTCTTACGAGGTTCCATTGCTGATAATTTCGTCAACATAATGCATTCACTTGTAAATCTCGACCTCTCAAGCAACAGTCTAGAAGGCAAGGTACCAAAGTCCATTGGGAGTATATGCACCTTGCAGACATTTGAAGCTAATGATAACCACTTGAGTGGAGATATTTCAGATTTTATCATTCATACTAACTATTCCCACTGCATTGGAAATGTATCCTCATTGCAAGTGTTATCGTTGTGGTATAATGAGATTTCTGGCTTGTTACCCGACCTTTCAGTCCTTTCATCTTTGAGAAAGTTGTATCTATAAACTAACTGGAGAAATACCCACGGGCATCGGATCCCTTACAAAGTTAGAGTATTTGTACCTAGGCCGCAACTCTTTTGAAGGTGTCCTTCCTGAGTCTCATTTCACCAACTTCTCCAAATTATTAGGCCTTGATTTGTCTTCTAACTTGTTGACTGTGAAGGTTAGTACTGATTGGGTTCCGCCTTTTCAATTAAAATATTTGTTTCTAGCATCTTGTAATCTCAACTCTACCTTTCCTAATTGGCGTCTTAATCAAACTCACTTATTGAATCTTGACATTTCAAACAACAATATCACCGGCATGGTTCCCAATTCAGAACTCGAGTTTACCGAAGTTGCTAAAATAAATTTGAGTTCAAATCAACTTGAAGGTTCCATTCCTTCTTTTTTATTTCATGCAGTAGCACTGCATCTTTCCCATAATAAATTTTCAGATTTAGCTTCCTTTCTGTGCAGCAAAAGTAAACCTACCAATCTAGCAATGTTGGATTTGTCAAACAATGAATTAAAGGGTGAGTTGCCTGATTGTTGGAATAATCTAACCTCGTTAAAGTTTGTTGAACTGAGCAATAACAAGTTGTCGGGTAAGATTCCATTCTCAATGGGTACTCTTGTTAACATGGAGGCTTTGATTTTAAGAAATAACAGTTTGAGTGGACAATTTCCTTCCTCCTTGAAGAATTGTTCAAACAAATTGGCTTTGTTGGACCTTGGAGAAAATATGTTTCATGGTCCAATACCTTCATGGATTGGAGACAGTTTACACCAACTAATAATCTTAAGCCTTCGATCTAATAACTTCAACGAAAGCCTACCTTCAAACGTCTGTTATTTGAGAGAACTTCAAGTCTTGGATTTGTCACTAAATAGCTTATCAGGAGGAATCCCAACACGTGTAAAGAATTTTACTTCAATGGCTCGGGACACCATGAACTCAACTTCATCGATGGATCATTTCTATGCAATCAATGCTACTGATATAGTTGTCTATGTAAGCTATGAATTTTATATATTCTTGATGTGGAAAGGTGTAAACCGACTCTACAAAAATGCAGATAGGTTTTTAAGAAGCATTGATCTCTCGAGCAACCACCTTATAGGAGAAATACCAACGGAAATTGAGTACTTACTTGGATTGACATCCTTAACTTTGTCAAGGAACAGTCTTAGTAGGGAAATAATTTCAGAAATAGGAAAACTCAAGTCACTGGAATTTCTTGATCTATCAAGAAATCGTCTATCAGGCATAATTCCTGCCAGTCTAGCTCATATTGATCGCCTCTCTATGTTGAATCTGTCAAACAATCAGCTTTATGGAAAAATTCCAATTGGAACCCAGCTGCAAACAATTTAGCGCTTCATGTTTTGAAGGAAACTTTAATCTCTGTGGAGAACCACTTGATATAAAATGTCCAGAAGAGTCGCCAAAACATCAAGTGCCAATAACTGATGCAGGAGATGACAATTCAATATTTTTGGAAGCATTATACATGAGTATGGGGCTAGGATTCTTCACTACTTTTGTTGGTTTTACAGGCTCAATATTGTTACTACCATCTTGGAGAGAAACCTATTCCAAATTCTTGAATGCTTTGATATTGAAAGTGTTCTTGTGGTGGAAGCAGTGAATACATGTCTAGTTGCTCTAAACTGGATGAATGCTAAGCAGGTACTTCTGTTCTTTCCTACTTTGTTACTTTCACTTTTATGGTTTAACTGAATCATGAAAACTTTTAGCCTTGGGATAGCTGCTTTATTAATTGCTGAAATTCATTAACCATGTGACTGTTGATATATGTGTAACTAAGAATTTTCTACAATTTGTATTGCATTTCTCACTGTTCGATAATCTGTCTTCAAAGACAATATCAATCTCATAATATACATCATCAACGTTTTCATAGTTAAGTTAATCTGTACATATCACATGTCCTGATTAAATGATTAGTTACTTGTTTTTATGTTTTTTCACATACTAAAATTGCACTGATTTGATGACGTTTCCAAGTACTAAAATTAATTCTCATTTTTGCAGGATCTCGTTTTCCTAAAGCATGGGATGATTACATCGTTTACTGTTATAGAATAATTTAGATCGGTTAGCAGTGTGGAGTTCACACCCTTGACTGTTTGGTTAAGGGTAGGAATAGGAAAGGATGAATAAATGACATTTTGTTAAGACTTTAGTGTTTGGTTAGGCTTTCAATTTCAAGTTTGACAGTTTTGTATGGAAATCTTCTGTTGTCAACTTAATAAAACAAGGTTTTCAAATTAGCTTTTCAATGCCTTGCATCTTCCATACATTCAAGGGCACCTATGAACAAGTTCTGTAGTGAATACAAGAAGATTTTAAAGATGAAACCACTCCTCTTACTACCTTAAAATCTCATCAATCTGAAACTTTTCCACAAAGAGAGAAGAATAAGCATGTTATTTGGTATTGAAAATGATTACATCTACAAGTTTTCCTCTGCACCTAATCATATTCATATTCACTCATGAAATTTGTTTATTGTTTGAGTTGCTTCAAATCATGGTTTTAAATTGTAGTTGCGGTTAAACTGTGAACCTGAATATTATGGTAAAATACGATAGATGTGGCCACAAGTGCGGTTACAGTGCTGTTATGGAAACCTCTAAAACGGTTGAAATAATAATGAATATAAGAACAAGGATAAAGATATGTTTACTTTGCAGTGTTGCTAAGGATGCTAAAAATACATGTTTATTGTGGCTACACACATTTCTTGCATTTCTTGCACTACAGGCATGGACTTAATAAGTTAGTATTTTACCATGTTAGATATTTTGTGAATCCATTGTGTCTAATGAATTAGAAAATGATAAACCTATTTTCATTGTTGTTTTAAACAGATGGATGACTTCTAACCTATGAAGCACAAACTCCGACAAGGACACGTAGACACTGCTGATGTACATAGAACACTGACACCAACACACACGCATATTGAATAGCATTGAAATGATGTAAATAACGAAAACGAACCATTAGAATTTTCTCATCATGAATGGATGAATGATTCTGTCAAATACATATCATGAATCACTTCTATGATCTTACTTACATCCTCTGCAACAAAAACATACAATGTAGCAAGGTCTTCCAATTAAATTAGCAACAATAGTTGCAATAATATCCATTCCAACCTACTCAAAAATGAAACTAGCTAAAAAAAATCATGCTACTAATTAGTGACCCTCCACTATCATACATTTTTTGTTTCTTAACTCTATTACTCAATCTTATAAGCATAAAGAACAAGACAAAACTCAAAATTAGCACTATTAAGACTTGAATGATAACCAAGACTACCATCATCACTTTCACAACTTTGAACAGCACTACCTTCCTTTTCACTTTCATCTTCAACAGGCCCTGGCTTAAAAATGAAAAGTCCAGGTCCTGAACCAGAACCACTAAACAACCAATCATGAACATCCCAAAAAATTTGCACAGGTTGTTTATTAACCATAACAGTTTGATTCCCTCTAAACTTCCACTGCAAATTCTTAACATGAATCAAAACAATTCCATCAATGCTAATCCACATTTCAGGATCATTAGTACTATTACCTGTTAAACTATCAACAACAATCTCATTCTCTTTTTTCTTCTCATCAAACCTTGCCTTCGTAGAGAAACTTTTTTTCCCGAAAACGTTTTCTTTCTTCACAAGTAACATCGCCTCGACAAGTGCAGGCCTAGATTTTGTTCTTTTGTATGCCTTTTTCTTGTAATCTCCCAACAACAAAATAACCTCTTCGTCCGAAACTAACGCTACGTAGTAATCGCTACTCGGTTCAGGACTACCGGTGAATTTCGCGTTTCGAAGATCCCAATAAACTTCCACTTGGTTCCCTTCGACCGCAAATGTTTTGTACCCTTTCTTACTCCAAAAGGGCCATGGCTTCACATCAATCTTGCAGCTGAATTGTGAATCTCCTCCTACGCTATCGACCGTGATGTGTAACGTATGGTTCATAAGATTTTTGCACCATAAAACTGAGACATTTCTCCAAAATCCAGATACATTGGCTTGATATAAACATGTGACCGTGCTTTGTGCAACTTTGCTTGGAACAGACTCCTCTGTTGTTTTCTGTGCTAAGTTATATGCTCCTTGTGTTGATACTGATTGTGATCTAAAGGCACGAAAAGCCATTAAAATATTTTCGCTAACAAGATCAAATCATCAAAATAAAGAATTCAGATTCTAATGTTCTTGTTGTAATTTTTATTTTTCATGATGAATGTAAAGATGTAGATGTAACTCTCAATATGATGTTAGGTTCTATGAGTGAATATGATGAAAATTGATTAACCTGCAATGGTGATGATGTTGGTTTCTTTTCAGATGAAAATTTGTTTGGCTGAATTTTGGGGTGTGAAAGAGAAATTTTGTTGTTTTGGTTTCTTTGTTTGGAGAAAAAGTCTCCATCTAGAGGCTAGAAACAATATGTTACCCGAAAGATAAGGGAGCATAAGGAATGTCCTTTTAGTTCTCAAGCTATCTTTTTACTAAGTTTCTCCTAATCTTATTCTTGGAGATAGAAAATTATAAGTATTTTTTTTTTTAGGGAGAAATCTGAAAGTTAGTTATCTTATCTTATAAATATGAAAGTTAGTTATCTTAGAAATCTGAAAATCAAATCACACCATTATAGCACAACAAAATATTCATCTTCATACAGTACAATTTATGACATCAAAACACGTGATCAACAACAACCAAGTACGTACTATAAAAAAATTGAACAACAAATGCATAAAATATTCAACAAGAACCAAGTACGGTTCGACATGCTAGCATAGCTAATCTAATCCTTAAAAATGAAAAAGGTTAATTTTAGTGCATAAGACCACAAATAAATCAATATAATTGGACTGTGTTTTTCTCTGAACATTTTGAAATTTAATCTTCAAAATTTTAGTGCAAAAGAATTTGAAAAATGTTTTGTTGTAGAAGCAATGTATCTTTATTGTATCTGTTATGCTGAGTTTGTTTCCTTATGCAAATACTTTATGAATTTAATCTTCTAGTTGTTATCTTTATTCATTTGTTGACGGGAGTAGGAAAACAAGAGAAAAGAAAGTGCTATTACTGTATTTTATAGAACTCGTAACTGGGAGAAAGGTATAGAAAACTAGTCAACAAATAAATATTATCGATGATATGATCAATTTGAATTACAATGGAACATATTTATACATATAAGAAGTTATTTTGATGGCAGCCATCCTAAACATTTTTGTCTGCCTCCACCACTGTTAGTAGTTATTTTGGTCTTGAATGTGTAACAAGTAGTCACAGTAATTTGTTAATGTATGAGAATTTTAAAATAGATTATGTACTTCGTTAGTCAAAATA
The DNA here is from genome assembly GCA_958299785.1 of Medicago lupulina. Classification (NCBI taxonomy): domain Eukaryota; kingdom Viridiplantae; phylum Streptophyta; class Magnoliopsida; order Fabales; family Fabaceae; genus Medicago; species Medicago lupulina. The sequence goes on along the minus strand of OY283145.1, from coordinate 50,622,297 downwards.
TTTTTTTTTAAGGAATTAGTCAAAATAGTTTTTAACATTAAAATATTTCATTAATATTGTCATATTATAGTTTTTCAATATATTTCTTTATTTTTATACTGTCATATCAATCTTTATATAAAAAGAGTTATTGTGAGCATTGATGATTATTTTAGTGTTAAAGACAATTTGGACTAACGCAGTGTATAATCAAGGATTATTTTAAAATTTTTGATACAATAAAAGACTATCGTGACTATTCGTTACACATTCTGAAATCAAAATGACCATTAATGTTATCATATCTAAATTAATGCAAAATAATTTTGTTCTGAGGATTTTTTTAATGTCATACATTTTATATTTTACACTAGGAAATGTTATTGAATATATTATATCTTTATATGACATTCTATTATTTAAATTGTAGTTTTTCAAGAGTCTATAATTCATTATTAAAAAAAAAAAGAGTCTATAATTGTATTAAGTTTGAAATTCAAATAAGAGATTAAGAGGGATTAGTGAGTAGTTAGGAGTTGAGGGTGCATTTAATGCTAGCTAAGGAGGGAAAAAGATGAGTGATTAGGGCAACACTACCAGCGTGGCAAGTATGACTTTTATAATAAAGGATTATTACTCATCTTATTTATAGAATTTTAACTCTTCTTAGAACCATTGTTTGTAACAAAATTTTGTTTAAATTTAAAGATAACAAGAAACAAACTTTGTTTAAAAAAAACAAAGTTTAGTTTCCAAATAGATAACATTAATTAGTTTTATTTAAAAAGATAAGAGTAATTGACAATATAATTGACAAATTGTACCCTTAAAATATAAAAAAGACAATTAAATAGGAACGAAAAATTCACCCTAAATAGACACTTAAAAAGAACGGAGAGAGTAGATAAGAATAAACTTAAATATTAAAATCAAAGTGTAACAAACATATGATCAGGTGTTTGAGGGACAACTTTTCATTATCACAATTATACCCTTAAACTATTTTTTTCTATAATAAAGATTGTTGTTGTTGTCATTACAAAAAATAAGAATTTAGATTATATTTTTGTCATTGTAAATCAAAAATATATATATTTTTTTATATGGTTGGTGTCATTGATGAAACAGATAATAATGGTTAGTTTGAGTTTTTTTTTGTGTGGTGTCTGAGGTTCGAACCCCGGACCTTCCATATGATATGCATTGCCTAAGCTCACTCGAACATGGTTAGTTTGGTTTTTTATATTTGAAAAGCAACAAACATTTATATTTTTAATTTTAATCGAAATTATAATTTCATAATAAAACACCGTTCAAAGTTTTCAAATGTTTGCATAATAAAAAGTGTGGAAAGACGGACACGTGAATGACCTTCTTTTCACTAGTTGTTGTTGTTATTATTATTATTGTTGTTGTTTTTTTTTAAGATGAATTCTAGGGTGAGGGTTCAATTAAGTCCCTCACTAATAGACCATTTACAATAACAAATAAGAACCATTAGATTAATCAAATTTATACACCCTATTATACACCATATGCGTTAGATGACACACATCTTTTTCCTCACCCTCCTCTGCTACCAAACGTCCATATCCACCATTGTTGCCCTTGCATTAACATTTCTTGGGGTGCTTATGATGGCAGCAATGGAGAAAACGAATCAAGGTATTTCCCCAAATGAAAGATCTTGAAATGTTATTTGGACCAATGTAAAAAAATAAGTCATTGAATCATTGACACACCTTTATATTCTTTCATTCAATTATTTGTTTAAGGATAAAGTAATAATATTGAAAAAGATGTTGCAATGAAATCAAATCAGAAGACACGACAATAATTGCTTGCTGCAAAGTTTGGTTTATTTTCTGATTCACTAAAATTATTAAAAGAAATTATATATGTATATGTTTCCCATTGTTGCCACACACAAAGTTCAATTTGGGAAGGTTCAATTTCATTTTCATTTTTTAGCCGCAACAACATCTTCTCTGTATGTTTAACTTACGCGACAACCACATATGAATTATTCAGATTTCCTATGGGTATTGTCAGGGCCGTTTCTAGAATTTTGGTGGCCTAAGACGAACCTACAATTTGAGTCATAACTAATAAATATATATAAACATCAAACTTGATACAAAAAATTAAGTAATTTTTTTAGGGCCTAATAGATCCCTAAAAAGGAAAATTTGAGGCCCAAATGTCGTACTTATTTTTTGAGGCCTAGGGTGGTCGCCATCTTCGCCCTGCCTCAGATACGGACCTGGGCATTGTGGAAGATATAGGGGGGCATGATTGTGTGTAGCAATCTTTCAAAGTTCTATTTTTATTTTTAAAAAATCCCAACCTTTCATCAAATCCGACGATGTATAAAAAGTGGTTCATCGATGAGGGACTTAGTTGGACTCTTATCATAGAATTCACCTTTTTTTAAGGAAGAATTATTATTGTTAGTACCACTATAGTGTAGAAAGTAACCGTAGAAATAGGGCAGGTTGTCTATGACTTCACTTACTTAAAACTGAGGTTGTCTATGACTTCACTTACTTAAAACTCCCCTAGTTGGTTATTGAAAAAGGTAGGTTGGTCTTTGCATCTTTAGAAAACCTATTTATTTAAATACATAAAATTCGCGATGGGAGCGGATTAAAATAAAGAGTTAATCACATTCTCATATCGGTACAAAAATTTGCTTCCTTAGATATAAACACACATACATATCAATTTGATAAGAAATTGAGGAAAACTTAATGATATAATTAAAATAAAGACTTAATTAAAACTTTAAAATTCATAGTACTAAATTGAAAGAAAAAAGAAAAAAAAAACATGCTAGACTAAACTTATACTAGATCTCCATTGATACACCTGTCACACGCGCGAATCACCAAAACAGTAACGAATGCAACAAATACAAGAAGCATTGCAAATAAGATATATCCCAGTGTATTATGAGGAATTATGGAATCATGGTTGACATCAGGAGATGGAGGCTTCGGCAAAGATGAAGTTTTAGGAACCACATCTCCTGTAACAGGACATGGAGGCTTCGACAAAGGTGGAGTTTGAGGGACTACATCTCCACAGTTGATAACATAAGTTGGAGGCTTAGACAAATATGAAGTTTGAAGGGCCACATCTCCGCAGTTGACAAAAGGATATGGAGGTGGAGGAGGTAATATGTGATGAAGTGTTAGATCATCAGGAGATAAAGGAGTTGATGGCATGTTTCTTCCCGCAACAACTAAGAAAAAACCGAATGCAAATAGACAGATCATGATCTCCACATTCATATCAGCCATAATAATTTTCTATAATAAAAAATGAGAAATTAGTATCAAAACAAAAGAAAGTTATTAATAACAACGAATAAATTTTATAAAAAATAGCAATCAATAAAAGACGGCTAACATCATAAAATAAATAAAAAGGGGGTTAGTGTAAGTTGGACATATATTGTGGCCTATTATAACCTAATATTAGAAAAACCAAAGCACAACCGACATGGTCGGAAAATTGGATACGACAAAGAAAACAAAAGATATAAAGAGGATGAAGAGCAAGTGTATAACATCAATTAGAAAAAATAACACCAAAAGCAAAGACAATAGAAAGAATAGTAACACCTATTATAAACAAAACTTTGAGAAAAGTGTGTACCAATTTCGAAAGAAGTATAACATCAATTAGAAAAAAACAACACCAAAAGCAAAGACAATAGAAAGAATAGTAACACCTATTATAAACAAAACTTTGAGAAAAGTGTGTACCAATTTCGAAAGAATTATGTGTCTCGTGGCTTTTACTCTTCATACCAATTCTTTATTTATTTATAGTAAATTTTTAGGTTATAATAATAAAAAAAATATCAAATCAATTAAAAAAATATTTAATCAATTTACCAGATATTGAAAATATTTATACATACCCGTTTAAAAAAAAAGTATAACAATAAAAAAAAATCAAATCAATTTATCAAATATTGAAAACATTTTAACATACATTTTAAAAAAACAGATATCCTTGTGTAAAAAATATAAATCAATATTCCATTTGATTTTCTATTTTTTTATTTTCCTTTTTTACTATTTTATTGTTGTTGTTATTATTATTATTATTATCTATACCATACTATCCCCTCAAAAATATCTATACTATACTATCAATCAATATTGTATATATACACATATATGAGACAGGATCAGTTGACATGCACCAGATGTAAGTCTAAAGACTTGCATCAAATTTTGAATTAAGTTAATAAACTATAATAAGCTCTTAATCAGATGTTTACTAATTGTTAAATTTATTTCGTGATGAAATAATTCAAGTTCGTCTCTTGTTTTCATTTTGCTTAATTAACTTCAATTATATGTTCAATTCATTAAGAAGAGTATTTTTGCAGGGAAAGGATGTTAAAATAGTTATTGATTTATTGATGGGATTTGTTGTTGTTGCAGTGAAGAATGTTGTGTTGAAATTTAGGCCGTTTCTTACGCAACAAACATTTATATTTTTAATTTTAATCGAAATTATAATCTCATAGTAAAACACCGTATAATAAAAAGAGTGGAAAGACGGACACGTGAGTGACCTTCTTTTCGCTAGTTGTTGTTGTTATTATTATCATTGTACTTGTTTTTTTTAAGGAATAATTATTATTGTTGTTGTTGTTATTGTTGTTTATTTATTAGTACCACTATAGTGTAGAAAGTAACCGTAGAAATAGGGCAGGTTGTCCTACAAAGTTCTATGACTTCACTTACTTAAAACTCCCCTAGTTGGTTATTGAAAAAAGGTAGGTTGGTCTTTGCCTCTTTAGAAAACCTATTTATTTAAATACATAAAATTCGCAACGGGAGCGGATTAAAATAAAGACTTAATCACATTCTCGTATCGGTACAAAAATTTGCTTCCGTAGATATAGACACACATACATATCAATTTGATAAGAAATTGAGGAAAACTTAATGATATAATTAAAATAAAGACTTAATTAAAACTTTAAAATTTATAGTACTAAATTGAATGGGAAAAAAAACATACTAGACTAAACTTATACTTTAGAGATCTCCATTGATACACCTGTCACACGCGCGAATCACCAAAACAGTAACGAATGCAACAAATACAAGAAGCATTGCAAATAAGATATATCCCAAATAATCACCAAAACAGTAACGAATGCAACAAATACAAGAAGCATTGCAAATAAGATATATCCTAGTGTATTATGAGGAATTATGGAATCATGGTTGACATCAGGAGATGGAGGCTTCGGCAAAGATGGAGTTTTAGGAACCACATCTCCTATAACAGGAGATGGAGGCTTCGACAAAGGTGGAGTTTGAGGGACTACATCTCCACAGTTGATAACATGAGTTGGAGGCTTAGACAAATATGAAGTTTGAAGGGCCACATCTCCGCAGTTGACAAAAGTTTGAAGGGCCACATCTCCTTGACAAAAGGATATGGAGGTTGAGGAGGTAATATGTGATGAAGTGTTAGATTATCAGGAGATAAAGGAGGAGTTGATGGCATGTTTCTTCCCGCATGTAAATAGACAGATCATGGTCTCCACATTCATATCAGCGATAATAATTTTCTATAATAAAAAATGAGAAATTAGTATCAAAACAAAAGAAAGTTATTAATAACAACGAATAAATTCTTTAAAAAATAGCAATCAATAAAAGACGGCTAACATCATAACATAAATAAAAAGGGGGTTGGTGTAAGTTGGACATATGTTGTGGCCTATTATAACCTGATATCAGAAAAACCAAAGCACAACCGACATGGTCGGAAAGTTGGATACGACAAGGAAAACAAAAGATATAAAGAGGATGAAGAGCAAATGTATAACATCAATTAGAAAATAAGAGGATGAAGAGCAAATGTATAACATCAATTAGAAAATATAACACCAAAAGCAAAGACAATAGAAAGAATAGTAACACCTATTATAAACAGAACTTTGAGAAAAGTGTGTACCAATTTCGGAAGAAGTATAACATCAATTAGAAAAAACAACATCAAAAGCAAAGACAATAGAAAGAATAGTAACACCTATTATAAACAAAATTTGAGAAAAGTGTGTACCAATTTCAGAAGAATTCTGTGTCTCGTGGCTTTTACTCTTCATACCAATTCTTTAACGTCTTATTCTTATTTATTTATAGTAAATTTTTAGGTTATAATAATAAAAAAATATCAAATCAATTAAAAAAATATGAAATCAATTTACCAGATATTGAAAATATTTATACATACCCGTTTTAAAAAAAAAGTATAATAATAGAAAAAATATCAAATCAATTTATTAGATATTGAAAACATTTTAACATGCACATTTTAAAAAACAGATATCCTTGTGTAAAAAATATAAATGAATATTCCATTTGATTTTCTATTTTTTTATTTTCCTTTTTTACTATTTTATTGTTGTTGTTGTTATTATTATTATCTATACTATACTATCCCCTCAAAAAAATCTATACTATACTATCAATCAATAGTGTATATATACAAATATATGAAGCATAGTGTATATATACAAATATATGAAGCAGGATCCTTTGACACCAGATGTAAGTCTAAAGACTTGCACCAAATCTCAACTGTTTAATTAAACAAATCCTATGGGTGATATATCTTGCTAAATAAAGAAATTAGAAAACTCACGTGACAATCAACACTACAAGAATTCCTCAATATATTAGCCAATTCAAAATTGCTTTACTGGGGGATTTAGACCCTCAGTAATTACTGGCGGAAAAAACCTCCACTAACATAAAAAAAACCCTAAATAATTAAATGACTTTCATTACTGACGGATAAATCCGTCAATAATCAACCAATGAATTATTACTGGCGGATATCTTCAGCCAATAATGTAAACAAAATGACTTTGCGTTACTGAGGGATATATCTGTCAGTAATTTTATAACGGATTAAATAGTCCGTCAGTAATACAAAATATCCGCCAGTAATACTGTCATTTAATAATCCGTCAGTAACGCATAAAATCCGCCAGTAATTAAAGCAAAGAATCTGCCAATAGTCCCCTTTATCCGCCAGTAATGGTCGGTGGCCTCTAATTAAAAATCCGCCAGTATTGAAACTAAATCCGCCAGTAATCTTATGCAGTCTGATTTTTTTTAGCCGAATGTACACTCTTTCTTAGCTCTCAATCTCTCATTCAAACAAACATTATCTTTCTAAAATAATTCTCTACCATGTTACTAAATTTCTTCAACTTTTTTCTACACAATTCTTTTTCTCATCAAGGTAAAGACTTATATTTTTTTATTAATGTTTTATTTTCTTAATTATTTTGATAATGATAGATTTTAAATTTTTATCTAGTTATTGATATTCTATACATTTAGCTGTTTATTGGTGGTGTTGATGGAAGCAATTCTTAAAGTAAGACTCTAATTGGCACAAGGTTAGTAGTCAAATTAAAATTGTACAATTTGTTTTGTTTAATAATTGTTTTTTTTAAAGAATTGTTTAATAATTGCTTTTTATAGTATATATTTTAGTGTTATTATTGTGATTTTTTTAAGAAGTGTTATCACTGTAACTTAAGTCTAAAAATGACATTTTGTAAAATTTTATTTTATAATTTATTGACTCCTTCAATTTGTATGTGTGTGAATTTATTTTAAAAATTAAAACTTTTTAGTAATTGAAACAATTTCAAAAATAAATTAAAAAAAGTAGAAATTAAAGTTTTTTAGTGATCTTTATTTTATATTGATCATGTTATATGCATTACAGGCATGGGTGATCGTAGTTGGATGTATGATAGAAATCATCATGAAAAAAGAGGGCAAGTTAAGGAGCTTTTTAAGTTAGGTGTTGAACTTTTTTTCAGTATCGTAAAAGTTAAGCCTGCAGTCATAAATGAAGGGGGAATTAGATGTCCGTGTGTGGTTTGTGATTGTAGGTGCATTCGTAGTGAAGACGAAATTAGGTTGCATTTATATAGTAAAGGTTTCAGACCTAACTATTGGATTTGGACAAGTCATCATGGCTTGAGTTGTGTAAGAAGTGGAATACACCAGAATACCAAAAGAAGTGTGCGCAGAATAAGTGTAATAGACATTCAGCAAAGGCAGTTACCAACACACACTCAGGGGGGTCTGTAAATGCTAGTACATCTAGCTTCAGGCACGAAGCACAATATGGACGACTTCCAACCTTATTGGAGACTTTTGATTATTTTCATTTTAAAGATGGATTGCCTCGTGATAAAAGATCGGAAAGCATACATGTACGTATAATATTAATATTAATATTTTTATTTTTATTAAATATATCAATTAATGGCTTCACTGTTGGCTTTCACTCAATAGTTCTATTTGGACTGTTGGTGTTTTCACTGTTGCGTTTTGGTTTGTTTTAGACAAGATAACTTAAATTTTATTTTGAATATATGTGCAGGAGACCATGAAAGAATTTATTGAAGTTTTTCAAAGTCAGCAGGATAGTCTTCCCCCTTCTGATCGAGTTGATTCTGACACTGCTAGTGGAATTATAATGAACAAATATATAGAGACTACGGGTGGGAAGAACAAGGGTCGTATTGTTGGTGCTGGTAGCAACTCTTCGTTATATCAAAAGGATTCATCTGGCACATTTATAGATACTCGCCTTAACTTTTATGGTAGCACAAGTCGGTCATCTCGTAGACATGACGATCCCATTTATACTGAGGTTGAGCAATTGAGGGCTGAGAATGCAATATTGAAGGCAAAACAAGAAGAACTTGTAAAATCACAACAAGAAATGAAGAGCCAAGTAGTTGAATTGGTGCAAAGAACCATGCAAGAGCAACAACAGCGATATCGTGGGGATACATCACAACTTGAACCATATGATCACGCGAGAACATCGCAACATGATGATTTTGGGGTATGATCTTATATCTTATTCATTTTTTTTAAGTTTTTTTTTTGTTTTGTTCTGTTTTATTACCAATTTAGTACTAAGATTTCTATATATAAATATGAATTCAATATTTCACTGGAATTCTTTTATTTCCAAAATAATCATTTTTTTTGTTCTGTTTTATTACCAATTTAGTGGTGTTACTATTTAATAATAATGTGATAGTAATATTATTCATATGTATGTGTTGCTTGTTACAAGTTACAATTTACAAGAGTTGCTGCAGAAAATGATGGTAGGACGTAAAGCCCAAATAAGCGCTAAGGTTAACTTAATTTAGACCCTGTTTGGAGTTGGGACCAAGTGTTCACAAGGCATTAGCACAACCCCTAGATTAGTTGTTACTATTGCTGTAGACTATAGTTGTTAAGAGTCTCTCATTTAATGATATATAATATGACAATATGTTTATAAGTGTGAACAATCATCACCTTACAAAACGATTTATCTTAGATTTGTTCGACTAATTATTATCAGATTTTCACTATCATGCCACTAGTATCAGGCTCTCTATTAGTCTAGTCATGAGTGTGAGGGGATATGTTAAGTATCTCATATTGAATGAGATATGTTTTAACAATATGTTTATGACTCAATGCAGTTTTCACCTTATAAGTTGTTTTGTATAGTTGAGTTAGATCCAACATAAAATTCTAATATTCTAATGGCACATGGTTTTATATGCATCCACGGAATATAGGGTCGACTTTAGTTTTGTTCAAATTGTGTAGGTGATTTTATATAGGGGAAAAATCTAAAGCAAGAATAGTGTAAATTATATATTGTATATTAGATCATCAATGATTTGCGTGAAATAGGTGTAGAATTTGGTCACAGAACAACTCTGTGATATAGGAAACATGGTACACAAAAAAATTGGCCAAGTATGTATCAGTGGTGTTTAATTTAATTGGGTAAGATTTCTATATATAAATATGAATTCAATATTTCACTGGAATTCTTTTATTTCCAAAATAATCATTTTCTTTTCATATCATCACAGCAGGCGTCGATGGTTAGGTGCATACCGCAGTTAAACAAACGTCCTCGCCTACAACCCCAACCTGTGTGTAGTGATCATGAAGAGCATCATAGACCTCATATTCCTGTACGTGATCGCCAGACGTCTTCTTCGACGAGATCCGCTATCAATGCTGCTGATTTCAACATACCAGATGGTGAATTTTTTTTGAGAAACTATAGTAATTTTATGGATAATGCTTCACAAGAAAATCCCCAGAATATGGGTAGAGGAGGAAATAGATCATCAGGTGCGAGATCGGGATCAAATTTGCCCCAATACTATGATGATTAGTTTGGACTATTCTCTGTGATGTGGTGGTTTTGGGAACTAGGCAGTGGTTTTTTTTGTAGACTAGTTGATTGGTCTTTATTTTGCTGCTGCTAGAACTTTTAGCCTTAGCTTTTGTTCAGTTTTTTTTTTTTATCTTAGCTGTGCAGAATGAGGGAGCACATAAGACTCTTTGTGTGTGCTTTCCTTGTTATTTTGCTTTAGTTTTTTTGCTGCTTGTTGAACTTGATGCAGTTATAACTTTGTATTTATGTACTTTGCTAGAGTTGGTAGTTCTTATACTATGTTAATGAAAATTGTTGATCCAACAAAAAAATTGATTTCTTTAATTTATTTGTCTAATTAATTTTATATCATTAGGATTTTATGTAATTAATGAGACCTATTTTTATATAAATAAAAATAGTATTACTGGCAGATATTTCAGCCATTAGTGTTTGTCACCGCACTGATTACTGGCGGATTTATATTTTAAAATTATTTTGAAGCGAAATTACTGGCGGATTAATTGGCCAGTATTGTTGGTCGTAACTTTACTGGCGGAATAAAACAGCCAGTATTAATATGTCAAAAATCTAGGAATACATTATTGGCGGATTATTCTGTCAGTAATTACTGGCCGAATATTCCATCAGTAATTACTGACGGAAAAATCCCTCAGTATTGCTTCCTCAAATCACCCCAAACACTACTGAGGGAAAATTCCGCCAGTAACATTACTGACGCTAGTATTACTGAGGGACCATTTTTGTCACAAAATCCCCCAGAAATGTGTATTATTGAGGGATTTAAATCATTACTGTGGGATTTATTTGGCCAATAATCACCAAAATTCTTGTAGTGCAATTTTTCTCTATTTTATCGTGCAAATGTCACTTCTAATCAAGTTGAACTATCTTACTCAACAAACATTTGGTATTTGTTACTTCTTCTAATCAAGTTGAACTATCTTCAGGTAATGGAATCCAACCATTTCTCTCTATTTTTGTATATAAAAGAGAATTAATGCTTGACTCATGAATTTGCAGCCCTGTTATTTGTATTGGCCTTGTTATTATGGCAGTCCTTTGTTTTTCTAATTTTCATCTTTTACTTTCTACTTGAGTTTCACTTTAGAAGTATAGCTGCAGTGTCCTACTTACTTTTGTTATAATGCTTTTCTGCAGAATATGCTATCAACGTAGATTATAAGCATTGACACGACATGCCTCGACACCAAGTCAAACAGGTATTCTTATTTACTTGGCTTTTTCAGATATGCATTGTGTCCTGTAGCCTTGAAATGCTTGTTAAACTGTTTTTTATTTATTATGTGGAGACCATACTCTATGCACGATAGCATGTTTTGCATTGCCATTTTTATTGGTTGATCTTCCTGGATTTATTAATGCTAGGCTCGTCTTTACAAAATCATCATGACAAAATGAGGAGTGCTTACCACAAGTTTAGGGTTAAGAGGAACTACTGGCCTAAGGTTCGCTGGTGTTGCTATAAATCCACTTGAGAATCCCCATGGAGGAGCGAATCACCGATATATCGGACATGCCAGTACTGTCAGACGTGATGCAGTGTCTATATGTGTTGTGATGTTTCAGTTAGAGCTAAATGTTGCTTAGAAATGACTCTCTACATGCATTGTGTAAAACAATGACGGTTAATGTTTAGCTTGTGTCTAGTTTTATGGTATTAATGAATGATTTTGTAACTTTGAATTTGTTTAGTGTTAGATATGAAATTTGGTTCAATGATATTTTATATTAGTGGTTGTGAATGTAATTTTAGATTAATTTATGAAATTCTGTTTTATAATTATGTATAATATGGAAGAAACTAAAAAAAAATATTGAATTTAAATGGGTTGAACGGAAATGGTTTTTTTAAAAACTTTTTTTAACCCTTTTTAAGTGGGGTGACCCGACTTAATAAAACTATTTTAAGTTGGATGAAGTTAGACTTAAAATCAAAATAGTTACTAAGTCGGCCACCTATAAGTGGGATCCCCAACCGACTTAAAAAGTCATTTTCATCTCACTTTCTGTGCTAGTGCTCGTTATTTGCATTGTTGATGGTCTAGCATCATGCGATAAGCAAAAAACTTCCCACTGCTCTCCATGAGAATTTTGAAGTTTTATAGGAACATTTGGCTTCAGATACTTTGGAGCAAAATCATAAGGAACACATTGCACAATGTATGAGAGATTAATTTCTTTTTGTAGTACATGAGAGATTAATTTAAGTGGGAAAATAAATAGCTTGACATTTACTTGAGTGTGTTTGGATGGGGTAATGTTTTGAGGGAATGTAATGTTTTAAGGGAATTCAAATACTTTGAGGTGAATTCCATTGTTTGGATATTAATTTGAAGAATTTTCAAAATGATGAAAATTTATGAAATATTTTGTTTAAGTTAAATTTAGAGAATTTCAAATGACACCTAAAAGTTAAGAATTTCAAAATTCTTCATAGTTATAAATTTTCAAAATTTGCATTTTGGTCCTCAAATTTTCCAAAATTTTCAATTTGACCCCAATAAATTTATAAAAAATTGCAAATTGACCCCTCAAGTTTTTCAAAAATTATAATTTGACCCCTCAATTTTTTGAAAATTTCAAATTGACCCCTAATTTCATTTTTCAAATTTGGCCCAATTTTTTTTTTTTTTATAAAAGGTGCCCAAAAATGATGACAATAATTTTTTTTATTACTTTATCCAAACAATAACATTTAACAATGAAAGCAATTGAATTGAATCATTTGAATTCCCTAAAATTCTAAATTCTTCAAAATTTCTCAATTACCCCATCCAAACACACTCTTAAAGTAAAATCCTTGCGTTGTATTTTCCCTTAACGATTTTGGAACGAAAGTAAGGGTTATTTGGATTGAATTCATTTGTAGAATCCTATGCTCTTTTAGAAGCATTTTTAGACATGCTTTTGATCTTTTTCCCATGACTCTCACTTATTTCAATCTTCAACTTTTTCCCATCACTAGGATACACTGTTTCGTTCTCCATTAGTAGTTGGAGTTTTGAATAAATATCGAATTTCAACAGTTTGCATCAAATATAATAACACTAAACTTTGAATTCCCTTCATATTTGAAACAAAGGTAGCAACCATATCTTATAGATCAATAGTATTCTACGAACTTGTTGCAAAAGAAAATGTTCCCATCACATTTCTTGAGTTCCATTTCCCAAACACGACCATCTAGAACAGTAACTGTAGCAACATTCTTGAGTTCATTTCCAAATCTTGTTATAAATTCATCTGGAATATTTCTCTGCACTAAGAAGTGATTACACACAATCTGTTATTCTATGGGACCAAACTTCAAACGACGGTTACATGGACCAAACTTCTCAACAATTAATTGGCCCTCAGAAAGGTAACTTTCAGCAATTAAACAATTACAATTCTGGACAAAATTTATATTTATTTAGTTTCTGTTTTCAACAGCTGGTTCTACTCAGGAATGGAAACCAAAGCCAACAAACACATGTAATCAAAATTATGGACTTGCCACTGCATCAGAGTCTCGTCCCAAGTCAGTTGAACTAACTAGGCTGTTACAGTCTGCGTCTGGTGCCCTTGACACTGAAGAAGCAACTTCAAAACTGCAGAGGAAGCTGGAAGAAACTAACGCTACGTAGTAATAGCTACTCGATTCAACCGGTGAGTTTTGCGTTCCGAAGATCCCAATAAACTTCCACTTGGTTCCCTTCGACCTCAAATGTTTTGTATCCTTTTTAACTCCAAAAGGGCCATGGCTTCACATCAATCTTGCAGCTGAATTGTGAATCTCCTCCTACACTATCAACCGTGACATGTAACGTTTGGTTCATTAGATTTTCGCACCATAAAACTGAGACATTTCTCCAAAATCCAGCTACATTAGCTTGATAGATACATGTGACCGTGCTTTGTGCAACTTTGCTTGGAACAGGCTCCTCTGTTGTTTTCTGTGCTAAGTTATATGCTCATTGTGTTGATACTGATTGCGATCTAAAGGCACGAAAACCATTAAAATATTTTCTCTAACAAGATCAAATCATCAAAATAAGAATTCAGATTCTAATGTTCTTCTTGTAACTCTTATTATGATTTTCATTTTGACTCGGCGGACGATCTAAGGAAGATATGGGCAGCAGACACAGTTAACCTTAAGCCGGGTTTGCTAAGGTTATCACAATGGACCAAAGATTTCAAATATCTTGCTCAGAGACAGACACATGTATCTCTTTGGATTCGCTTGGTGGAGTTATCGCAAGAGTATTGGCGAGAAAGAACTTTGATGGAAATCGCAAGTGCGGTTGGTACTCCGATTGACATAGATGGGCCGACACGAAACATACCTCATAGAAGTTTGGCAAGTGTACCAAAAACTATCGGAGTAGTAAAAATATCGTTCCCACAAGGACTGTTTTAATCTCAATAATTTAATCTCGTTAATCAATAGGATGTGTAAAAGTTGTTTTTGATTTGCCACTAGGCGGTTGATTTGGTTTGATTTTATAGAATCAAATAATAGAAAATAAGAATTGGTTAAGAAAATATGGAGAGAGATGACATTAGGTCTTTCGAATCATCTACGTTCCCCTAATTGGTATACTGCACTCTATTCTCATGAATGATTTTCTAGTTCCACGATAGTTAACAAATTAGGCATAATCAATCCCTTGAGTTAGGACCCTCTTCTCAAACTACATCCCATAATCCCTTAGGTGGTCTAATAATCTTTGAAGGTTTTAAGCACGTTAACCTAATCGGGTGCAATGATCATTGGTGCAGTCACCAACTTGGTTTTAATCAAAGAAAAGGCATTTAAACATTCATCATCAAAATTGAAATCATTTTCTTTGACTAAGAGGTTACAAAGGGACTTTGAAATTTTAGAAAAATCTTTTATGAAACGCCGATAAAAACCAGCATGCCCCAAGAAACTCCTCACTCCTTTAACATTAACAGGTGGGGGAATTTTCTTTATAACCTCTATCTTGGCTTGATCCACCTCTATGCCTTTAGCACTTATTTTATGCCCAAAACTATACCCTTTGTTACCATGAAATGGCATTTTTCCCAATTTAAAATGAGGTTAGTTTCAGTGCATCTTTTAAGAACGACATCAAGGTGAATTAAGCATTGATCAAAAGACTTACCAAACATAGAAAAGTCATCCATGAATACCAATGTTCTTCTCTATCATGTCAGAGAAGATGGAGAGCATACACCTTTGAAAGGTCGCCGGCGCATTACACAGCCCAACGGGCATTCTCCTATAAGCAAATACCAAATGGACAAGTGAAGACAGTTTTCTCTTGGTCTTTCGGTGCTACCGCAATCTGATTATACCCCGAATACCCATCCAAAAAGCAATAAAAGGCTTGGCCAGCCAACCTCTCTATCAGTTGATCCATGAATGGTAACGGGAAATGATCATTCCTTGTTGCAGTATTCAACCTCCGGTAATATATGCACATCCTCCAACCGGTGACGGTACGGGTGGGTATTAATTCATTTTTCTCATTAGCCACCACCGTCATTCCACCTTTCTTCGGTACCACATGAACAAGACTCACCCAAGAACTATCAGAGATAGGGTAAATCATACATGCATCCAGTAGCTTAAGCACCTCTTTCTTTACCACTTCTTTCATTGTTGGGTTTAGTCTTCTTTGAGGTTGAACCACAGGTTTGTATTCAGCCTCCATGTGTATCTTGTGCATGCAATAAGCTGGACTAATGCCCTTCAAGTCAGAAATTTTCCATCCCAATGCTCCCTCATTACCTCTTAACACCCACATTAATTTTTCTTCTTCTAAAGAAGTCAAGGTACTGCTGATGATTGCTGGTTTAGAAGCATCTTTGCTTAAGAAGACATACTTTAAGTGAGAAGGAAGTTCTTTCAATTCAGGATTTTTTTCTTCTTCAACACCCAAAGTTTGCACCTCCTTATTGTTCTCAACAAGTTATTTTTCAATTTTTACCGGTTCAATTTCTTGTTTGCTTGCCTCCAATTGCTTGACACATTCCTTCACCTCAAGATCTTCATCATGGTCACAACTCTTTATAGAATTAACAATTGCTTTCTCCATAGGTTGTGTTGGTTGAGGTTCATGAGAATTGTCTTCAACTATTTCATCAACAACATCGATCCGGTAGCACTTAGGATTTCCAGCTCTATGTTTCATGGCTTCAAAGATGTTAAACACCACTTGCTCATTATGGAATATCAACATAAGCTGCCCCATCTCAACATCAATCAGAGCATGGCCTGTTGCAAGGAAAGGTCTTCCTAGAATGAGTGGCATGTCTTCATCTTCAGCCATGTCTAAGATAACAAAATCAGCCGGAAATACTAACTCATTAACTTTTACTAGCACATCCTCAAGAACACCAAAAGGATAAGAGATTGACCGATCAGCTAGAGTGAGGGTCATTCTTGTTGGCTTTGGTTCACCACATCCAAGCTTCTTTATCATAGAGAGGGGCATCAAGTTGATACTTGCCCCTAAGTCACATAAAGCTCTACCAATGTCTACCGGTCCAATGGAATAAGGAATAGTAAAGGCACCTGGATCTTTCAACTTCAGTGGAAGTTTCTTTTGGAGGATAGCACTACAGTTCTCTGAAAGAGCAATATTTTCATCATCTTTTAGCTTTCTTCTACCAATTAACAACTCCTTCATGAACTTAGCTGGCGGAGAGTCCCAAGGGATCCTACGAGCGTGTGTCACATTCATCCCCAAATGAGCACATTGAGGTGCACGAGGTGTCTGTAGAATCGTCTCAGGTTCAGACAGATACTATTGCTGAGCAATTTGAAGTTCATTATGGATCACGCCCTTCCTTGGCGTCACCGGTCGTTGTAGAGAGGTCTCTTGCGGCTAGTGCTAGCATGACAATACCAGAGGAGCAAGAGGTTGTCGTTTTACAACAACAACATGTACATCCCAGCAAAAAAATTCAACACGGTCTTGATCTATGGGACAGAGTTTGTGAATATGATGCAAGGTCAGCTACTGAATACTTCACGCAAGTTCTTACAAGGAAGCAAAAACAGAAAATTAAATTGCAACAAGTCTTGGCAAATCAGCCTCCTAAAACCCGTGCTCGAGGTGACAATCATACGACTGCTCAATGAATTTCCTCTATTGGAATGTTAGAGGAACGGTTTGGTTGTCTTCTCTCCATATTAAGGTTGTTTTCTTTAGAGATAGTTGTGGTTTACCCAACTTCAGATTTCCATAATCTGTTGTAAGGTGTTTTTAAGTTGTTTTCTTTATTTTTGTTTTTTGTTTTCTCTTTGGAGGGTTTTGGCCTAGTCCTCCTTCCTTTGTATTTATTTTCCCCCTTTTTTAAATAATATTTTAGAGTTTGGCAACATAGGATGAAGGTTTCTCGAGGTTCCAACCTAGTTGGGATGTCGATGTTGCCTCTTGATGCCTGTCCACTCTCCTTGCTTATAAAAAAACCCTAATAACAGGAAAACCAAAGCACAACCACAACTGACATAGTTGGAAAGTTGGATACGGCAAGGCAAAACAAAAGATATAAAGAGGATGAAGAGCAAGTGTACAACATCAATTAAAAAAAAAACAACGCCAAAAGCAAAGACAATAGAAAGTATAGTAACACCTATTACAAACAAAACTTAGAGAAAAGTGTGTACCAATTTCAGAAGATTTTATGTGTCTCGTGTCTTTTACTCTTCATACCAATTCTTTAACGTCTTATTCTTATTTATTTATAGTAAAAGTTTAGGTTATAATAATAAAAAAATATCAAATCAATTAAAAATAAAATAAATCAATTTACCAGATATTGAATATATTTATACATACTCGTTTAAAAAAAACGAATATATTAATAAAAAAATCAAATCAATTTATGAGATATTGAAAACATTTAAACATTCACATTTAAAAAAAAACAGACATCCATGTGTAAAAAATATAAATGAATATTCCATTTGATTTTTTTTTCTTTCCTTTTTTACTATTTTATTATTATTGTTGTTGTTATTATATATATATATATATATATATATATATATATATATATATATATAGAGAGAGAGAGAGAGAGAGAGAGAGAGTAACATGTTTTGCCTCTTTTGAGATGACTTTTTCTCTTTCCAAAATTACCCTCAACTTTCAATACAAATAATACATAACAAATATATAAGAGTAAGTTTAAATATTAAAATAAAAGTGTAACAAACATGATACGAGTATATATATGTCCATTTTATTCATTTATCCTTTAAAAAGTGAAACAACCTAGATGAGTATATCTATACTTACTTTTTTATTATCTCAATTATACCCTTAAACAATTTTTTTATAATAAAGATTGTTGTTGTTATTAAAAAATAAGAATTTAGATTATATTTTTTTGTTATTGTAAAAAAAAAAATTTGTTATATGGTTGGTGTTATTGATGAAATAGATAATAATGGTTAGTTTCAGTTTTTTTTTTTGTGGTGTATAGGGTTCGAACCCCGGACCTTGCATATATATATTATGCATTGTCCTTACCAACTGAGTTAAGCTCACGGGGATATGGTTAGTTTGGTTTGTTATATTTGAGAAACAACAAACATTTATATTTTTTATTTTAATCAAAATTAAAATTTCATAAAAAAAACATTATTCATAGTTTTCTAACATTTGCATAATAAAAAATGGAAAGAAGGATACGTTAGTCCCCCTAGAACCACCTCTCATCCAGTGAAAAAGTATATCGGTGCGATTGCCCTAGGCGTTTAGATATTAATTAAAGTAGGTAATCCTTATTTATTAATTTTGTTTAGTTTTAACCTAATTTTTTTTCCTCCATTAATCCCTTCTTAGGTTTGCAACAACTCAACCCTAAAATTTTGGCTCTAAATTTGCATATTAAATGATAATCCCTTATTTCTTAAAACAAATTCATTCATATCTTGTTGTGTTGTTTGTATAAATTTGTTGTTTATGTACATTTATCCTTATTTACTAATTTTGTTAGGTCTGCAGCAACTAAACATAATAATTTCTCTCTAAAATGTTGCATTAGGTTAGCAGCAATTGAACCTAACAAATTTTATCTAAAATGTTGTTGAATGCATATTAAGTTAATTTTAATCATAATATTGTATACTTATTAAGTTTGTTTATGAATTTTAGTTAAACCTGCGCGACGCGTGTAACGCCCACTTTAGATTATTTTAATTATCTAATTGTTTGAATTATTTGAGGAGTCTAGATATAATATATATATATATATATATATATATATATATATATATATATATCATGAGATGTAGAGATTGAGATTTTATATGATTTTTATGTGATGTGGTACTTATTTTATTGTTTAATAAAATAAGATATGAGAAAATAATATAATATTGAGATTTGGGCTGTTTTTATAGTTGTTACTAGTTTTGAGGGTGAAAGGATAATTAGTTAATAATTATTAAGAAGGGGTATAAAAGAGGGAATTAGGTTAAGAGAAAAACACAGTACGCGTTATAATTTTGGAGAACAAGAGAGAAAGAGGTAGAGAGAAGAAGGAACCTGGAGAGCGGCGATTTCATCTGTTACCAGGTAAGGGTGAGCCTAGTTTTCAATATCATTGAACTGTAAATCATCTAGTTGTGTTTAGCAAGAGGTAGGATGAGTTTGAGAGAAATTCAGAATTAGGTTTAATGTTAGAATTGAGGGATTGATGAAAAAGAACGATGGAATTGGCCTAGAAACTAGTTACAGAACCTAGATTAATCATTATCCTGATGTTGCTGATAGTTTAGAGGCTTAAAACGATGGAAATTGGAACTTTTGGGGTAGAATTGTGCGAACCCGTGGCTGTTCTGTGATCGCTCGCCTACGGCGAGCAGATCAACTCGCCAGGGCGAGTAATTGATATCGCTCGCGAGGCGAGCAGACCCAGCTCGCCACTGCGAGTAACCTTGGTAGCGCGCGAGGCGAGCAGACCCACTCGCCATAGCGGGGTAGCCTGAGCGCTCGCGAGGCGAGCATACCAGCTCGCCATAGCGAGTAGTCCTGATGGGCTCGCGAGGCGAGCAGACCCACTCGCCATAGCGAGTTAGTGCGGCTCTGACTGCAATAACTTGAGTTTTAGGATTCTGTTTTAGGGGAGCTTTTGAGGGTAGAACCTTGGGTAGTTTTTGAAGTGAGATATGATATAAAATGCAATCTGTCATGATACCTTGGAAGCTCTACTATTGTTGAGGATGTTTTGTGTGTCATGTTGTGTTAATATAGTTATAAGTGAAACATATAAGATGCCTAATTGATGAATAATGATGCTGGATTATTGTAAGCACTGTTATATGCTGCATTCATTGCTGTTTTGATGCTGATGATCATTCTGACCTATAATTGCATAAGTCGGTCCAAGTTGTTAAGATTGAGAGATGTTCATGACGAGGTCTTAGGTTGTAAGAGTGAGTCCATTGCATACTCATTATAGATGGGGGCTTGATGCCCGGCAGCTTTTGCTCATTATAGATGGGGGCTTGATGCCCGGCAGCTTTTGCTCAACTTTGTTGGGGGCTTGATGCCCTGAAGAGCCTTTTCACGCTCACATATGTTGGGGGCTTGATGCCCTGAATGGTACCACATGCATTTGCATTTGTCAAGAGGTTTTAGATGTTCTGAGATGATTTTAGAAGTTAAGAGTTGCATAGTTGATTGAGTCGATCTGAGATGGTTAACTAAATAACGATATTTGTTATAGCATGTTTATGTGAATATTGATGATTGTTTAACATAATTATTTGTTTTATATGTTTAATGTTATTGATTATGAATCTCACCCCTTCTGCTGGAATTGCCGCCTCGTGGGCAAGTGCAGGTAACCAGGATTAGGTGCTGTCGTGAGTGGACTCCTCACACTGTGTCTAGGTGCTCTGATACGTAACGGGATGGGACCATGTTTTATTTCTATTCCTTACGTATTTGTTTGTGAACCTTTGATTAAATGTTGAACTAAGATTTTGAGTTGGGGCCTGCGTGCCAAATGCTTTATGTCATTTAACTATATCCGCTGCGAGAATTCGAAAATACTTTGATGCATGATTTTTGAAGAATAAACTGTTTATTTATTCAGTTGCGAAATTCTAGAAGTGTGACATTCCGTTTAAAGTTGATAAACTCTGATTTATTTTAGAAAATTTTTATGTTGGAAAAACGGGGTGTTACAACGCGCAGGTTTAAAGTCTAGTTAAATATTAAAATATTAATGTATAGTAGTTTAAATACTATTGTTGTTCTCGTGGGGCTATCCTAAGACACCTACTAAATGTTAATGATCGTACCTTTCAAAAAAAAATGAAGGAAAAAAATGTTAAAGATCGTAATTAAGGTGGGTTAAAAAAAAATTAATGTTTAAAAATAATAATTTGGAAAATGATATTCTTTTGTGTTAAATATTCAATTATTTATATAGTAATATTTTATTATTTAGAATTCTAAAAAAATATTTATTTGAAAAAAAATATGAAATGATATTTGTCATATCTAATGCCCATTTATTTTGACTATTTTTATCAAAATACATTTCATAACTAATGTTTAAATTTTTTAATGATTTCTTACATACTTGTTTAAAATATTATAAAATGTTCCTCCGCAATAAGTTAGCTCAAAATTTTATTTTTAGTTCCAAATTTTCGTTAGTTTTATCTTGAATTTTCGGTGTGTAAAAAATATTATATTTAATTCATTACATGTTAAAAAGTTATAATTTTTCCCTCAAAAAAAAAAGTTCTAATTTTTTATAAAAGAGATTATTATAAAATTCTTAACATGTTAATAATCATTTAAAAATGTAAAAGTTTAAGTATAATATAAAAGTTTAAGTGTAATTAAACAAATTTTAATTTAACAAGGACCAACACATACTTTTAATCCTTGTAATATTAAAATTTTCTTAATTGTGCTTAAACTTTTAAATATTTAACATATTTTTTACATACTTATTTAGAACATTATACAAAGTTCCTCAGCAAAAAGTAGCTCAAAATTTTATTATTAGGTCCATATTTTCATTAATATAATCTTGAAAATTTGGCTTTTAGAAAAATTCATATTTAATTCATTACATGTTAAAAAACTAAAAGAATTTATAAAAGAGTGTCTTACGATGTTATGAACATGTCTGCATAAAATCTTTCAAAAATTTAGAAATTTAAGCATAATTAAACAAATTTTAATTTAACAGGGACTAAAACTACATGCTAAATTTTTTTATATGGACCAAAATATGTCACTTTTTTTTATGAGGACTAAAAACGAAATTTAGTATATTTATAGGGACTAAAAACTTAATTAACCCTTAATTTTTCTAATTTTAACCCTTTTTTATAAAAATAAAAAAAATGATCATTGGATCATACAAGTCTATTGTAGAAAAATGAAGAAGCAGGTGAAAAAAAATAGATGACATTGAGAGAGAAGACTTTGAAGGTTAATTTTTCTTCATAATATAAAATCTTCATCATTTTGACCAAAAAACAAAAAAAAATCCTCATCATTTGAAGGAAAAATTGTATTGGAGATTGTTTTGAGGGGTTTTGGAGGTGGGTTTACATAATTTTTTAAATTTAATCTACGTAGTTATAATATTCTTAAAATTAAAAATGTGAATGTTTTTACCATTTTCCTTATATTTCCAACACTCCAAACCTTCGCTTCCCCTCTCCTCTCCTCCAAACTCCCAAACAAAGCCTAAAACTCCATCCTTTTGAAGTTACCCATTTGTGGATTTACCTTTCTTGAACTTAACATCGTTGTTGCTGTTACCAATATGGGTTGGGTTGGATGAATAGAGGAAGCATAAGAAGTGATGTAACAACGTAGATCTTGCATGCCATAAACGTTAAAGTAAATTATACTCTCCTCTCCTACGAGAAGTTTAAATTACACTCTTCTCCCTTCTTATGTTAAAATATACACTCATCTTCCTTAGAAAGCAAAATCTATATTCCCTCTCCTATGAGATTTTTGAATTACAAACATCTCTCTTAATAACTAAATATGTACTACACTTTAATCTATTTTAAAATAAATAAATATTTGTATAACTAATTTTGAATCACCATTTAAAAAAAAATCTGTTTCTTTATAATTTAAATGTCAATGATCATTAAAATTAAATATTTTGTTATTAATTTTATAATTTAGAGTATACAATTCACTTTTAAATAACCATACTTAATCGACTTTAATAATTTTTCATATATTTTAATTTTATTTTAAGTTGTTACATATTTTATAATAGGGTTTAAAACTATATTTTAATGATTTTATATATTAACGTATGAATTTGAAGATATATAACACTGCTTCTTTTTCTTTACGAAACTGATATATAAACACTGTTTCTTTTTTTTTAATGAAAGATATATAACACTGTCAATCCTTACAAAATGCTAATCCATATTAATTTACATAGTGATTTAACGTTCTTTTATGTCAAGCTTTCATTTTCCTTATAATGTATTTTACTCATAATTTTATTCACACAGACATAGTGTGTACAAATTGAAAAACTAAAGAGGGGGTAAACAACTTTTTTTTATATTTGAATATGTAAGACGTTATCATTATAGTTTTTGAATGGATCAATCAGAAATGAAAACATATCCCACAAATATATTTTTTATCGGTTGTTTTGGTCATTGAAATTAATTATTTTTAGATCAACACTCATTTTTAAAACAGATATTTAGGTCATCGAATATGTTTTTTTGTTAGTAAATTTAATCCATAAAATTATTACTAAAAGAGATATTAAAGATGTCATAACAATTTTGATATAATTAGAGATTATAATGACGTTCTCTCACACATTCATCCAAAATGGTTGCTTGCCAAAACTAATAATATAAATTTTTTGAAAGCCAAAACTAAATTGAACAACATTTCTGATTGGTGATACGCATGCACATGTCAAATGAAACTTGCCCTGTTAAAGTGTTTATATGTAGAAGTTAAAAATCCAATTTTGGAGCAATTCTTGACTCCTATATGATGACGTCAACAAGAATTGACCCATTACCAAAACTCTAGTGTATTTGGATGGGGTAAATGTTTTGAGGGAATGTAATGTTTTAAGGGAATTCAAATACTTTGAGGTGAATTCTATTGTTTGGATAATAATTTGAAGAATTTTCAAAATAATGGAAATTTATGAAATATTTTGTTCAAGTTAAATTTAAAGAATTTCAAATGACACCTAAAATTTAAGAATTTCAAAAATTTTCATTGTTATAAATTTTTCAAAATTTGCATTTTGGTCCTCAAATTTTCCAAAATTTTCAATTTGACCCCAATAAATTTATAAAAATTGCAAATTGACCCCTCAAGTTTTTCAAAAATTATAATTTGACCCCTCAATTTTTTGAAAAATTCAAATTGACCCCTACTTTCATTTTTCAAATTTGGCCCAATTTTTTTTTATTATAAAAGTTGCCCAAAAATGATGACAATAATTTTTTTTATTACTTCATCCAAACAATAACATTTAACAATGAAAGCAATTGAATTGAATCATTTGAATTCCTTAAAATTCTAAATTCTTCAAAATTTATCAATTACCCCATCCAAGAGTGTGTTTGGATGGGGTAATGTTTTGAGGGAATGTAATGTTTTAAGAGAATTCAAATACTTTGAGGTGAATTCCATTGTTTGGATAATAATTTGAAGAATTTTCAAAATGATGGAAATTTATAAAGTATTTTGTTCAAGTTAAATTTAGAGAATTTCAAATGACACCTAAAAGTTAGGAATTTCAAAATTCTTCATTGTTATAAATTTTTAAAATTTGCATTTTGGTCCTCAAATTTTCCAAAATTTTCAATTTGACCCCAATAAATTTATAAAAAATTGCAAATTGACCCCTCAAGTTTTTCAAAAATTATAATTTGACCCCACAATTTTTTGAAAATTTCAAATTGACCCCTAATTTCATTTTTCAAATTTGGCCCAATTTTTTTTTGCAAAAGTTGCCCAAAAATGATGACAATAATTTTTTTTATTACTTCATCTAAACAATAACATTTAACAATGAAAGCAATTGAATTGAATCATTTGAATTCCCTAAAATTCTAGTGTGTTTGGATGGGGTACTTGACAAAATACTTTATAAATTTCCATCATTTTGAAAATTCTTCAAATTATTATCCAAACAATGGAATTCATCTCAAAGTATTTAAATTCTCTTAAAATATTACATTCCCTCAAAACATTACCCCATCCAAACACCCTCTAAGAAAACCATGCTGTTATTTTCTCTTCCGATGATATCTGATTCTAACACAAAAGAAACTGGTTTCCCTCCTTACACCTCCAGTTTGCATAATTACCACTACTTTTTGGCTTAAATTCAACTTGGACATTTTTTCCACTACATCATTAAATATTTTTCGAATTTTTGAAGTTCATGAGCCATCTTATAGCGGAAAACAATTCGGTTTGGTGATAAGGAATTAAATACCTTAGTCACTTTGTTCTTCAGACATACATCCGCTTTGTGTCTCAAATCTTAAATGACAAATTCATCTAGCAAGTTGTCAGCAAAATTCAGTGCATCTTTAAGTCTTCTAATCAAGTTTTTAACAGCATGGATTTGTTCTTGTTTGTCCTCAGCATCAAGTAGTACATTTCTGATAGACTCCAAAATGACGTCAATGCTTGTTGAAAACTCTAAAGTGTACGACTCCCATTTTCCTTGTATCACTATTTGCATGACACAGTTGAAATGACGTGCCCCATTTCTTATTTTCATTCCGATACATTGGAAGTATAACAATCTTTTTTTGTGGACTGATACAATGATACATACATTAGGTAACAATTTAAGCATGATATATCAACATTTATTTTAGGTTAAAGTCACGTAAAAATGAACTACATTATTCATCAATAAAATATGGATAGCCTTTGCCCACATTTTATTTTGGGGAACCTCTACACTTTGGTATACAATTTGTTTGGTTTTTAATTTTTTTTTCATCTACCTCAATTTCTGTGCATACCATTTTGAAGAGGGAAAGGCATACGTTTTCAACAAATAGGTTGTCAAAACATCAGCATTCAGCACTCTTAATCTATATATTTATCTATATGCTACATAGACAAAAGTTAGTAGCTGACATTTCATCAATATAGAAAGAAAAAAAATACAAACCAGGGCAAATGCATCAAGGTCATTAGGGGTAGTGAAATGCTTCAAAAATGTAAGAACAGCCATTCGGAATCCTCTGGCTGTCTCAGCAATGCCTGTGTTTGTGTCTGCAGCGGAAGAATACTTCTGAAGAATATCCAATTGAACATTTTCTATAAGAATGTCAAGAATAAAATTAAGCGCGTGAAAATTTCCAACTCCAGTTATCAGGCAAGCCAAGCACGGGAAATCACATTCCAACACATAAGCATGAACCCTAGTTGCAGCAAGGGCCACGAGAAGATCAACTCCATCAAGGCAAACGGATGATTTGTAGAAGTGATGGGACAGAATTAGAAGCTCAGCCTGAAAATGCCAATTTCACGCGGAAGAACATTGTCAGCTCAAGACAGAAAGCAATAATTCAGCCACAATCATTAAGATATATTCTCAACTAGTATTTCTCTAATCCAGGGGGGTTGGCCTTGAGCAGGATACCGAGTTTTCAAAAAAATAAATCTTATCCAAATTATAACATCTCAGCAATTATCACTTAAAAAGATATAGCAGCGCACAACAGCAGCGGAAGAGAGGGGTGTAGCGGTTCTCAAGTTGTAATTGGATAAAGAGCAAATCTTATAGTAAATAGGATCTTGTAAGAACACCTAGTTTGTGGTGCGATAAGTAGTCTTCTAATCCTTAACATTCACGTAAAACTTGATGATTTAAATTCACTTCTCCTGCTCTTATAATAAACTAGTTCACTTGCTTTGTTCTCTCGATCTCTACACACAGTTCTTTATTATGTCTACACAACTGAAATTCTACCAAACACAAGCTAACTATGGGTCAATCTTTGGTCAAGCGTATTGACTGGATGGTGGTTTCACAACCCATCTTTTTCCTAGAAAAACAACTTGTAAGTCTATTAACCAATAAATACATGTCCCAAGTCCTTGGACTGGTGATGGGAAAGAAAATACTATATCATCTTCTGAGGCTAAGAAGCATATGAGATTGGTGAATGCATTTAAAATTTTCCCGCCATGCATGCTTCCACAATAGGCCATTACACCATCCACGTATATCCTTCCTCTTTTTGTAATTCCATACATCCTTATCTACTTCTCAAACTTATATTATATCTAAACAGAGTTGTTTGACACAATCTCTTCATCACTGACATGAGATGTAAATTACAAAACTGTAAATCATAATGATATCAATTAACAAATCCAGGTTAGTTTCTTCATTCAATAGATGGGAAACAACACACTCACAGAAGTCCATCTAATGATTAGGATCCACCGATTTCCATACACCAACCATAGTAAAAACATCATTAACTAGAATCAATAATAATAAAAACGAATCAAACCCTCAGGAAAGATTGTGCAAGTATTTGAGCAATACTAGCAGCTAGCATCGGATGAGTCTGCACCAGAAGTTTTGCCTCCTCAAAGGCCTCTTGTGCTTTAAGAGAAAACAACTGAAGTAGCTCAATTGGTTGCTTGTCGAAGGCCTCATAAAACGAGTAGCCCAAGGTGTTTGCAGCTTTTATAACTGCTATTATTCTCTTACATAGCCCACGTCCAATGCCTTCGGTAAAAATGACCACCAAACTCTCCATAACCTAGTATTTTGAGCCACCAAACTCACAACGTTGTACACATAGTCAATGGAAATAATATCAGAGATGGGGAGGGGAATTTATATTGTAGTTTCTTGGCGGCAGTGATTTGCCCAAATTCCAACAAAGAAAGAACAGCCCTTTCCAGCTCTGCCGCTCCAACCGTCTCCTCCCACCTAGAAAAAGACATTTCCACTTTCAAGTTTTCTTCTTGTAACTACAACTCATTTTTGAAACTGATAATATTGGAGCTATCTTCGGTATCTTCACTTTTTCAACCGAGTCAAAAGTTGGGCGTCTCAACGCCAAATATCCTTTAATTTGGCCCTTCGTTTTGGCTTTGTGCTCCCACCAAAAGTAGTTGAAAGACCAGCCAGCATCCACCACTTGGTTCTTGTGAGGGATTTGGGTGTTTTCCCTGGACTCATATTTCTCTACAGTTCTATTCTTCATTGTATTTATATGGTTATCCATCTTAGCTATTGGTAGGACCCATAAAGAGAATAGGCCAATGGATAGGAGAGGTGAGGTGGCAAGTTTGTTAGAGTCAAAAATGGGAAACACATGTGGCAGAGAGTGATTGGTGAGGTTTGTGATCTATTTTGTTACAAGAGTACGTGAAGGTAAAGAGGGAAGCATCTTTTGATCATTAAAAAACGGTGTATTGAAACTATATCATCAATTTTAGAATTATAAAACAATATTTGAGTTAGAATCAAAAACTAACACCAATGAGAATCCTAATTTCATAATGATGCATTTTATCAAACATCTATAGTGCATCAAAACTCCACCAAAGTAAATAATTTCCATGTATGAATTGAAAAAGGAATTTGTGATTTGATTTTAAGGAAAAACGAAATTTGAAGTTGAAATGAAGGAAACATATGAAAAATTGTTGAGGTTTAGAAGAACAAACCTGAATGCAACTGTTTTGAAAGTAAACAATTAGCGGCACTTTGTTAATTACCAAAAAGGAGGGAATTTTTTTTTTTTTTTTGTACAAACTAAAAAGGAGGGAATTTTAAGTTTTAGTGAATGTGATGTGATTAGATTTAGAAAATGGTAGTTAGTTAGTACATTATTTAACTTATTAATTTAAAAAAATAGTCAAATTTTAATCTAGAATCTAAACAATTGAAACCTTCTTCATTCACAAGTACGCGTGGCAATTTCTAGGATCATTTACATTAATTTTAGGGTTATTAATGATAGGTTAATCTATATCTATATTATATAAATTTGAGAGTTTTTTTAAGTCCCAATATAGAAGTCTTTTTCTCTTCTTATGGTATTGACATGTGGCACTCTTCCTCAAGCATTTGGATTTCAATTAAGTCTCAATATAAAAGGTTTTTCAAATACTCTCACCACATTCATTCTCGCAAAATACTTTCACCACATTCATCCTCACAACTTTGTATTTAATGTTTAAGTATAAAAGGAAGTTTTAAAATTTCAAATTCTATTACTTGAAATTAAATTAGAGATCAAACATTTCAAATTCAAAAAATCAATTTTTTTTTTTAATAATCAAATAATTTAAATTAAAATATTTGAATTCAAATATTAAAATAAAACAAGTAATGGAATAATTCAAATTTAATTACAATACGATTAATGGAATAATTATTTAAATGCCAAAGAGATCAAATAATTAATATATGTCAGAAAATAAAAATATGATTCGATAAAAGTGTAACTTTTGAAAATAATATAATTAAATTGGATAATAACCATTAATTTTTTAAATGATTTAAGTTAATATGCTTGTGTTTCTATTTTCAAATGTATAATGTATAGTAATATAGTAATAATAACGTATAATAGTGTTTATTAAAAAAAACAAATAATGTTGTACATTTCGTTTTTATTTTCAAATGTACATTGTATAGTATCCCTGAAGAAAAAAATGTTTATTAAAAATGTATATTAAAAAAAATATCAAATAATGCTATACATTTCTTAATTTTTATTTACGTAATAATAATAATAATAATAATAATAATAATAATAATAATAATAATAATAATAATAATAATAATAATAATAATAATAATAATAATAATGTTAGACAAATTATTATTTTTTTGACAAAATGATGTGAAATAATTAATTTGGTTGTAATCATGTCAAATATGTTTTATTTAAAGTGGCATTAAAACAATTAAACATAATATGATTTGATTTTGCTTAATAATAAGAAAAAAACTATATGTAAGGGGTGTATATAGAAGTCAACCGAAAAAATAGTAAATTAATGAAATAAAACTGATTAAAAAGAGAAGGCAAAAAAATAATAAAACTTATGTTAGGGCAGAAAAATAAAGCAATGGAATAAAAAGGAGCACTAGCCAACATAAAAGGAGCACTAGCCAACATACATTACACACCAATCATATCAATCTGATTAATATTTTTTTCTCCTCTGCGTAATACATATGTTGTGTCATGACTGAGTTTATTCGTTCTTCGGGTTCTTCAGTTTGTTGACTTATACATTTGTGTATTCTTCTTAATTTATTTAATTTAAAATTCAACCTCCACCGCATAGAAATTGAAAATTAAGAGATGTAGAAGTGGAAGATCTATGATTTTATAGAATTGAATATGGTCATTTTTTTACAGGATTGGGGTTCTATATGGGGTGAAGAATGTAACAGTCTGATTTTTCGTTATTTTATTTTTCAAATTATGTGTGTTTATTTATGTTGGTATGTGATCATTTATCTTTAAATGTTAATTCTTGGTTTTAGTGTTAGAAGGACATTTTGCTCTTTTGGTGAGCAAGAGTAAATTAGTAATTTTGGGTGATAATTATTTGTAGCGTTTTAAGTGATGATCATTTGTTTATTAAATTGTTAGTATATTGTGGTAATTAAAATTAGGATCGGTAATTATTCATTATTTTACCGTTAGTGAGATAAAAACTAGAGAATTTGATTAATTAGAATTTGAGCTCATATAACATTTGGAGAGTTAGGCCCATTATAGTGTGACTATATAACCCAACTTTTATGAGGAAACTAGGGTTAGAACAATTCATTTTATAACACAAGATAGAGGTAGAGAGGGAGAATGCTAGAGAAAAGGGAAGAGAGGCTTGAAGAGCTAGAGGGTGAAGAATCTTGGAGCAAAAGTGAAGCCAAGGTTTGAATTCTTGGAGTTAGATGTAAGGGGGCTAGTGTTCAAACATAATCTTTTTCTACCCATTTCTCATAAGTGCTTAATTGAATAAGTGATTATGTGTTTAAATGATTATTTGAGTTTAAGTGTAGAAATTCATGCCTAGATGTTGATGATATGATTGTGTATATGAATTGAATGATTATTTGTTGTTAATGATGGATTTGTATGCCAAAAGTTATATATGTAGGTATGTTATGTTTTTGTGTAAAATTGATGAATAATGAAGTTGTGGTTGTTGGATTATGAGTGAATTCATGATTGTTTGTTGTTGATGTTGTTTTGGAGCATGTTGTTGATGAATTGATATCACGGATACCTCTATTTGTGATTTGGTGATGAGAATTGTTGTTGTTGTTGAAAATTTGTAAAAGTTTGGTGAATTGTTGAATTTTGGTGAAATGATGTTTTAATCTCAAATTTTATGCATCATTGAGTGTATTTTCATGTATGTGACCTGTAAACATTATTTTGAACGAGTTTTGGGTTGAGAAAGATCAAAATTGGGATTTTTGGAGAAAAAGGGTTTGAAACACGAAGTTTATTTTCTGGACTGATGAGCGTTCGCTTAAGCGAGCCATCAGCGAGCGCCAAGCGAGCGTGCTCAGTTGCTTCTGGACACAATTCACTTGAGCGAGCTGTAAGCGAGCTCCAAGCGAACATGACTATTGGATTCTGGACAGAGTTCGCTTGAGCGAGCTTCAAGCGAGCTGCAAGTGAGTGAGCCCAGAAGCTACTGGAAGCCGGTCGCTTAAGTGAGCAACCCTTTGCTTAAGCGAGCAGCACCCTGTTCAGCAACTTTTGATCTTTCACTTCGTGCACTTGGGGACCAATCCGAACATTCTAGAATGTTTCTTTTGACTTAGTTAATCACTGTTTATACATCTAACCCTATTGGAACATCATTTGAATGAAATTGGACTTAGTTTTATGAATCGGTTTTAATGTTTGGAAAATGTCCAAGAACGTCGATTTTTCCGAAACTTGTTTTTCTCAAGTGAATGATGTAGGGTTAAGTATGTATGTTGTTTATGTGGTTACTAAAAATGGTATTGATTTATTTCATTGAGAGTTAAATTGTTTTGCTTTGAAAACAGATTCTATTTGGTAGTTGGCCGATGAAGCGTACATGTATGTACACCTACACTCATAAGTGATTAGTGTGCATGGATAGTTGAGGTGATTGAATCGTTTTGCTTTGTTTTGGTTCATTGACCCCAATTGTTTAAAGTTGTGAAATATATTATACGAACTTGGTTGAAAATATTCATTGAACCCGTTTACTTTGAAATTCTTTTATGAATAGTTTGATATGAATATATAAGGTTGTATGAATGTTGGTTTGGTGATTGAATATGATGATTGTCATAATATGGTTTAGATTTCCGTAGGTGGTTGTTCTTTTGTTGTTTTTCCTGCTTTTTGCTCTTTTCGCTTTCTTTCTTTTTCTGAGGGTTTTGGCCTAGTCCCCCCTCTTGTATTATTTTTTCCCCTTTTTTAATAAAATTTGAGTTTGGCGGTATAGGATGGAAGTTCATCGGGGTGCCAACCTGGTTGAAATGTCGTTGCTTCTCCCTGATGCTCGTCCATTCTCCCAGCTTACCTAAAAAAAATCATATAAATTTTATGGGTCCAAACTTAATGTCGTTGACCTTAATGTATTTTTATTAGAGGTGGTAAAACAGGCCCAACCCATCGGACCAGTCTGTTTAGTCCGCTTTTTTTGGCGGGCTGAGTCGAAGTTTTGAACTCGTTTTCTATAGTTGGTTCGCCCCCACTTAACTCCTTAAAAAACGGGGAGGGCGTGCCGACCTGCTTAACTCGTTTTTCGTTTTTATTTTAAGTTTATTTTATCCTTTTGGATTTATTTTGGTTGTTGGGTTTATTTTATGATTTGTTTTATGTGGGTGGATTTTTTTTTTTTTTGAAGATATGGGTGGATTTTTATTATTTTGCTCTTAAGTATGACGTTGAATTCGACAATTTGTTAATTATCTTATTTTTACCGTACATTTATTCGATGCATATTTTTTTTAATATTTTTTATGTTAAAAATGACATAGTCTTTTGTAACAATTAAGTTGTAAAAAAATATGCATTAAAAAAAGTTGTTTTTTAAAAAGAATAAATCTTTTTTTTTGGGTCGGCCCGTCAACTCGTATGTCCGCCACTAAATAGGGTGGGGTGAGATTTTAAACACGATCGCGTAATTTGACTCGGCTCATCTCATCCTGTTTTAAGCAGGCTTAGACGGGACAGATCTAAATGGGACATGGGCGATCCTCTTTGCCATCCCTAATTTTTTTGGCGACCTCTTGACCTTAGTGCTAGTCCAAACTTAATATCTTTATCCCTTGTAAAATAGATCTACCCTATATTTATTTCTTTTATCTAAATTCTCCCTTGTATTTTTTGGTGGCCTCTTGACAATATATATATACTTTCTATCTATTTTTTGGAAAAAGAATAGTGTAATTTGAAATTTGGATGAAGGATTGGGAAAGAAGAGAGAACAAAAGAGAGAATAATGTGATTAGGATGAATATATCAAAATAGAAATGTGGTGTGGTGCATGTGAAAATAACAGAGTTGAAAATGAAATGATGATTACTGATGGTCCTTCCAACTTGTTTCTATCTTTCACTTATCCTTTTTTTTTTATTAGTATGTTATTTTCTTTCACTATTCTTTCACTTATCCTTGCATTAAAAGTAAAATGGTGAGATGCTAAAATATAAATTAATACAACACACAATCTTAATTTTTTAATGAAACAAGGTTTTGTAAGCTACGAGCAAATTATTTTATACAAAAGTATTCAATGCACATATATGGTTATAAGACTGAATAAATAATGTTTGTGCCCACACACATAAATAAATTATCTTAAAAATATTCAATTATTTTTTTATCAATTTCTTTTTTATTAGTGAAAAAATGCTTTTTTATGTGTGTGTCTAAGCACTATTTATTTGATTTTTTTGACTATATTAGAATTCCTCCTACCTCAACAGCTAATAGAATAAATTAATTTAACCAAAAAGAAAATAACTTAGCATTGTCAAAATTATTTTTTCATTACTTCTAAAATTAATTAGTCTTGGTCCAAGCTAGCACTATATTCAATCATTTGGAACAATTGTTATACCAACCTCTTTTGTGGAATCATACCTATGCAATGTTATATGGTCCTAAGGTACTTCTTGTAGGGCAGTCATATGTTTATGTTTATGTTTATATGTGGTCCCAACGTCTTTCTTGCCTTGCATTCTTATGTTATGATATGCAAACAACCAGTCCTATTTGGTATGTTTTTGGAATAATAAGAAACTTCCATATGTTGTGTTTTCTATTGGTTATTACTATGATACAAATTTTTATATTATTATTTTCTTAAAAGCACAAACTAATTCATCAAAATTGGTATTGGAAAAAATCACTTTGTTTCATACGATTTGTGTTGTTCCATAAGATTTGAGTTCTACTAATGCAAATTAACTCTCAAATCGTATTCGTTTTATGATTTATCTTTTAGTGGAGTTCACTAACCACTTAAGTTTAATCACTTTGTTTCATTAATAAAAAATCTTCTCATTCATTTTCTTAATGCTCAAAAATAATAGAGAAAAATAGGATAAGAACACGATATAAGTGTAAGAGATAATATTATCTAAAAATTGTCACAAAATAATTGTAAAAAAATCATTTTTCAAATAATTCTATCATGTAGAAATATGATTTTTCAATTTATTTGATATTGTCTCTTCTTTTTTTGTTTTGTTGATTAATATGTTATTAAATAAATGCATAATAATAAATGTAACAGATTAAAAAAAGAAGAGTGTTCCATTGAAATGGTCCCACAAAATAAAATGGGACCCATGCATATGCATTATATTTTGTTGGAAGGTATTATGTTATTTATTCAAAAAATTGTTATTGTTATTTATAAGCTAGATAAACTAATAACCAGTATTGGAAACTAAAATAACATAATATTGAAAAAATTCCACCAACATTCTTGTTAAGCTGATAGGTTAATTAACCATTTGTCCTCCAACTCCGTACTTGTAATGTGACCTCTCTTTTTTTTCTCAGAATCACGACTTTTGGGCGTTATATATTAATTGTTGAAACATAGTATGAATGAAAATGATGGGGACTGCTAGGGACCACTATTCATGATCCTTCAAAAAAAAAAAATGATCTTCCATTTGTATTTAACAAGTCAAGTCAATAAATGGGAAGAAATACGAAAATAAAATGATCTTCCATTTGTATTTAACAAGTCAAGTCAATAAATTGCTAAAAAAAAAAAGTCAAGTCAATAAATGGAAAGAAATACGAACATGAACCGCAAAAGTAAATTTTAATATTTATTTATTATTTTATTAGTATTTTTTGACAATTTTATTAGTATTATACATTGTATTAATATATTTCTTGTTGGTTTTTAATCTATATATAGCATTGATTTAATCTATATTGGTTATTATGATACAAAATTTTATTATTATTTTCTTAAAAGCCCAAACTAATTCATTGAAAATAGTATCGAAAAAAATCACTTTGTTTCATATGACTTGTGTTCTTGCATGTGATTCGAGTTCTACTAATGCAAACTAACACTCATAAATGGTATTTGTGTTACAATTTATCTTGGCTTAAATATGCATTTCATCCCTGTAATTAGGGGTCGTTTGAAATTTCATCCATGAGCTTACTAATCCTCCCATTTTGCCCCTGCAATTATTAATCATTTGAAAAATGGTCATAATTACATCTGATTAGTAATTTCAGGGACGAAAATTCAAATGACCTATATTTACAGGGACGAAAGATTTATTTAAGTCAACCACCTTGCTCAATCATCACTTGCCACATGGGCACCACGTCGCTAATGACAGTCCACCTCAGCAAAAAAACTTAATTAGGACCAAAAGTCAAATGATTAATATTTTCAAGGGCAAAATGGGAGGATTAGTAAGCTCAGGGATGAAATTTCAAACGACCCCTAATTACAAGGATGAAATGCATATTTAAGCCATTTATCTTTTAGTGAAGTTCATCAACCACTTAAGTCTAACCATTTTGTTTTATTAATAAAAATTTCATTCATTTTTTTTAATGATAAAAAACAATAGAGAGAAAGAGGATAAGAACATGATATAAGTGTAAGAGATAAAATTATCACAAAATAATTCTAAAAAAATCATTTTTCAAATAATTATATCATGTAGAAATATGATTTTCCAATTTATTTGGTATTGTCTCTTCTTTCTTTATTTTGTTGATTAATATGTTATTAAATAAATGCATAATAATGTAACAAAGATTAAGAAAAGAAAAGACACTGTTCCATTGAAAGGGTCCCACAAAATAAAATATGACCCGATTATGTTAAGTCTCACTCTCATGTTTTCCCTCTTCTTCCTTCAAACAACGCACTCTGTTCTTCCATTTTCCACCATTCTTATGAATATATGAATATGATGAAGCTCTCTCCACACCTTGAAACTCACTCTCTCCGTTTTCACTCACTCTCTCTCTCTCACACTCCATTCTTCATTTCCAATGGACTCACACTCCATTTTCTGTTCTGTTGTTGTTGAATCGAAGATGATGTTGTTTAAACTCATCACATTTTTCCTCCTTCTTTTACTTCGTACTACTTCAGCTTGTGACCAAATGGGCGACATCCCCTGTATCTTTCCTTCTCCACAACCACCGGTTGAGTGTGGTGTTGGTTGTGTCATCCCTACTTCACCACCGGTTGAGTGTGGGGTTGGTTGTGTCATCCCTACTTCACCACCACCACCACCTCCTCCTCCTCCGGCGCCTCCGTCGCCGGTGGTGGAGATTATATACTCTCCTGGCAAAGCAGAGAACCATGGATATGACTTTATGGTAGCTCTGCATATCATGCTAATTCTCTCTCTTTTTATAAATATTATGTTTATGGCTTTCCGAATGTATGATTCTTGCTGGGGTGAGGGAAAAGAGAGACGACTCCTGTTGAAAGAGAGAAGGTTGGAGAGAGTTGGAAGAGAAGAAGAGAGGATGAATCAGAGAATGAGGGAAGGAAGGATCGGGAACAGAAGGATGAAGAGAAAGATGATGCAACAAGAACAAGAAGAAGAGGAGGAAAGGAGGAAGATGGAGCAGATGGAGGAAGGGATAGTGGAGGAGTGTGAAGAGATTGATGATTATGATGATGATGGTGATCATATCTGTGGTGGCTATTAGGATCAAACCCTAATTCTCTGTTATGCTCATAAATTTATAAGTTTTTTCTTAATTATATGTATATCTTAGTTGCACTTGCTTCATTATGTATGATATGGGGATATGGGAAGGTATTGAATTTGATCATAGTTTCACTTGTAATCATAGTTTATGTGCAACAATTTTAACAACTCAATTATGTAGGATCTGGGATTTATGGGAAGGTATTGAATGTTTCCTTGTTCGTTCACTTAATTTCTCGTCTGTAGTTAAGCAATAGTCATATACATTAATGCTAGTGAGTAGCAGTGTTGTCGATGACAGGTCACTGAAAATAGTACTATAGCCGCTATTTGACAACAATTTGTACTAAATCGCGTATCATAGAATAATAGTGTTTTGTTCAAATTTTACTACACTATATCGCACTTAAGCCACTATTTGACAACACTAGTAGCTAAGAATCTCTACTCACACATGCACAATTGTGTATCTAAGCTTTCTCTTATCAACATATATATCTGAAGTAAAATAATTATTTGATCAACTGTGTGTTGTGCATCCCTTCAGTGCACCTGTAATCATGGTTTTAAATTACAATTGCAGTTGCATTTGTGGTCACACTGTGAACCTTTACATCGTGGAAAAATGCAGCCAAAACTGTGGTTGTGACACCGTTGTTGAAACCTCAAAATACTCTAAAATGCGGCTGCAATTGCGGTTGCAAACTGAAGTTTAATAAATCATGTTTATGATAATTCCTGATATTTTGTGGAAAATTACAAAGAAGTGTGAGTAATGCAGCTACAATTGCGTTTTCTGTATACATGACTTTCAGATTAATTGTTTTTACGCTGAATAAATTCATTTATGTTTTTGTAGGATGAATAGGGAAATGATTATGAAGAAGCTATTAGTGTAGAGTGGATTGATAAGAGTTTAAGCCATACTTTCAAGTGTCCATGTGGCAAGGGATATGAGGTTCTAATCTGTGCAAACAATTGTTACTACAAGTTGGTGTAGAAGAATCAATATGTTTAATTGATTCCTTGGGGATGGATCACTTTTGTTTATATTCTGATTTAGTTTGGAAAAGTCTTCTCTGTTTCCATACGTAGTAGCATTTGTACATCCCTTACGTTTGTTTGGTAAATAAGTTGGTATGTACTACTGAATGAAATGAATGAAAGTATTTTTATACCATCTATCAGTTTAGTAATCAAAGGGTCCTATATGGATTTTTCTCACTGTGAAGCAATTCTTTGTATGTCATTGTGAATGTGAAGCATATCTTGTGCTAGGCTTCTATCAATGTTTTCAAAATTGGAATGAGATCTAACCAGTGAGATCATAAGTCCATAAGGTCATGGACTCATGGTTTATTTGGTTTAGTCGGTTCATTGAAATAAATCGAGATACATCATAGTCAATCGTGATTATGTTTTGGTGTTGATTATGGTAATTGAAGATACAAAGTTGCATAAAATAAGTGGCCGAGTACCTTAAGTTTATGCAGTGATTCATTGGAATAAATCGAGATACATCATAGTCAATCGTGATTCGCCATAACTGAATTGGGACTCAATATGATATTCATGTCCACAATGAATACACAATAGGGATTCATATAGATTGAGTTCGACTTTGTATCAACTAGAGATAGAACTCACATGTATAGTAAGATACTGATAATCATTGAATGTCTGAATTTTTTGTTGTTTAAATGACAGAAAAATAGATTATGTATCGACTAGGGAGGATTAAGAGTTAAGACCAAAAATAGATTATGCTCAACCCTTTATGTAAAATTATGATTAAATCATGGCAAAAAGTATATGCATGCAAAGTCATTTCAATATGTATACTACCAGAAATTAGTCATACTGTGACCGGTATATAGAGCGGAAAATGTAAGTTGAGATTTTCCAATATTGATTAAGATGTATCTTAATTTGCAGCTTCAACTGATTTATCATCCGAAAGTAGTAACAAGAATTCTTCAAAATGGAGATTTTCTTCTTCCTATTCAAAATCTTAAATAGTTATCAAATGGAGATTCAACACATCGTGAATCGGAAGAACTATTTTCCAAATTTTGAATCGAATCTTATTATAAATAGTAAGATACATTTTTTGAGTAAACACAAATGACAGTAATATTAAAAGTTGACATATCCTGTCTGTATGAGTCTCAAAGTAATTGAAGATTCAAGTTATAAATTAAATGGAAAAGCAAAGTGGATGACTATACAAAGTTGACAAAATAAGTGGCTGAGTACGTTAAGTTTAAGTAGTGATTCGTTGGAATAAATCGAGATACATCATAGTGAATCGTGATTCGCCATAATGAATTGGGATTCAATATGATATTCATGTCCGCAATCAATACACATTAAGGATTTCATATAGACTGAGTTCGACTTGGTATCTAATCGAGATAGAACTCACATGTATAGTAAGATGCTGACAACCATTGAATGTCTGAATTTTGTGTTGTTTAATTGGCAGATAATCCAATTATACATAGAGACATCAAAGCATCAAACATCCTAATTAGTGAGAATCTAAGGGCTAAAGTGGCAGACTTTGGTTTTGCAAGATTGTCTGAAGACCCTGGTGCAACTCATATTTCAACTCAAGTTAAAGGAACAGCTGGATATATGGATCCTGAGTACTTGAGAACTTATCAACTCACAGAAAAGAGTGATGTTTATTCATTTGGTGTATTGCTTGTTGAAATGATGACAGGAAGACATCCAGTTGAACCAAAGAAGAAAATTGATGAGAGAGTCACAATCAGATGGGTATGCATGTTAAAAATACAATAGTACTTTTACAGCATTTTTTATATCATTAGAAATCAAACCTTTTCCTTCGGGGCAGTTTTATCGATTGCGGACCATGGTGGAAATCCAAAAATTCACTATATAATGCCAAGGTGCCGCCATCATTCACAAATTGGCCATGATGGTTTCAAAAATATCCATTACGGCCAATACTTTGACAGCACTGCCAAGGGGTTTATAACCCTCACACATCCTGAGAACCAACCACTTTCACAATATTTTTACTACATGAACACATCACTTTGGATTAATCTTTTTTTGATTCAATTATTTTTGAAAAGCAACAAAATTTATTAAAATTTTTAGAAAGTGTAAAATGAATCTTTACAGTATCCAAGGTGTTCTAATCATGCTCATTGTACTTTATAGGTTGTAAAATAAAGGCCATATCATAGGTTTTACTTGCCTTCAAGTTTTTAAATATGTAGCGGTATAACTTACCGAAGATTCATTTTGATCTGTTAATATCAACATGGGTTTTTAAGTGCAAAGTCAACAAATTCATGCATTCTAAAACTACATCTTTTGGCCAGAGAAGTCAAATTCTGTTTTTGTTCAAAACAAATTTGCATCAAAGTCGTCATGTTTATCTGAACTAAGAATTTAAGAGTTAAACTTAGATCCAAATGCTTTCCTTGTTAATTGGAGTAAACTTTGACCATGTTTCCTCATAACTAGGTTTTTGGTTAATTTTGCAAGAATAGTTTTGTCATGCAGATAACAAGTAATCCAATGCTTAGCATTATACCCTTTCCCTTGTATCTTATAAAGATGAAGTACTAGTAGAAGATGCTGGTGAAAGTCCCACATTGGAATGAGATATGACCTGAAAATGATTTTGAGTTATGCTCAATTCAAAATCTAAGATGGTATCAGATTCTATCCAAAATCTGTAGGGACACCCTCAATTCTGTCACTCAGGTCACATTCCAAATGTCTTGTTCTTGGCGTGTCGGGGTGTGTTGAGATTCTTATATTGGTTAATATATGACTTGCATGTATGCGTGCAGGCAATGAAGATGCTCAAGAAGTCCAGCCTGTTGGATAATAAACTTGATTTGGTCCATTGGACTAATCAAGTGTTAGGCCCAATTAGATAATAAATGGTGTAGCCCATAGAAAGCTCTAGAGTCATGTAGAATTAGGTTGGTAGAAATATCATTGAGAGAAGTGTGTAGAACTTTCATGTATGTAGTTGAGAGAAGTGTGTAGAACACTCTCTTGAAGTGTGTAGAAAATTATCCTATGATGTGTCTAGAACTCTCCCTAGGTAGTATCTCGAACTCTCCCTTAAAGACTATAAAAAGGAGAGAGTTTGTCATTTGTAAATCAAGAAAGAAAACTAGAATCAAAGTATCCTCTCAAGTAATAGAAATTGTTCTTCTCTCAACTATTTTCTCCTCCTAAATTCCACACAAAGTTCTCACTATAACATTCTCCTCTTCCAACAAAGTGGTATCAGAGCTTAGGTTCTGAGAAAAATTGTTCCATAATTGTGGCGGTCAATGGAGCGGCATCCTTTCAAGTTCCACTTCTCAAAGGAAGTTGTAACGCCCCATTTTTATTTAATTATTTTTAGTTGATGTTTGAGTATTTTTATATGACTATATTTGACATATATGATTTAGATATGATTTTATGTGAAATATATGACTTGGTATGAATTGTGTGATATTTGGTGTGATGATAATTTATTATATGATTTATGGTGTTGTGTTTTATTTAAATAAATGTTGTTTGATTATTTTATTTATTTAATAAAAAGGTAGAAAATAGTATTATTTGGTTTAAAGGGAATTAAGTATAATTATGAGGAATAAGTGAGAGTTAAGGAAATAAGAGGGGGTTATAGTTTACAATAAAAAGAAAAGGAGAGTCAGAAAGAGTTTTACGTACAATTGAAAAAAAAAAAAGAGAAAGTGAGTTTTTGAGAGAAGAAGAGGAGAAAACCTAGAACCAAGAGAAGAGGCTAGAAGAAGAGAGAAGAACGCAGCTTAATTCAGGAATCATAATCTAAGGTAAGGGTGGGATTCCTTCCATAATATGTATATATAATTTTGATTGTTGATGAAATTGTGTTCTAGGTTTAGAGTTTAGAAAGTTTATGATAATTGATATGATGTGATGAATTGTGTTGTTTAATGCATGCTTCTGTGTTGTTTTGATTGTTATGTTGTATATAGAACCTGTAAACATTGTTCTCTATCAAATTTGGGTAGATGAAATTTGGGTTTTTGAGTGAAAAATAGAGTTTTCCCGAGAGCTACCTTTGACAGCATACCCTGTTCCATGTTGTTGCGTCTTTTGCATCAGTTTCTGTTTCGAACTAGCTTTTGGTGTAAACACGAAAGTTGTAGGTATGAATGTTATCTTTCTAATGCCGTTGGTTTGACGTCAAAATGATTTATAGAACTTGAGTTATGGTCAAATTACTGAACGTAGGTCACAGTGAATTTTTATGAATTTCAGCACAACTTTGTCCGA
Organism: Medicago lupulina; assembly: GCA_958299785.1. NCBI lineage: Eukaryota > Viridiplantae > Streptophyta > Magnoliopsida > Fabales > Fabaceae > Medicago > Medicago lupulina. The sequence goes on along the minus strand of OY283145.1, from coordinate 50,579,502 downwards.
ATTTGAAATGAAAACTGGTATTGATTGGTACGTAATTGATCTTAAGTGTAAACATGAAAGTTGTAGATAATTGAATTAGATTTCTAATGGCACTGGTTTGACTCGAAAATGAGTTTCAGATTTTGAGTTATGATGAAAATACTCCAAGGAGGTCTTAGTGAAATCTTATGAAAATTCAGCATAACCGTTTCTAAGTTAATCCAAAACTTATGGAATGATTCCAAAACTCAAAACTAGAAGTATTATGAGTTCAATTAGGGTGTTTAAGAGTATTTAACCTATGTTGTGAGTCGACCCTTGGGGTAGGAATGAAGGTTGTTAATGATTATAATGAGGTTCAGAGAGGCTGAATAAGATGATTTATATTGATGATTTACTTTGATGATTAAATGTGAAAATATTTATATATTGTGAAAGACGTTGATATGAAATTGTAATTGTTATATATGATGATTATTATTGATGTTGCCTTGCTGCAAATTATTTGATGGTGTTGCCTTGCTGATGTGATGTATTAATATCATTAAGATGCTAATGTTGGTTAAGTTGTTTAAGTTGTAAGATGTTGATCCAAATTATTGGAGTCATATGAGATGTCTAAGTTGTTAAGCTGTTAAGATGTAAGGTCAATTGCATACTCATTTACGTTGGGTGAGGGCTTGATGCTCTGTAAATGTATATTTATACATAATACGTGACGGGAGAGGGCTTGATGCTCTGTGAGCCTATTTACGCTCAATATGTTGGGGGCTTGATGCCCTGGTTGGTACCACATGCATGAGGTCTAAGTGTTGCATAGTCGTGTCGTGTCGTTTGTGAAGTGATGATGTAATTATGAAGTGATGATGTAATTTGCAAAGTGATGATGTATTCGTGATGGTGTAATTGTGACTTGTTGATGTATTTATGACGTGGTTGAAGTATTTGTGATGTTATGAGGTACTTGTGAATGTTTGAGATGTTTTCGTTATATGTGATGATTTGTTGATGTTGTTGATATTGTTGTTGTTGATTATTTATTGTTGTTGTTTCATCGATTTGATGAATTATATATTATTATTATTGAATGTGTTTCTCACCCCTTCTGTTGGAATTGCCGCCTTGTGGGCAAGTTCAGGTAACAAAGGCTTATAGGATTTTTGGCTCAAGTGTCTAGGGCTCTGATACATAACGGGATGGGAGTTAATTGTTGAATTTTCATTCCTTTATGTATCAATTTTGGAACTATATTGTTGGAACATTTATTTATTATTAAGAGGATTATTGAAATGATTATTTATGTTGGGGCCTTTGTGCCAAGATTTTGTTGAAGTTGATTATATTTTAACAAAGACTTTTCCGCTGCAAAATATTACGAGATTAATTTATGTTGTTGAATAAATAGTATATTTTCTATTTATGAATTTTTGAAAAGTAGTGTAACATTCCGTTTTGTGATGAAAACTCTGATTTTACGTATATATTTTTATGCTGGAAAAACGGGGTGTTACAGAAGTACCTATGATAATTGGTGCATCAAAATGATGGCTCTTCTTGGTGCACATGATGTTTGGGAGGTTGTTGAAAAAGGCTATAAGAAATCACAAGATGAGGATTCCTTAACTAAAGCACAAAGAGACACTTTGAAGGATTCAAGAAAGAGAGACAAAAAGGCTCTCTTCCTCATCTACCAAGCATTGGATGAAGATGAGTTCGAGAAAATCTCAAATGCAACATCCGCTAAGGAGGCATGGGAGAAGATTCAAACCTCTTGCCAAGGAGAAGAAAAAGTAAAGAAGGTACGTCTACAAACTTTAAGAGGCGAGTTTGAATCCTTGCATATGAAAGAGTCAGAGTCTATTTCAGAATATTTTTCTAGAGTTATCGCTGTTTCAAATCAATTAAAAAGAAACGGTGAAAAGTTAGAAGATGTGAGAATTATGGAGAAGATACTCCGATCATTAGATCCCAAATTCGAGCATATTGTTGTGACAATTGAGGAAACCAAAGATTTTGAGACCATGACAATAGAGCAACTTCAAGGATCTTTGCAAGCTTATGAGGAGAAGCACAAGAAGAAGAAAGAGATCACCGAGAATCTCTTCAAGATGCAGTTAAAAGAGAAAGAAGAAAGTCAAAGAAATGAGATAAGCCAACGAAGTCAAGGTAGAGGCCGAGGACGAGGTCGCGATCGAGGACAATTTGGACGTGGCTACGGTGCGCGTGGTTCAAATTTTACCGGAAGCAATTACGAGAAAGGAGAGACCTCAACAAGAGGACGTGGGAGAGGATACCCAAACACAAGGTATGACAAATCTCAGACTCAGTGCTACAATTGTCAGAAGTTTGGACACTACGCTTCAGAGTGTAGATTCTCCAAGAATCGAGTAGAGGAGAAGACCAACTATGTGGAAGAAAAAGACGAGAAATTTGAAACAGTGTTGCTAGCACGTGGAAGTAACGAAGACATCCATGAAAATACATGGTACCTTGACACTGGAGCAAGCAATCATATGTGTGGAAAAAGGAGCATGTTCGTGGAGCTTGATGAATCGGTGCATGGAAATGTCTCATTTGGCGATGATTCCAAGATTCCAATGAAAGGCAAAGGTAATATCTTAATTCGCTTGAAAGATGGAAGACATCAATTTATTTCAAATGTCTACTATGTCCCTAATATGAAGAACAATATTTTGAGTTTGGGGCAACTGTTAGAAAAGGGTTATGATATTCATATGAAAAATTCAAGTCTCTCCATCAAAGATGGAAAAAATAATCTCATCACCAAGGTGCCAATGTCAAGAAATAGGATGTTTTTGTGGAACATCCAAAATGATGTTGCAAAATGTCTCAAAGCTTGCTACAATGATGCTTCATGGCTTTGGCATCTTCGATTTGGGCACTTAAATTTTGGAAGCTTAAGCTTGATGGCAAAACAAAATATGGTGAGAGGTCTTCCATCTATCAACCATCCAGACCAATTGTGTGAAGGATGTTTACTTGGGAAGCAATTCCGGATGAGTTTTCCAAAGGAGTCAAACTCAAGAGCCAAGAAGCCGCTCGAGCTTATACATGCTGACGTCTGTGGACCAATCAAGCCATGCTCATTAGGTAAAAACAATTATTTCCTCCTCCTTATTGATGATTTTTCAAGAAAAACATGGGTCTATTTCTTGAAGCAGAAATCAGAAGTCTTTACCACCTTCAAGAAGTTTAAGGTTGTTGTGGAGAAAGAAAGTGGTCGGCATATAAAAGCTATGCGGACTGACCGAGGAGGAGAATTCACTTCTAAAGAGTTTCAAGAGTTTTGTGTAGAGAATGGAATCAGGCGTCCATTGACAGTTCCAAGATCCCCCCAACAAAATGGTGTGGCAGAAAGGAAGAATCGAACAATACTTGACATGGCTCGAAGCATGCTCAAAAGTAAGAAACTACCAAAAGAATTTTGGGCTGAAGCTGTGGCGTGTGCAGTCTATCTATCTAATCGATCTCCGACAAGGAGCGTGTGGGGAAAGACACCACAAGAAGCATGGAGTGGAAGAAGGCCAGGTATCTCACACTTGAGGGTCTTCGGAAGTGTGGCCCACGTTCACATTCCAGATGAGAAAAGAGCAAAGCTTGATGATAAGAGTGGGAAGTTCATCTTTGTTGGTTATGATCAAAGCTCAAAGGGCCACAAGTTATACAACCCGGAAAACAACAAGATTGTAATTAGCCGAGATGTGGTCTTTGATGAAGAAGGAGAATGGGACTTTGGACCACACAAACAAGAATACAGTTTCTTCCCCGAATTTGAAGAAGAAACATCTAGAGAAGTTCAACAAGTGCCCCACTCACCCACATCACCCACTTCTGAAGACACTAGTAGTGAAAGGGTTACAATGCGTACACGAAGTCTTCAAGATCTCTATGACAACACAGAAGCTCTATCACCACGAAGGCTTGAAGGTCTTTACGAGGAAACAGGAGAAACAGATAATCACACACTATTGTGTCTTTCTGCAAGTCATGAACCGGTGAATTTTGAAGAAGCTGTGCAAAAGAAGACACGAAGAAATCCTACAGACGAGGAAGTCCAAGTCATTAAGAAGGATAATATGAGATACCATATCTCAATTCCAAAAGATCATAAGGATATCAATGGAAAGTGGGTGAACAAGACAAAAAAGAACATCAAAAGGAAAAGTGAAGGAGACAAGGCAAAACTAGTTGCAAATGGCTACAACAAAAAGGTGAGTCGTCCACCAGGATATCATAAAGCTCGTGAAGTGTTCCCTTTTGAATGGAGTCCTCAAAGAAGAATAGGCATACACCAAGTAAACATTAGGACACAAGGTGAAAAGAAAAGAAGGTTTGGTGGCTCGCAGGATAAAGGATAACAAATCAAGTTTAAGGGGGGGGGGGGGGGGTGTTGGATAATAAACTTGATTTGGTCCATTGGACTAATCAAGTGTTAGGCCCAATTAGATAATAAATGGTGTAGCCCATAGAAAGCTCTAGAGTCATGTAGAATTAGGTTGGTAGAAATATCATTGAGAGAAGTGTGTAGAACTTTCATGTATGTAGTTGAGAGAAGTGTGTAGAACACTCTCTTGAAGTGTGTAGAAAATTATCCTATGATGTGTCTAGAACTCTTCCTAGGTAGTATCTCGAACTCTCCCTTAAAGCCTATAAAAAGGAGAGAGTTTGTCATTTGTAAATCAAGAAAGAAAACTAGAATCAAAGTATCCTCTCAAGTAATAGAAATTGTTCTTCTCTCAACTATTTTCTCCTCCTAAATTCCACACAAAGTTTTCACTATAACATTCTCCTCTTCCAACACAACCTCCATCAAGGTAGTAAAGAAGGTTTTCGAGCTAGCTTTTCAATGCCTGGCACCTTCAATACATTCAAGGCCAGCTATGAAGAATTGTGCAGAGGTTCTGTGGGGAATCCGTAAAGATTTTAAAGATGAAACCACTCCTCTTCCTACCTTACCTTCTCATCAATCTGAAAATTTTCCTCAAAGAGAAAAGAATAAGCATATAATACTTGGTATTAAAGATGATGACAGCTACAAATTTTCCTCTGCACGTAATCACATTCATTCATGAAATTTGTTTATTGCTTGAATTGTTCTGATTTTAAACTGTGGTTGCGGTCATGGTTATGATGTGAATCTATAATGCAATAAAGGCAGACGTGGCCGTAATTGCAGTTGTGATGCCATTGAGGAGACCTAAAACTGTTATATTGTGGCCACAATTGCAGTTGCAGACAGCAATTTACATCCATGGTTTTGATAGTCAATGGTGTATGCCAGTTTGGCTTCAATATGATTGTGATGTAGTTTTGCTGACCTTTTGATTATACGCTACCAATTGATATCAAATATTTAATAAATGAAAAACACATGAATTTTTTTTTAAGAGGAGAGAGAGTTGAAGTTAAAAGACTAATAAACATTGGGAAAAAATGAAAAGCAAAAGTGAAAATTTTCTGACAACAAGTTTGAGTAAATAGTCAATTACCCTCCTGAAATTGTAAGTTTCGTCAATTACCCCCTTGAAATTAACAAAACTTCAATTACCCCCCTGAAATTGCACAACGTTAATCAATTTACCCCCTCCGTCCAATTATTCTGTTAGTCAACATGACGTTTTGCAAATACCCCCCTGAAGTTTTGCACTTATGTGCAAAATGCCCCCCAAACTTGAAAATTTATAAAAAATATTCTTATCCTTGACTCAAAAGATATTAAAGGCAAACAATTAACATATAAATATGCATTACCATGTATGTAAGCCACTTATTTTGGAGTAATTGTGCATACTTGCCTGAGTCTACATAGGCTAAGTGAAGTAGCTTTCTAATTCGGCACAAAATTGCAAGAGCTCATGTGGGGAAGTGCTGCATAGGAATCATATTAACTTTCATTTTGTAATGAGTTTTAATGTTGCTAACTGTTTTAATTTTGGAGGATGATACTATATAGAGAGTAGTGAAAATGGAGTGGAATGGAAAACTTTTGATTTTGACTTCCTAAACTAGCGCTTGGTAAAAATAATGGAAAATGGAAATGAGTGAAAATAATGATTTTCCCCTTGGTATGATTGAACAATAGGGAATGTAGATATTACAACGAACAAAACTATAAGTAAAGACTCATCCTTCATTTTCAGATCATTTTCACCCTTACAAGAAAAGTGGCAGAAATTGCGGACCCAAATCGAAATTGAACTCTTAACATTCTGCTTTCAATGCCACAATTATTTACTTCAATGTTGCAATCACATGTAAAATGATTTGTATTCAAATTCCTCATTCCCTCGATCACTACTGTTAATTATTAAAGCTAACTGTTAATTGTTTGACTTTAATATCTTTCGAGTCAAGTATAAGAAGAAAAAAATATAAATTTTCAAGTTTGGGGGGCATTTTGCACATAAGTTCAAATCTTCAGGGGGGTATTTGCAAAACATCATGTTAACTAACAGAATAATTTGACGGAGGGGGTAAATTGATTAACGTTGTGCAATTTCAGGGGGGTAATTGAAGTTTTGTTAATTTCAGGGGGGTAATTGACGAAACTTACAATTTCTGGGGGGTAATTGACTATTTAGTTAAACTTTCTGCAAAATAATTGTCTAGTGAGTGATGCTAAAAATACATGTTTATTGTGGCTACACACACTTCTTGCATCTGTTGGCTTGATCAGTTAAAATTTCATCATTTATGTATTTGCTAACTCACTGCAGTGGCATGTACTTAATAAGATAACTGGCGTATTGAATCTGATGCATTTTCATTTTCTTCCTTTTTAATGTATGCCAAAGTTTCCATCTTTCTCATGACAGCTATAGCTGCATTCTATTGTGAATAAATATGAAAAGTCCATGTCCTGAACCTGAACCTGAACTACTAAAAGACTTGCACAGGTTGTTTATTAACCATAACAGTTTGATTCCCTCTAAATTTCCACTGCAAATTCTTAACATGAATCAAAACAATCCCATCAATGCTAATCCACATTTCAGGATCATTAGTACTATTACCTGTTAAACTATCAACAACAATCTCATTCTCTTCTCATCAAACCTTGCCTTGGTAGAGAAACTTTTCTTCCCAAAATCGTTTCTTACTTCACAAGTAACATCGCCTCGACAAGTGCAGGCCTAGATTTTATTATTTTGTATGCCTTTTTCTTGTAATCTCCCAACAACAAAACAACCTCTTCGTCCGAAACTAACGCTACATAGTAATCACTACTCGGTTCAAGACTACCGGTGAATTTCGCGTTCCGAAGATCCCAATAAACTTCCACTTGGTTCCCTTCGACCGCAAATGTTTTGTACCCTTTCTTACTCCAAAAGGGCCATGGCTTCACATCAATCTTGCAGCTGAATTGTGAATCTCCTCCTACGCTATCAACCATGACATGTAACGTATGGTTCATTAGATTTTTGCACCATAAAACTGAGACATTTCTCCAAAATCCAGATACATTGGCTTGATAGAAACATGTGACCGTGCTTTGTGCAACTTTGCTTGGAACAGGCTCCTCTGTTGTTTTCTGTGCTAAGTTATACGCTCCTTGTGTTGATACTGATTGTGATCTAAAGGCACGAAAAGCCATTAAAATATTCTCGCTAACAAGATCAAATCATCAAAATAAGAATTCAGATTCTAATGTTATTGTTGTAATTTTTATTTTTCATCCTTTAGATGATGAATGTAAAGATGTAGATATAACTCTCAATATGATGTTAGGTTCTATGAGTGAATATGATGAAAGTTTTTTGTTTTGGTTTCTTTGTTTGGAGAAAAAGTCTCCATCTAGAGGCTAGAAACAATATGTTACCCGAAAGACAAGGGAGCATAAGGAATGTCCTCTTAGTTCTCAAGCTTTCTTTTTACTAAGTTAGTTATCTTATAAATCTGAAAATCAAATTACACAACAAACATCCTAAAAAAAAGTGCTCCAAACACTCCTCTAAATGATATTCTCAACTCAATAAAGCCATTATAGCACAACAAAATACTCATTAATATTCATCTTCATACAATACAATTTATGACATCAAAACACGTGCTATGAAAAGAAATCAACAACAACCAAGAACGTACTATAAAAAAAATTGAACAACAAATGCATAAAATATTCAACAAGAACCAAGTACGGCTCGACATGCTAGCATATCTAATCTCATCCTTAAAAAAGAAAAAGGTTTGCAATCATTTTGGTCTTGTGTAACGTAGCCATAATAATCTCTTAGGCTATGTTTGGTTTGGCTTCTTTGGAGCAAGAAGCACTTCTACAGCACCTCAAAAGTGAAAATTGAGTTTTCAATCATGTTTGGTTTAGCTTTTCAGAATTGCTTCTATCCTCTAAAAGCAATTCTAAATGAAGCTACAATTTCTAGCTTTTGAGTTAACAAGAATCAATTCTCCATTAAATTTTATATTTTGATTATTAGAACCAATTATTTTCCTTTATTGTCCTTTATCAATTCTCTTTTTTCCTGTTTATATTTAATTTGAGAAATCAAATTTAATCAAAAAATTTAACGAACCAAATTAGCCCCATAAAATATTTATGAACATGAGTTACCAAGTTTTGGATTTTTCTTTACGGTTTTTTCGTTCAGTTTTGCTGTATTTTTTTCATTTACGCTACATTTTATAATTTTTGCCAACCATCTCTATTATTATTTAACTTTAATATATTTTATCAAAAAATATAAAATACATAGAATAAATATTTTGTCAAAAAAGTTTGGATTAATGATCGTATTTATTATTTTTTAAATTAATATATAGAAAAAATTATTTATTTACATTAAATAATATATCTACTTTTAGTATTGATCTGCACATACATTCAACTATGTCCATTTATTTTTATTTAGTTATGTCCATTTTAGTAATTATACATTCAAAAGCAATTTTGATCAAAACTATCCAAACGACATTAATTCTGTTTAATCAATTCTACGTTATTGTATCCAAACATAAATCAATTCTCTCAAAATCAGTTCTAGTAGAATCAATTCTATCAGAATCAATTCTGTCAGAATCAATTATATCCAAAGTTGAACCAAACACACACTTAATGTATCGGAATTTTAAAATAGTTATTGATTGTGCATTTCGTTGGTCAAAATAGTCTTTAACATTAAAATGTTTTGTTAATATTGTCATATTAGTTTTTCAATATACTTACTTATTTTCATACTGTCATATCAATCTTTATATAAAAAGAGTTATTGTGAGCATTGCTGATTATTTTATCTTTAGATACTATTTGTACTACTACTAACGCAATGTATAATCAATGATTATTTTAAAATTTTGATACATTGAAAGACTATCGTGACTAATCGTTACACATTCAGAAATCAAAATGACTATTAGTGTTACCATATCTAAATTAATGCAAAATATTTTTGTTCTTTGG